>CM053032.1:199990388-200285388 GCA_028564925.1 Lithobates sylvaticus
GGTTTTAGGGGCAGCACCGGCCCCTCTTCATCAGGGCTCAAAAAAATCCATCATCGTCATTGCAAGGGGAAGTTGATACATGTTGGTCATGCACATGTGGATCTTATTGTTTTTTGGAGATGGAACGGTCAGATACTTGTGTATCCCTATCTACCATGGACCTCCTATATCCATGCAAGCACCCACACTGCTGTCTTTTGGACTTCATCACTGGCCTCACCACTAGCTTATCTGTGCTATATTAGCAAAGGATTACTGTTTTTTTTTTTTTTTTTTGCTTGGGTTTAAAAAAAATAAAAAAACCTTTCAGAACATGGCTGCCATTGTAATTGTGCCAGAATCATTCATATTGTGCAAAATTTCCTGCAATGTATAGCCAGCTTTATACTTTGCTGTGGAAATGGAAATGACGAATGTGTGAATATAGCTACTGAATAATAGGTAGGGGATGCTGAATGGAAATTTCAAGCTTGCATGAGATTCTATCACGGGGGCTGCGCATCACATTACTTACAGCCCATTAATGCTATAAACATTTAGAATGTCCATATACAGATAGCAATGGCTGTGCCTAGGGCTGCATACAATACGTCATATCAGTGCCTCGGGGAGCGGGAAAGTTGGCAACAACATAATTAGCTGAAGGCCAGAGATTAATTAACTTGGTGCCTAGGGAATCCTTGATACTAATCTGAATTTCCTCTGTACCTGGATTTAAAAAAAATTTTTTAAAGTGTTTCAGAAATGTATCATGAATTGTGTATGCACAGAATGAATATCACGACTGAATGACTTATCAACCAGGAGGCATCCATACTCGTTTGTTTATATATAATAAGTGTGTATTATATGCTACATCTGCTCACATGATTTATAATGCATTTGTTTTTGACCAAATCAATAATTACCAGCGTATGCCGTGGCATCATGTTCATTGTCATTCAAATATAGATTTGAAATCAAATCTTTATTATTTTTTTGGCAATAACATTTATTGAACATGGGTTGTCTACCAGGCTTTAGAGGGAGGTGAAGCCTCCATCAATCATAATGTAAAATCCCAACCCTATTGTGCTTGGCTGGTTAGAGGATATGGAGGAGGGAGGGTGTGGGCTGCCATTTACCACTGGTGTATACGCTAGGGCTGGGGAAAAAATTGGATTTGAATCGATTTGAGAGGTCAAATCGATTAACATTTTTAGCAAACCGTTTTTTTTTTTAATATCACCAGGACTGTCGCTGACACCGTGTTGGTCCTTAGGAGCTGCGGGCAGGAGTTTTTAGGTGAGGCCACAGCTTCGGCCTAGTTCGCAAGGCTGGATGCCGTGGACTAGGCCAAAGCTGCAGCCTCGCCTAAACTCCTGCCCACAGCTCCTCAGGACCGCCGTGGTGTCCATCAAAAAAAAAAAAACTCGCTTTAGAATCGTTAATCAATTTGTTATTAAACAAATCGCATATTTTTTTATTTATTTTATTTTTTATTTTAGAAAATCACCTAGCTCTAGTATACACCCACCTGTGTGACTCTATAGTCGCATGGGCTGCTCAGATGTGATTGGGGGGCGGGGGGATGCTCAGCATAGAAACACACTGAAAACTTGAGCACGTGAAGAGCTGCCAAAACTGCTCTGCAAATCCCTAGCTGCATGGCGGACATGGGCAGAAGGTGGAGATAGAGAGCAGCAGGATCAACCAGTTTTGTTTTTTTTTTTCTTGCAGAATACCGAAAATGTATATTTTGAGTATTGGCCACCTGGCTTCTGGGATTTGTCCAACCTCCTATTTTTTTAATTTTTTTTTTAATTTATGCTGGTTGAGCATGTATAAGCTTTATAATGTATTTAAAACTATTATATGAAAATAAGGTTGTGTAGGGAAAAATCCTAAACAAAAGAATATATCGCACATATAGTAGCTCAGTTTGTTTAGAAATGTTTCTTTTTAAAACATGACAATGCATGCAGCTGTTCAAGCCAAATATACAAAAAAAAATTGCATTGTTTACACTAAAGAAGGAATACTGTGCACGCTGCATATTATTTCTACAATTATTGTAGCACTCTGTGCTTAACCCACATCCCTGTTTTATCTTTGGAGGACCAAACAATTGTAAAGACAGCCTTTCCAGAGAACGGAAGGATCCCTTTCATGGGCAACAGGCCTCAGATCCTTGCATCGGAGATACAAAAGGGTGACCAACCAGCAATGGTCCCTTTCCTTTGTGGCCCAAACTCTGGGGTCCTTGCGTAGGGTCCTGTAGCAATATTTTTTTTTATTATTGAACTTTATAAGAATGGAGTCCAAAATATTCTGTATCTGCCAGTAATCAGATCTGATACATATTGACATAAATACAAATGTAACAATGCATTACACACCTTCACCCTTCTTCTATCTATATCTATCTATATCTATCTATATATCTATCTATATCTATCTATATCTATCTATAATTATAGTACAGGGACCTTTTACAAAATTGTGCCATGCCGAGTTGCATTCATTTGAAAGGGCACCTTTGTCATGCGATTCTGTGCGACTCAAGTTGTATCTGAAATCACCTTTGTGTGAAAAGAGCCTTAGGCTAGGTTCACATCTATATGGTTCAGCGTGCTGTGTTTTGGCACAGCAGCCTGCATGAAAAAGTACACTGCCCCAAATGTGTTTCAACATGTGGGAATCCACACTGTGTTTTTCTGTGTATGGGGGTGCCACTTAAAGTATAACTAAAGGCAAAATCTATTTTTTTTTATTTTTATGGAGTGCAAAGGGATTGAGGGATTGGAACGCTTGTTCATTTTTATTGCAGTCTTTGCCCCTGTTAGAGAGATTCACCCTATTTGTCCAGTTTACCATAATCCATTGAAAGTTAGGGGAAATCTTCCAATAGGGACACTAGTTCTGGTGACCTGGGGGTCCCCAAGGAATTTCTTTAATTTGCAGGGATTTCCTCTCACTTCTTGTTTTGGCTGACCGGAGTGTTCTGGCGGAGGCGGTCCTATCGGAACACAATAGCTCAGCAGGGGAGATCGCAGTGTGTTGCTTTAAAGTGGTGCATGCACTACTTTTGCTGTGGTCCAGCACGAATCGGCCCACCGCATGTGAATCGTAGAGGAACTGTGCGATTCCCAGTGTGAACTGGCCCAGTTTTTTTTTTTTTTTTTTTTTTTATTTTTACACTAAACCCCTTTAAAGTTTATGGTTTCCTTTCCATAACCCAAAAAAATTAAAATTTCTATTGGTTGGGCACACCACAGAATTATTGTAGGGGTTCATTTGGTGTCCCAAATCTACAGGCTGTGCACCGCCTAGATGTGGTGTCTTTGCTTATTATTTGGGTTCTTTTAATTTTTTGGGTGAACAATGCCTTTTTGGGCTCTTTCACACGGGCGGTCTGCCCGACGGACTCCGCTTTACTCAGCGGAGGATCAGTCCACTGATTCCCACTGAGCATGCAGATGACAGGTCCGTCTCCGCTCACTGTTCAGAGACGGACCTGTCAGAGTCTCGCTCTCCTCTATGGGGAGATCAGCAGAAAACCGACTGCTGATATCTGCCGATATCCGATCCTGTCCGTGAAATCCAGACAGATGGGGACCCCATTTTCCATCCGTCCGGATTTCTCGGACTGGATCAGATATTGGCAGATGTGGGCAGACGTATCACCGCTGAAATCCGCCGATCCATAGAGATGAATGGAGTGTCCGATCAGGTACACCTGAAAAACTGACAGGCGGATCTGATCGGAAAGCCCGTGTGAAAGGAGCCTAACAGGGTAGAAGTGTAGGATGAGATTTAATCACTTAAACCTTTTTGTGGGCGTTGTAAAGTCTGTGTCATCAGGAGTTTTATGGATAACCTGTGTTGCCTGTTTATAGCGCATTGTAGGTTGTCAGTCCCTAATTGTAGCCTGGCTTTTATAGGCTGTTGGTAATTGGTGTATTGTGGGTTTCCTAATTGTCACTAATGTGTGTCGGGTTTATAGACTCCTCGTTTATTATGCATAGCCATTTCATTAGCAGTTTGTTTATTTTGTTGCCCTGTTTGTATCCTTTTAGTTATATGGTTTCCTTCAAATAGTGTTTGTTTTCTTAACAATGTGTGAAGAATACCCTTTCTGACAGCTTCAGTTAGTCAGCATAGAGCGGCATTTGTAATTTGGTTTTACAGGTCCTGTATCCAGGACAATCAACTGGCTTTGTTTTATTACTAAAGTCCCGTACACACGGGCAGAATGTCGGGAGACATTTGTTGGTACAAAAAATACCGGCCAACATTCTGCCCGTGTCTATGCCGGTTTGTCCGACAGAAGCCGGCCGTGCATGCTGGAAAACCAGCAGCCAACCAACTCCTGATCAGCACTTTCAGCCAATGGCAGAGCGCGCTGATTGGAGTGTTCTGGCGGGAGGTGGGACAGGTTGTCCCACCTGTCAAACAGCTCAGCGGGGGAGATCGCTGCACTAACCTCGCATTGTTAGTACAGTGGCTCCCGATCGGAGCTGTCCGTTTTTTATTTTTCACGCATCCTGTGTGGTTGCACAAAAACTGTAGTGTGTACCAGGCTTTACTCACTGAGATGACTTTTGCATGTCCAGTATTTAGACTTCCCTGGTGCACACTTGTTTTAGGTCATTGACTAAGTAGCGAGTTTGGGATTAGCATGACAGGCAAGGAGCTTATGCCATTAAATCAGCTCCAGTGTCGGTGTCCATATTCCTCTAGTGGCGTGTTCCCATGACATTCACAGTTGACATGTTGGTGAACGTCACCCAAATCCATCTTCTTACCTCTTCCAGCCTTGAGTTACTCTATTATATGAGCCTGAGATCGGGGTAGATTCTGGTTCTTAGACCATTAAATGTATTTTTAATTGAATTGGCGTATTAATAAATAAAAGCATTGGAATCCAGCTTTAATGCTTTTTAATTTCAGGGGTGGTCCATAGTTTCAAAAATCTATCCGTGAAATTTTTTTGTTCATGAAAATATTCAGTTGATAATAGTGAAACGGCTCATGTATCCACATATAAAGTGCTTCTTTACAATTGCAGATTTGATAAAAATCTTGGCAACTATTGCAGGGCTGGTAAATTGCTTCCTCTGATTTAACATTGTGTTTTATACAGAAAAGTGTGTGTGTATGTGTGTGTGTGTGTGTGTA
The DNA here is from genome assembly GCA_028564925.1 of Lithobates sylvaticus. NCBI lineage: Eukaryota > Metazoa > Chordata > Amphibia > Anura > Ranidae > Lithobates > Lithobates sylvaticus. The sequence continues at coordinate 199,995,549 of CM053032.1, forward strand.
TGTATATATGTATGTATGTATGTATGTATGTATGTGTGTATGTATGTATGTATGTGTGTATGTATGTGTGTGTGTGTGTGTGTGTATGTATATATGTATATATGTATGTATATATATATATATATATATATATATATATATATATATATATATATATATATATATATATATATATATATATATATATATGTGTGTGTGTGTGTGTGTGTGTGTGTGTGTGTGTGTGTGTGTGGTGTGTGTGTGTGTGTGTGTGTGTGTGTGTGTGTGTGTGTGTGTGTATATATATATACATACATACATACATACATACATACATACATACATACATACATACATACATACATATACATACATACATACATACATACATACCAGGTCATTCCTCGACCCACCCCATTTGCTTAGGCTTGGAACCTTAACCAGAATGCGAGAACACATGCATAGCCAACTTGTACACACACACTAGGGTCATTGTAATGTAGACCAAAGGCAATTAACTGACCCATATGTCTTTGGAGTGTAGAAAGAAACCAGGAGGAATGCCATGCAGACAGTGTTTTGGCCAAGGTTGAAACCACAGACCCTAGTGCTGCAAGCCATAAGAGCTAATCAAAGAAAAAATCCCAGCTCAACTTACCTGCCAGCCTGCAACAAACCTGTCCTGTTCATGTTAAAAACAGAGGTTTAGTTTGCACGCATTTGCAAATACATGCGTAAGCCACGTTGTGGCACCCCAGTATGCAGTCCTAACTCTACATTTTGTGAGCCTCGATGGTAGGAGCACATATATAATAATTGATAAGTTGAGGGCAGGCATGCCTGGAGGGGAGCTCACCCTTCCTTAAAGGCACGGACGTGCACTGGACACCCGGCTCAATGGCTGCAAAGGTGTCCAGTGTGCCCCCTCACCATATAACCAAGGGTACAAACAAACAGCAACTGCCCCATGCATATAACTGGCCTTAACAGTAAGGAGCACATGGAAGGTTGATGCATGTCAAACAACAACAAAGAGCTTATCACTAGACAGCTATATACCCACGGATAATGTCTGTCCAATGAGCAAGCAGGATTTATTTATTTTTTTAAGAAGCCAGCTCAATTGACAACTAGAGAATATCTGGTTAGGTGCCATTCACCTTTGGGAACATGGTGTGTGTATATATAGGGTGTAGCATGTTCCTTAGCACCTCCCTTCTTCACCGCAGCTGTAAAGCTTTAGCTGCACAGCCACATCATTCACAGAGATCTGTCTGCCACCACAGTAGATGAGCTTGTAGTGGACTACAAGTGTGGTAATCGGTGCACTCTTAGTCCATTGCTTCTTCCTCCAGCTTTCTACATTAAAGTGTATACAGAGTTCTGGTCAGAGAGCTGTCTGTAGGAGCCTGACATTGCACCCGCGATCCACCTAATTTTTTATTTTTAGATCTCCTGCACACTGGATGTTTTTACAGCTGCTGTTTTTGGTTTCAGATGTTTTTTTTTTTTCTGCAGCCAGTAAACTCCCCAGCATGTTATCCTATGTGTTCATGCACACATAGGCGGTTATCAGCATTTTTTTTGGCAGGGGCGTTGTCTGGCTGGGAAAAAAACCCAGAACTAGAGCGTTTTCGTTTGTAAAAACGCGCCTAACTCTGATAAAAGCTGAAAAACGTGACTATTCGGCATTCACTCATCCATGTCTTTATGGACCTTGCTTTGTGCACTGGTGCGCAGTCATGTGGTAACAGGAAGGGGCCATCCCCAGACTGTTCCCACAAAGTTGGGAGCATGAAATTGTCCAAAATGTCTTGGTATGCTGGTTCTTGGTTCCCTTTGCTGGAACTGGGGGGGCCAAGCCCAACACCTGGAAAAAAAAAAAACCCTCACCATAACCCCCCCCCCCCCCACCAAATTATTTGGACCAGTGCACAAAGCAAGGTTCATAAAGACATGGATGAGCGAGTTTGGGGTGGAGGAACTTGACTGGCCTGCACAGAGTTCCTGACCTCAACCTGATGGAACACCTTTGTGAAGAATTGGAGTGGAGACTGGGAGCCAGGCCTTCTCTCCAACATCATTGCCCTTACCTCCCAAATGTGCTTCTGGAAGAATGGTCAAACATTCCTACAGACTCCTAAACCTTGTGGACAGCCTTCCCAGAAGAGTTAAAGCTGTTATAGCTGCAAAGGGTGGGCCAACTCCATATTGAACCCTACGGGCTAAGACTGGGATGCAACGTTTGTGTGTGTATGTATGTATGTATGTATGTATGTATGCAGGGCTTTTTTTTTCAGCAGGAACGTTGGGGAGCGCAGTTCTGACACCTCCAGCTCTGAATGTATGTAATGGCAAGGGGTGCTAGATGGTCTATTGATGCTGACAGGAATCTATTTTTGTGTGAGGTGTCCACTGGGAGGTCTATTGTTGCTTGGGGGTATGAATTTTTAAGGGAGAGGCCTATTGATTCTGGCTGCTAGATGGTCTGTTGATGCTGGCTGCTGGGGAATCTGTTGCTGCTGGGGGTCTATTGTTGCTGGGCTGGATCTATTGTCACTGGCGTGGTATTTTGCAACTGTCTGTTTCTTGTTGCTGGGGTGGTGGGGGGGGGTAGAATATTATGTGGGGGGTCTAGTGTTGCTAGAGGGTATTTATTTTTGCTGGGGGATATATTGTGGCTGGGTGCAGGGGATCTATATTACTGCTTTTCTTGTTAAAGTCCATGCAAGTTAATTAGTGCCACAAAATATTTTGTTCTGTACTCTTCTCTAAAAGGGTCAGTACTGGGAGGTGGGTAGGTGGGTGGAACCAAGGGCCGGTACTAGGAGGTGGGTAGGGGGTGGAACCAAGGGCCGGTACTGGGAGGTGGGTAGGGGGTGGAACCAAGGGCCGGTACTGGGAGGTGGGTAGGGGGTGGAACCAAGGGCCGGTACTGGGAGGTGGGTAGGGGGTGGAACCAAGGGCCGGTACTGGGAGGTGGGTAGGGGGTGGAACCAAGGGCCGGTACTGGGAGGTGGGTAGGGGGGGTGGAACCAAGGGCCAGTACTGGGAGGTGGGTAGGGGGTGGAACCATGGGCTGGTACTGGGAGGTGGGGAGCAGGGAGTGACTCGTAAGGGGGGCATTTTTCCACCTATTCTTTGAGGGCAAAAAAAAGGTGTGTGTGTGTGTGTGTGTGTGTGTGTGTGTGTGTGTATAGAGATGCCTAGCTGAAAAAATAGGCATGATTTGATTTGAGACAAAGAGGGGTCTAAACATACAAGTTTTCACACATGGTTTTTCTAATCGTTCTTTTGTTTTTTTTGGGTGGGGAAGGGGGGGTTGGAAAATGTGTGAACATTTTCTGTGAATCTTGTGTGCTAACATTTTATGAATAATTTATGAATAAACCCCTATACTCTTGTAATGGTGTGCTGGTTACATATAATTTTATTGTAATGGGTCATCATTAGGGGGTGTATTTTTAAAATGAAAGAAAAAGTTAAAATGTAATAAAGGTAACAATAAATCTGAAATCGTATTGATGCGCCGGATGGAAGCACTAGTGAAGTCAGCATTAAGATGGAGGTTAAAATATTGTGGTATAGAGCATGCTGTTATGCCCATCTCCTTAGCCTCTTGTATAGTGAAGTGGGGTCTGGTGTTTTTTTCCTGGTGAAGTAAGGGAGGGCTAAGGGGAGTTATGCTTTATTTATTCCCCTCCCTGCTTGTCTTGCTGATAACTCATAGCAAAGTGGGGAGGGGAGGGCTGGTAGTGGGGGTGCAAACTGCTGACAGCACAGAGGTGTCATGCGAGAGGAATTGACACTGGCCAAGGGGTCTTGTGGGGAATATGATAATAACAATAAAAGAGATATATCGCTCCCCCGCCACAGCCATTCAAACCTTTTTACAGTCAGTTCAAACATATAAAACTTTATTGCTCCTGCGGATAACGGGAAGACTTGGAGGCAGCGTAGAATCTCGGGGCTGGCTGGATACGCTCGCTCTTATAGCTCTGTAGTGGCATTTTAAACTTTATTGAACAAGACTTTTAGAATTGAAGGAAGTATATAAAACCGTAAATTTATTAGATTCTGTTTTTTTTTTCCTCTGCCTCTCTCTCGTGCTCTTCAGTGGAAGTGGTTGGCTTATCAGCGCTCAGATCTCAGAGCCGCCTGTTACTGAAGTGCTGACATTTTGGGTTCTTGAGCTAATGTGAAAGGAGGTGACAGACATTCCATTAGAGTCAAAGCTGTTTAAAGGGATTCTATTGTACTTACAACTAAAATATTGGGAACATCAGGAGATGTGAGCAACATTTATTATTATGACTCTTGATTTACCTGTAATTGTACAAGTATGGGAAATTGTTCTGTATGGCAATGGAAAAATCTAAGAACAATTAGGCTTATTCCATACAGGAATCCTTCTTTTTTTTTTTTTTTTAACCCCTGAGCAGGGAAATTTTGGATGTGGGAGTTAAACATTTGGGGAACTATAACTGTTGTAATCCACTAGGAATAAATCTTTCATCAGACACCATAAGAAACCTTGAAGTGGAATATGTATTTTTATAACTTTTTTTTTTATAAAGGATAGGTTTTGATTCCCAACAATAAAAAATTTTTTATTACCCTTTTGAGATCTCCTCTAGCACAGTGATGACCGATATAGCTCCATGTGAGATGAATGTTTCAGTCCCCCTGCCTTGTGGGTGGAGTAGGAAGTCTGGCAGATTTTTGTTGCCAAGAAACTTGGCTCATTACATTGGCTACAAGCTTCCCCTTCTTCAGGGCTTAGAGCAGTCATGGCGAACCTTGGCACCCCAGATGTTTTGGAGCTACATTTCCCATGATGCTCAACCACACTGCAGAGTGCATGAGCATCATGGGAAATGTAGTTCCAAAACATCTGGGGTGCCAAGGTTCGCCATCACTGGCTTAGAGGTTCTAAAGACTAAGGCTGGGTTCACACTATTGCAGGTTGGATGCAAGTTTCCCTGCATCCAATTCACATATCAGGAGATTGTGACCACTTCTCTATGGAGCCGGTTCACACCTCCAAAGCGGCTCCAGTGCGAATTGCACCGGAGTCCTGTGTGTCTTTCTGGTCCATTTCAGGTCTGAAATCGGCCAAAAATTCGTACTGAAACGGCAAACTGGGACGCACCGGATACCCCTGCTGTGGGCCGCTCCATGCTGCGGCGTGAACCCAGCCTTAAGGTTTTTTACGTGAATGCATCAGGTGGGGGGAAAAAGCCCCACTACCTCTCCTGTCTACCCCCATCACAAAACAATTGCTTGGATCCTGTCACTGTTCCAGCACTGTCTCTGGCTCCAGCACCACTCCCTTCACTTTCTGCTCTCATGGGAGAAACTGAGGGCAGTGGAGCCATTGGCTCCGGGGTCTGTCAGTCAAACTCCTGTGAGGGAGAAGCAGGGGTGTGGCCACATGGATGCACACAGCCCATATTGGACGCACAGGCCACATCAGGAGCACACACGGCTTACTAAGGGGGCACCCAGAGGGCGAAGCTTACAGTGCTGGCATGGGATTGCCAGAAGAGGAAGCAAGGGGCCTTTCTGTTCAAGATTGTTCCATAGAGTAGATGGGTATGACCATCTTCTCTTTATTTATTTTTTATATCACCTTAAAGATTTAAAAGTGTATACGGACTTAAATGGGATGCTTTAGCAAACCAAATATGTTGTCAGATGTATACTGAATGTTTTTAAAGTGGTTGTAAACCCTTACAGACCACTTTTACCTACAAGCCTAGATTAAGACTTACCTGTAGGTGCAAGAGATATTTGCAAAAGACAGGCACCGCTGTGTACGGCGCACTGAGCATGCTGATGGTAGCAGTTCCCATGCGCATTTGCGGGAGTGACGTCATCGCGGCTCCGGCCAATCACCGCCCTGGAGCCGCGATACTGGGGAAGGAAGATGGATGCTTCATGAAAGGGGGGACAGCGGTGACTTCGCTGGCTCCTGTGTCAGGTAAGTGACACATAATGGGTTACTATGCGATGCATAGTAGTCCATTATGCTTTACCTTTGCAGGGAAACAAAGGAAGTAAAACCCATCAGGGTTTACTTCCTCTTTAAAGCAGTGAAAAGTTTAGAAAACATTAACAGCTGTATGCTGAGAATTGTACCAGCAACGGGAATACCAAATGCCAAGATTCACAATTGTATTCTTTATGAAAATATGAATGGCATGTAAAATATTTGAGCTGTATTTTAAAGCTTTTTAAATCTAAGCCCTGATGAAGAGGGCTAACAAAATGTGCTGGATTTTTTATTTTTATTGTTTTGCTATCACTAAAGAACCAGAAAAGCATTTGTACTCATAACTTTCGGTTTGGCACTTCTGTTTTATTCTCGTACTTTGAGAATTTTTTGTTGCAGTCTGATTCTTGAGGTTGGTTTACTAAAGGCAAATAAACTGTGCACTACAAGTGAAATGTAAGTGCAGTTGCTCTACATCAAAGGCGAAGCTCAGAAATCAGCAGGCGCTTCCCCTAATTTCTGTCATCCAATCATGTGCAAGCAAAAAATCTATTTTCCTTGCATGTTCCCCTCAGATCTAGAGCAACTGCACAGACTATTTGCCTTTAGTAAATTAACCCCATAGTCTCAAATCTAGTAACATTAGGGGGCATATTTTATAAAGCAGTAAATGTTCACCAAACATTCACTGCAGGTGGATCAGCCGCTATAATTTAAAAACCATTAACCACGAAGATTCACCTGATGCGAATCTTTATTAAATGTCACATTCACTGCTTTGTAAATATGGCCTTGAAAAAGTATTCTTAAAATTTCCATATTTTGTTATGTTGCAACCAAAAACTTAAATGTATTTTATTGTGATTTTCTGTGGTAGACCAACACAATGAGCACATAATTGTGAAGTGGAAGGAAAATTATGGTTTTGAAATATTATTTTTTTTTTTTTTTTTACAAATACATGAAAAGTGTGGCATACATTTGTATTCAGCCTCCTGAGTCAATACTTTGTATAACCACCTTTCGCTGCAAGTCTTTTTGGGTATGTCCTCTGCCAACTTTGCACATCTAGAGTGACATTTTTGCCCATTTTTCTTTGAAAAATAGTTCAAGCTCTGTCAGATTGGATGCAGAGCATATGTGAACAGCAATTTTCTAGTCTTGCCACAGGTTCTCAATTGGATTTAGGTCTGGACTTTGACTGGGCCATTCTAACACATGAATATGCTTTGATCTAAACCATTCCATTGTAGCTCTGGCTGTATGTTTAGGGTCTTTGTCCTGCTCGTGGTGAATCTCCGCCCCAGTCAATTTTTTTGCAGACTCCAACAGGTTTTCTTCTAAGATTGCTCTGTATTTGGCTCCATCTATCTTCCCATAAACTCTGACCAGCTTCCCTGTCCCTGCTGAAGAAAAGCATCCCCACAACATGATGCTGGGACAACCATGTTTCAGGGTGATGTGCAGTGTTTAGTTTTCTGCCACACATAGCGTTTTGCTTTTAAGCCAAAAAGTTTAATTTTCGTCTCATCTGACCAGAGCCCTTCTTCCACATGTTTGCTGTGTCCCCCACATGGCTTCTCACAAACTGCAAACAGGACTTCTTATGGCTTTCTTTCAACAATGGCTTTCTTCTTACCACTCTTCCATAAAAGCCAGATTTGTGGAGTGCACGACTTGTAATTGTCCTGTGGACAAATTCTCCCATCTGAGCTGTGGATCTCTGCAGCTCCTCCAGATCTTGGCTGCTTCTCCGATTAATGCTTTCCTTTCCCGGCTTGTCAGTTTAGGTGGACAGCCATGTCTTGGTAGGTTAGCAGTTGTGCCATACTCTTTCCATTTTTGGATGATGGATTAAACAGTGCTCTGTGAGATGTTCAAAGCTTGGTATAATTTTTTTTTTTTTTATAACCTAACCCTGCTTTAAACTTCTCCACAACTTTATCCCTGACCTGTCTGGTGTGTTCCATGGCTTTCATGATGCGGTTTGTTCACTAAGGTTCTCTAACAAACCTCTGAGGGCTTCACAGAACAGCTGTATTTATACTGAGATTAAAATACACACAGGTGGACTCCATTTACTAATTAGGTGACTTCTGAAGGCAATTGGTTCCACTAGATTTTCTTTAGGGGTATCAGTGTAAAGGGGGCTGAATTCAAATGTACGCCACACTTTTCACATATTTTATTAGTAAAAATGGTTGAAAACCATTTATAATTTTCCTTCCACTTCACAATTATGTGCCACTTTGTGTTAGGCCTCTTTCACATGAACGATCCGTTCAGGTCCGCCTGTCAGTTTTTTTTAGGTGGACCTGAACGGATGCTCCATAGACCTCTATGGAGCGTTGGATGCCCGCTGACATCCGACCCGCTCCGATCTGAAAAAGTGTGATGGAGGAAAAACCTACTTTTCCAGCCGTCTGAGGATCGGATTGGGTGACGACCGACTCTGCGGTCCGTCATCCGATCTCCTATAGGGGAGAGCGGCGCTCTGACAGGTCTGTCCCTGCACAGAGTGCAAAGACGGACCTGTCATCTTCCTGCTCAGCGGAGTGATCCCCACTGAGCAAGCAGATGTTCACGGGGCGGATCATCACGGATCGGTCCCGTGCGAAAGGACCCTTAATCTATCACATAAAATCCCAATAAAATAAATTTACGTTTTTGGTTGTAACATGACACAATGTGGAACAATTCAAAGGAAGGGTATGAATACTTTTTTTCAAGGCCCTGTACTTTTTTTTTCGATTATTTTATTAGTGCCATCATCCATATACAGAAATGGAAGGGACAAAGTAAATTAAAAAGTGTGTGTGTGTTTAGTATCACTTTTAGTCCAAGCTGGGCAAAGTAGTATTCAAGACTTGTTGTCTTTAGAGTCTTTTCTGCTGTCATTGAAAGCAATATACTCATTTATAGACTGGTCCAAAACTACTACGCGAGATTAACTATGTAGCCCATTTAACTTGAAGCGGAGTTCCTTCCAAACATGGCTTCCTCTTCCTCCTCCCTCTTCCTCTTCTTCCTCCTCCTCCTCCTCCTCCTCCTCCTCCTCCTCCTCTTCCTCCCTCTCCTCCTTCTTCCTTTCTTCCTCCTTCTTCCTCCTTCTTCCTCCTTCTTCCTCCTTCTTCCTCCTTCTTCCTCCTTCTTCCTCCTTCTTCCTCCTTCTTCCTCCTTCTTCCTCCTTCTTCCTCCTTCTTCCTCCTTCTTCCTCCTTCTTCCTCCTTCTTCCTTCTCCTCCTCCTTCCCCAGCAGCCGGTGTTCTATCACCAAGTGTCCGGCTGTCACTAGGTGTCCGAAGTCTACTGCGCATGCGCAGCGCATGCGCAGTCCGGATCCAGAAGATTTTCGGAAATTGTCGGAAGATGAGCGGCGCCGTGAGTCGAGGAGAAGCCCCCACCATCCAAGCGGACATAGGGTTAGTCAAATTGAGAGGGCCCCTCGCGGGCTCGCTTCGCTCGCCACGCATCGGGCACGGCCTCGCTGCGCTCGGCACTTTTATATTCTAACTCTATGTCCACTTGGATGGTGGGGCTTGAAAGTGGACTCACGGCGCAGGCGCCGTTCATCCTCGGCAATTTTCGGAATATGGGCGTCCTGTGTACTGCGCATGCGCAGTACACCTCGGACACTTGGTGATGGGGGACGGATAATGATACAACACCGGGCCAGTAGTAGAGAGGAGCCGAGCACATGCGCCGTAGGGTTCCCGGCATGAAGCCGTAAGGCTACACTGCTGGGTTCCGTTACCTGTAATAGCGGCGGCAGAACCTGACAGCTGATGGAAACATCAGCTGCGGTGCCGACAACATGGGACTCCAGGACAGGTAAGTGTCCCATTATTAAAAGCCAGCCGCTGCAGCATGTGTAGCTACTGGCTTTTCATTTTTGCAGCGATGGGCGGACCTCCACTTTAAAAAAAAAACAAAAATGTTTGTTTGTTTCTGAGTAAAAAATAAATGTGTATGTATGTATGTGTATATATATATATATATATATATATATATATATATATATATATATATATATATATATATATATATATATATATAAATAATATGTTTTTGTTATGCTAGTCTGTAAACTGACTAGGAGATAGGATTGGTGTTACGCCCTTTTTGTTTGTCTGGCTTGCTTGCCAGTAGGCAATCACTAAACCTCCCACCTAGAAATGAACCAAAATTTGCAAGGCTGGAAGTGTTCAACTCATTCCCTACTGTGTGTGTTACACTTCCACGGATCACTCAGAAAGACATCTGGAGAAAAGTCAACTTAAGTTGAAAAATGTCAGCATGTTTCCCATTCATTGTTGGCAGTCCCTCTGCAGTTTATTCACCCATAAAGAAAAAGATTCATGTGTGTGTGTGATGGTCTGAACTTTTTGTGTTGAGTAGCTGGATTGAGAGATGTGGAATTTTTGTATTGGTCACATCTTTTGACCATTGGCTTGTTCCTTAATGCCCAGTCTCCATTGCATCAATGCAGCTCCCCTCAGATGGTTTTCCACCGATCAGCATTTTCATAACATGCCGTCATTCTTATTATTGTGAAATTGTGTTCGATATTTTTTGTGTTGTTTTTCAAGAATTTTTTTTTTTTTTTTAATATATTTTACTTACTGTTTTGCTGTCATGCCAGCTCCCTTTTCCTGCCAAGGCAGAGAATGCCACCTTAGCCTACAGAAGCATGTGGCAAAGGATGTTGGATGGGTGGTATTTTACTACAGATCATATGGCTGCCCCACTTCGTGCACATGGACCCGGTTTTGTAAACCGAAGGAGGAAACTAGCAAAGTTCCAATTGTAATGGCATTGCATGGCTTTGGTTTCAACATAGGCATGCATCTGATGGCAAGGTTTTTCAGCAGCGTAAGGGTTAAGCTCCGTTATTTCCTCTAGCCTATTAATATTCCCATCTCTCTGTGTGTCCTGGACTGGCGCTCTCTCCACCGATCGGGTGAAAATCATTTCCTTGCCCAATTCCCTCCTGAGATTTATTTGTCTGACCCACACAGGAGCCAGAGCAAGGGAACAAAACAGAGAGAGAGAGGAGCGCGAAGCTGGGAACACGAGCGGAATAGCAAAGAGGCTGATGGCACTGTCAAGCGACTTGTGCCGTGGACTTTTCCTTCCTTCCTTGTGTAAAGACAAGAGCGGGAGAGAGATTGTCTAGGGCAGAGGAGAACTCGGTATGTGTTGAATGTTTCATGAGGTGAACATTCTCATTGCAGCTCTGACAATGAGATCAGAATACAGATTATAAAATGACGTCTGTACTCATCTGATATAGCCCTGCTCGATGTCGTTCTCCACCCATTTCTTTATGAGCGTCTATAATCCTTTAGAAGACATGAGACTTGCCTCCTTTTGTTTTTAGTTTTGTATTGGCTTTCCTTGCTTGTCAAATACATTTTTTCCTTTTTTAGAATGGTTTATGATATCAACATTAGTCCACAGAAACACTTGTGGGCACTGGATTGCCCACTGGGAGTTTTAAAATGGCTACATCGTTTTTCAGCGAAGGAGAATTGGCTGCTCCATGTGGTCCCCTGCTTCTCTCTGGCATCTTCCATCATTATTCTCTCCTCTGTCCATAGTTCCGCTCAATATCTCCAGCCCCTGAGCTAATTTCCCATCCATAAACCTGCTGAATTACTCCCGGGTAACTGTGTGAGTGGAGGCCTCTCCGCTGCTTCTCAAGGCATGGATTCCCATTCACCCAGCGGACACAATTACTGCAAACACTTACAGTGGCAAGGCACTGATTCCTAAGCATTCTAGAGCGTGACCACTTTCACATTTATCACTGGGAATGGAGTGATATTAAGGAAAACGTCATGAAATCTATACAGATTAGCTGTTGCATTGCAGAGTAAAATATAATAGATAAGAACAAACGCACTAATAAAAGGCATATCAGTAAAAACGGAGACGATAAGCATTGTGTTCTTCCTGAACTTTTCTAAACATGGGCCTATGGTGCAAGATTGTAAAATATCTGCTAATATGATTATCGTCCTGGTAATAGGTCTTGAATTGCAGTGCGTGGTTACTGTCATACGTACAGTTTATGGGAAATGTCATCTGTGAACTTTTCCCCCTTGTACTTTAGGTATGTAATGCAATGGCAATGAGAGTTACAGCAAACGGCACGTGGCTGTTGTCTAGACTGGGGAGCCCAGCATGTCTTTCCGTAGAGAGGGTAGGTCCATTCCAAATGAGTTTTTTTTACATCATAAATACACAAAAACGTGTGTGCCTAGATAATGGTAAATTCTTGGTTTTTTTTCCAGAGTTTGTTTATATTCTATATTAGGTAAAAAGGCACTCACAAGGGCTGTCATGAGAATTAGGAGCATTCATAACACCAAAACTTTAATAGTGTGATTTTAGAAATAAAAGCTTTATTACCAACTGTAAAATCCAAGTAAAAATAATAATCCTAACATAAGGTGACACTTGTTTTTCTCAGCTTTCCAGGGGCACAAAACATGCGACTCTTGCATAGTTATAGTTGGGTTGAAAAAAGACCATCTAGTTCAACCAAAAAAAAAAAAAACATACAATCCTATATACTCAATCCTATACCCACAGAGGAAGGTTAAAAACCCCAGCAAAGCATTCTCCAATTTGCTACAGCAGGGGAAAAAAATATTCCTTCCTGATCCCCCGAGAGGCAATCGGATTTTCCCTGGATCAACTTTACCTATAAATGTTAGTACCCAGTTATGTACACCTAGGAAAGAATCCAGGCCTTTCTTAAAGCAATCTACTGAGCTGGCCAAAACCATCTCTGGAGGGAGTCTATTCTACATTTTCACAGCTCTTACTGTGAAGAAACCTTTCCGTATTTGGCGATTTTAAATCTTTTTCCTCTAGACGTAGAGTGCCCCCTTTTCCTCTGTGATGACCTTAAAGTGAGTAAATCAACACAAAGTTCACTATATGAACTTCTTTTAGCGCCCAAGCTTCAAGTGACACTATGCTCAGGTTTGAATTGGCACCATTGAACATAATGGAAATATTAAAGCGTTAGTAAACGACAGTAAAAAGGGAGTGATAACGGCACTCCTGCACGTGAGAGCTGCATACTGTGGCGGACCTTCAGAGCGCATGCGCCGGTGACATCACCTAAACAGTGCAAGTTTAGGAGATATTCACTGTACCTACAGGTAAGCCTTATTGTATGCTTACTTGTAAAAGTGGTAAACTAAGTTTACTACCACTTTAAAGTGTTCCTAAACCCACAACAGTAAAATCGGTCTGTATATGCAGTAAAGCGTGCTTGTTATACTTACTCTGGAACCTAAGGGGTTATTCATCTGCATTGTGTAAGAAGGCTGTTTGATCCTGGCTTCTCTGATCCTCCCCTTCTACTGTTCCCAATCTATCTCCTGATAGAACACAGCCTTTGGAGTCACTCTGCACATGCTCAGTTTGGTGTGTGATGCTAGAGTTTTTTTTTTTTTTTTGGCCCTGTGCTGATCACTTGCACCCTCCCATCGGCACTGTCTAGATGAAGTCAGGGGTCCTGCAGCCTCATAGGACAGGCAGTCCAGTTTATTTTTCAAAATCGCACAGGGGGACTAAAATAAATGAGAGATTATATATATATATATATATATATATATATATATATATATATATATATATATATATATATATATATATATACATATATATATACATACATATATACATACATACATACATACATACATACATACATACATACATACATACATACATTTACATTTTTTTTTTACAGCAACCTAGGAGAATATCTAACGTACATGAAAGAAATATGCTGCTTGTCTGTATGGGCCCTGTTGGTGTGTAGCCTTAGTGCCACCAGGTTTAGGTTTTATTGGCCATATTGCAAAGAGAAACTGGATAATGATTTCAGGAACAATCTGGTTACATTTCCCCTATTGATTTTCGATTTCGTAGGTGTTCCTTCCAAGTTGCTGTTTAATTACTATTAAAAATGTTTATAATAATTTAATTCAGGGCAAATGGAAAAAACCTTGAATTAAAAAAAATAAAAAAAAAAAGACCAGAAACTTTTAATAAATATAAGTGGGTATCAAAGTGGTTTAAAGTGGAGTTCCGCCGGGAAAAAAAAATTAAGTCAGCTACAAATACTGCAGCTGCTGACTTTTAAAATAAGGACACTTACCTGTCCAGGGCGCCCGCAATGTCCTCACCCAAAGCCAACCCGCCCCTTAGCTTCCGGGTTGAGGCGCCAGCATTGTCAGTAAGGTAGCCACAGCCTGGTTCCCTACTGCGCAAGTCGCGCTGCGCATTCTGAGTGGTCCCTGCTGTCTTCTGGGACCTGGGTGTCTCCCAGAAGACAGGGGGGAGGGCCCGGACATGGCGTAGATCGCCGCGGCAGTCCTTTTGCTGAAAGTGGGAGTAAATGCATGTTGGACAGGTATTTGCTCCCCCCTGAAAGGTGCCAAATGTGACACCGGAGGGTGGGAGGAATCTTTTTGGGTGGAACTCCGCTTTAAGGTGCACATATCGAAAATTTGATGGACACGGTGGGGTTATTTAGAGGCTGACAAGTACCCAGGTGTCAATAGCAATCTAATGCACACATTCTTTTCAGACATATTGGAAAAACCCTTTGGCAGCAAGACAAGATCGTTTCTTTTCATTTGTGACGCTATGGGGAAAACTTTGTGAAAAATCATACACATGCCAGTAAGCTTTGGGTAGAAATCTCGCTAAAGCAACAGATTGAGCAGTAGTGAGTTTTTGCCAATATAGTGCTAGATTTATTGCAGTTCTGGGGCTCCATATTCACTTACCACCAGGGAGGCCATCTCCTATGACCTCTGGTTTTCATTCCACTGTGACATGCTAGTGGGTTAACTGATGATCCCATTTGCCCCCAGAGTGTTTGTGTGATCAATAGAACTGTTACATTATCATCTTTTGGGGCTGGAGAACTGACTTGCATGGTCTTGTGTAAATAACAGTGGAACATAGTAGTACTGGTCAAAATGACAAATTGTTTAGCAAGCCCTGCATTAAAGATGTTGCACACTCCAGCCATGTAGCAAAAAAGTGGATTCACTTTATACACCATGTGCCTTATATTATTCTTATACAGGATTTGTACAGCGCCAACAGTTATACAGTGGTTTACAAAGTAAGGGAAGCCAGTACAGTTGCAAACCAATCCAAGAGAAGAGTTATGCCTGGTACACACCATGAGAAAATCACACTAAAAATGGAGCGTTTTTGCAATAATCTGATCATTAGTACACAGTTTTCGAGAGCCGATCACGACAGTTCTTGTGAAAATATCCAAAGGAACATGCACAGGATTTTTTCTCGTATGTTACCAGAACAAAACAATTTTATGTAAGTAGTATAGTATTTGTACAAAGAAAAAAAATCATGTGACCAAGACCACACATGCCCAGAAACAAAAGAATATATTACAATACATCACTTCCGAAGTTGTACGAGAATTTTTGAGAGTTTAGTAGCCCAATGGGTTTCGATGTGGGTTTACTATGCAAAAAAAACACAATCATTCATCCAATATTCTTATATATATATATATATATATATAAGTGTAGTAGGCATTAGAAGGGCCTTGCTCGTGCAAGGGCTTACAATCTAAAGTTGAGGGTCAAGTGATACAAAAGGTAATGGCTGTGGGGATGAGTTGTTGGAGAAAGTAAAAGTTCACTTGTTGGGTAGAGTTGAGTGGCTTTCTTGAAAAGAGGAGTTATCAGGGATAGCTGAAAGACCGATTGAAAAAGAGATAGCAGGATCGATTGGGGTGGTGAGTTCCAGAGAATAGGAGAGGTGAAAGGGAGCTATAAAACAGGCAGTCTTTTGAGTAAGTAGATTTGGGCAATATTTTTAGTCTATTTTTAGTCTAGAGAAGAGTTGTGAATGGCTTTTATATGTTAGTATTTTTCATTTTATTCAGTGTGCAATGATCAGCCATAGGAGGCATTGGCCTAGACTGTCAGCAAATGAATGCACAGTATGAAGAACATTGATATCCTGTATACACCAGCCATTTATGAATACTATTGATGTCCTGTATACATCAGCCATGTATGAAGAACATTGTACAATATACATCAACCCTGTATGAAAAACATTGTTGTACAGTATACATCAGCCATGTATGAAGAAAGTGGGTCCCCTGTATGAGGAGCATTGACGCATTGTATACTCCACACCTGCATGAGATGTTTTATGTGCAGTATACATCAGTCATGTATGAAGGATGTTCATGTACAGTATACGCCAGCCATGTGTGAACATGGTTGCCCTGTATACACCAGCCATGTATGTACATAGATGCCCAGTGTAAACCAGCCCTGTATGTACATGGGTGTGCAGTATGCACCAGCCCTGTATGTACATGGGTGCGCAGTATGCATCAGCCCTGTATGTACATGGGTGCGCAGTATGCACCAGCCCTGTATGTACATGGGTGCGCAGTATGCACCAGCCCTGTATGTGCATGGGTGCGCAGTATACACCAGCCCTGTATGTGCATGGGTGCGCAGTATACACCAGCCCTGTATGTGCATGGGTGTGCAGTATACACCAGCCCTGTATGTGCATGGGTGTGCAGTATACCCCAGCCCTGTATGTACATGGGTGCGCAGTATGCACCAGCCCTGTATGTGCATGGGTGCGCAGTATGCACCAGCCCTGTATGTGCATGGGTGCGCAGTATACACCAGCCCTGTATGTGCATGGGTGCGCAGTATACACCAGCCCTGTATGTGCATGGGTGCGCAGTATACACCAGCCCTGTATGTGCATGGGTGCGCAGTATACCCCAGCCCTGTATGTGCATGGGTGCGCAGTATACACCAGCCCTGTATGTGCATGGGTGCGCAGTATACACCAGCCCTGTATGTGCATGGGTGCGCAGTATACACCAGCCCTGTATGTGCATGGGTGCGCAGTATACACCAGCCCTGTATGTACATGGGTGCGCAGTATGCACCAGCCCTGTATGTACATGGGTGCGCAGTATGCACCAGCCCTGTATGTACATGGGTGCGCAGTATGCACCAGCCCTGTATGTACATGGGTGCGCAGTATGCACCAGCCCTGTATGTACATGGGTGCGCAGTATGCACCAGCCCTGTATGTACATGGGTGCGCAGTATGCACCAGCCCTGTATGTGCATGGGTGCGCAGTATGCACCAGCCCTGTATGTAGAATGTGGATATGCGTATTGAACAGCCCCATGTGTAGAACATTGATACACTGTATATACCAGACCTGTATGAAGAAAGCTGATGCTCTGTATACAGAAACACAAAAGCTCCGACTACACCATAGTGGAGGTCTGCTTATTCTGTGATTGGGATTCAAACCTCCACAGTGTGGTCCTGCTGATGCTGGCTGGATTATTGTGTCACAGAGACCCTGATAAGAGCTGTTTATAACCTTGGCTCAGACCATGGCCTAATCAGACAGCAGCACATTTCCAGGGAGCCGCTGATAAGAAGTCACTCTTATCGCTAGCACAGAGGCAGCATCAGAACAGCATTATTATGTGGCATTGCCCCTGTCCCTTCATCCCACCCCTTCCCCAGCTCCAAGGAGATCTTCCAAACCTCATCAATCTGCTGGGACAGATGGACTGTGAAGACGATAGACCCCTTCACAGCCAGAAACTTGCAACATAAATGTATCTCCTGTAGAAAATGTGCATACAATTGACCCTGAACTGACATGGGTCACATGTGACAGTGGCGCACACTGCACCCGCTGCTGCATGTCTGTGCCATGTTCATAAATATTTATACATGTATTGTCTGCGATAATGAAAATGTACACACAATAACCAATAATGGCTCTGCAATGCCACAATGGCAGGGTTTTATAGCTGTCATGCTCTTTTATCTTTTATGCACAGATTGTTTTTATTCACTTTATAGCTTCAATGTTTACCTTTTTTTTTTTTTTTTTTTTTGTAGTACCCGTAGATGTTAGAGGATTTTGTCTGGTTCCTGAGATGTAGGTGAAGGTTGGCAAATTTGTCATATGAAAAATATGGATATGTTTAGACAATAACAAATCTTACTTTAATGGCGGCAGCACACACTTCGATTCTGTTTTATCCTTTCAATGTACGATCTGATCAAATCTGCATTTATTCAAATAGCTTTAACTACCCTCCTGATTGATTTAGACTTTTTTAGATCGGTTCGATCAAACTGAGTTGAACAGCCAGGGTGGAAAATGATCAATCTTTTGCATCAATCGGCAACACAGAGATGCTTTATTTGAGCATGATCTCATTTTGAGGGATTGGATTATGAGATTATATGATGGAAACCGAGGTGCGATCTGGAATTTATGGAAGACACTATTGATTTGAAATCCACTTCCCTTGTGTCTAAGTTGTTGACTATAGATGATTTATTCCTATCAGATGGGATCATTTGGAAAATAAATAGATTATTTATTGATTCACATATGGCCACCATTAGTGTGGATGAGTCTGTTCTGTGGAGACCTAAAGATTCATGGACAAAAGCATGCATGTGTATATTGAGGACGCATGGTGGTCTGTGTGACTCCTGGGACCCCAGTCACACCTGAGCGATTTGGAGCAAGTTGCCAGAATCGCTTAAATGCTCAACATTAAGACTCCTATTATATTCCTAAATGCTGTGTTGCTTGAGTGATTTTTTTAATTTTCCTTCTTCTAGCAATTGACTTTCTAACGGCTAAAACAAAACACACCTAAATGTCCAAGAAGCATTTTACAAATGTGAAAAAAAAAAATCTTTTTACTCAAGTGTGAATAGGGGGGGGGGGGGCGCACACCCCCTCTTTCTTTCCCACCCACTAGTCTTTTTTTATATGCACTGCCAGCGTATAATAAATCTGTACTATGAATACAAGTAAAAACTGTAGTCGCAGTAGTGCTCTGTCAAACACACTTGTGAAATGCGTGTATGTTTGTTATGAAGACAATAGACCCATTTCAGCAGCACAGTCGATATCTTAGCTGTGGTCGGCTTGGGGATCTGATTGTCGTGCTAATTCCATGGGTACCTAAAAGTAGAATTGAAGGCAAATTTAAAGGGAAATGGAAATTAAAGGGAATTCCTTGGGGACCCCCACATCACCAGAACTAGTGTTACCATTGGAAGATTTCCCCTCTATTACTTTTCTAAAGACAACCCATACTAGCTCATTATGAAATACTCACCTTAGATCAAAGCCCCCGTTGCGGGCCCCATACACCGCTCGGGCCAGCGTCATCACTCCCAAAGTTACTTCCGGGTATCGCGGGCTCTGGCACTGTGATTGGCCGGAGCCGCAATGACGTCACTCCTGCGCATGTGCGTGGGAGCCACTGGTAACGGCACACTAGCTGAAGCAACGGCACGAATGTGCCAGTGCTTCAGTGAGCATGTGCCGATGATGCCGGCACATGCTGATACAGGGGATATCTCCTAAACCATGCAGGTTTAGGGTATATTCGGGGTAGCTATAGGTAAGCCTTATTAAAGGCTTACCTGTAGTAAAAAGTGGTCTGTAAGGGTTTACAACCACTTTAACAGACAGCAATAAAACCTGACAAAGGTTCTAATTCTTCTCCACTCTAACTGAAAAAAGGTTTTGCCTTTTTAGTTATACTTTAATTGAAACCTGTCATTAGATAAACATGGATGATGCCATTGACCTTTTTACTGCAAATGCTGTGTTGTGGCCTCTTGCACATGGTATTGATGTTTGAACGTCTGCATTTGTGCGTAATCGTATTCTTGCGTTCTAGCTCCAAAATGTTTTCATTCATGCCCATACTAGCGTATCGGTACAAAATACAATGTAAACCAGGGCTTGACAAATTTGCTTTTGAGTCTAGGAGCCAGCTAAAAAAAAAAGTGCAGCTGACAGAACATCACTTCCGTTCACTGATCTGATGGGTTCACTAATCTGATCTGAACACTGGCACCTACACCCTGAACACCTTCACTCTGAACAATTGGTTAGGGTGAGGACATCCCTGAACTGGTAAGTGTCCTTATGTTAATTCAACAGCTACAGTACTATTTGTAGCTGCTGACTTTTTTATTTTTTTGGGGGAGCCTGAAACTCCTCTTTAAGGTGGCCATACACAGATTTCTTTTGTTCAGCTCATGGAAAATCTAAGACTCATCCAAACAGCAAAGATGGAGAAATCTTCCCTGCTGGCTATTATACTTTGACAGCTGGCATCTGCAGCTGTCAGAATACCTGAACAGTGACGGCCATTAAGGCTGTATTATTTACACTTAGAAGTGTGGGAGGATTATATGGTAGAGAGGGCTAACCCAGCCCTATACTTTTTATTTTTTTTTACATGAGGTCAAATCGCATAAACATGTGATTCTTGCGTGAAAACCTCAATAGACAACTTTTTGTGAGCCCACTAAAAAAAAATAGAGAACCCAGTCTACACAACACCTAAAATCTTACTTATATATATATATATATATATATATATATATATATATATATATATATATATATATATATATATATATATATATATATATATTTTTTTTATTGTGTTATGCAGACTGGGTTCTTTTTTTTTTTTTTTTTTTTTTTTTTTCTTACACTTTACAAATAATGCTTGCGTATGTCTAGCACACTACAATGGAAGATGAAAATCTCTAAAGCGGCGCACGTTCAAGGCTATGAGTATTTGTTCAAGCCTGTGTATTCTTATAAAGATTTATACAGCTCTGCTAATTATTGCCGTAGTTGCCAACTAATTATTTTCACTTGAAATGAGCAATTAAAATTAGTAAGTAATTACATTTTGTGTGTAGTTAGCATGTATGTAAATCCCACTCTGGAGACACTTAAAGACAAATGCTGTTAAGTTGTTTCAGCTGTAATCTGTGCAACAAGGTCTTTTTGTCCCTTTTAACCTCTTTCTTGTTGGGATCTGATCAGCCTTGAAAATCTGCACACAAATGACATGTGCAGCATGGCTATCCTGCAGGTATTTCAGTCGCAACATATCGGTAGTAGAGTATTGTACCATATTAGCCATCAGTTAATGGTGTTTGGCACTTAAGTGTTGTCTTTTATTGGCTAATGTGCTAGAGGCGTTTCACCTCTTCTGTGACTTCACTGTGTATAGGTAAGGGTTTTTAACCAATTTAATAAAGAATCAAGGACTTGTATATAGCAACGTTCAGGCTTCATACAACTCTGAAAATGATTCCGAAACCCACAGATACTATACACAGAGGTACAAGAAGATGCAATGAAATATAACAGATATAACATGCATTTTACAAAGAGATATATAAAATACAACTATTGCTTCTTGACAAACTTGTGTAGTAACTGTTATTGTAAAGACGTCATGTGAAGGCTTCCCGCTGATGTCACTTCCTTTCAGAAAGTAGAACAGTGCCCATCGAAAAGCCTGCCTAGTAGACCCGGCCATTGAAAGCCTTTCAAGTCTGGTTAGAGGGGCCATACTGATAGGTGGGGATTCCAATTTGCATTATTCTGCTTAACGTTTTTTTTTGAAGGCATAGACGTGATTGGTGTGCAGTCTCTCCACATGGTGGCTGCATCGAGCGGGAAGAAGCTCCAGGGATCATCGCCCTATAAGCTTACAGCGGACAGTGTCCATAGCATGAGAGCAGTATTCTTCATGATCTTCTAATGCCTTTTATGAAGGGTTTGACTGTAGCAATAGTGATCAGTAGTATTCCAGGCACAATCTTCACTTTGAGGGTCCTTTTTTTAAATTGTTCATATACCATAGAAACCATGAGATGCAACTATTTCTCTAGACACACTTGAATAGTAATGGTTATTGCAAGTAATGATAGTTTAAAACGGGCATTTTACGCCCCTTAAGCTGGTCATAGACTGGTCTAGTCCCAACTGGTTCAGTAGGGAATGGCTGACATTCAATCCATCCTATGGGCAGGCTGATTGTACCTAAGTTGATACGTCGATTGCCCCCAATCAGGGCTCGGCACAAGTATAGCTACTCAGAGAAAACGTAAACCTCTAAAATATGGGTTCCCACATCCTAAATCATGTCAAGAACAATTTTTTGGAAAAGAGTGGGACAGCAGGATTTTCTTGTTACCATGAAACGACATTAAGATTAATTAAAATCAATACATTTTATTTAACATGGTTACATTGAAAAAACATCATTTTTTAGGACATAAAATACAACAATGGCTTCAACACAAGATGGAGTCTGAGAAAACAGCGACTTCATAGAACTTGATTCTGAATGGTTGGGGGGCGTTAAATAGCAGATAATATCACAACCTATACCTTAACGACATCACCAGAACATGCAATGCGCTGGGGTTTAGCCCCTATAGAGAAGAAATGTGGTCATGTGACTGAGGTGATTAAGTATTATTGGTGTCTAAGCTGATGCTTTGTCGGTGTGCCCTATCCATGTGAGGAGGGATGCATATCTGGGTTTACAACCATTTTAAGTTATTATATAAATGTCCCCTGTAGCTTTTTGCAGGCATAGGGGTCAAATCCAAAACCCGCACGCGCTTGCAGTGCTCACAGGGCTGGAGGAGATGTATAGGTGGTTTGCCCCAAAGCCGACCTCACTTCCGCCCTATACCCACAGGGGTTCTGGAACTTCCTACATCTCCTCCAGCCCTGTGAGCTTTTTTTCCGCGATTTTGTACAGGTCAAAAGGTCACCAATGTAAAAAGTAGTAAACGCCTGTTAAAAAAAAAAGGAGCTACTGTACTTTTTTGAGCGTCAGGTGTTTTGCTTCAGATGACAAAATGCTCAGATGTGAACAGGGGCTATTAAAAAGAATGGGATTTTTTAAAGCCTGAGGCTCCATGCACACTGGCTTAAAAATGTTGCCTTTATCAATGGGAAGGATCGGTATAGGAGCGGTGAATACACCGCTCCTATACCGCTCCAAAGATGCTGCTAGCAGGACTTTTTTGACCGTTCTGCTAGCGCACCGCTCCAGTGTGAAAGCCCGCCTGGAGTGAATGGGGCCGGATTTTTTCAGGCGGTGTACAGGCGCTATTTTTAGCGCTGTACCTCCTGAAAAACGCCCCAGTGTGAAAGGGGCCTTAGGGATGCCATTTACTGTATTCTCTGCCAGCTGACTCTATCAGATTCTCATATTGCTCCCAGCACAAGTCTAGCTGTACTTATGCCCCGAACAATAATATTTTCATCTCTTCCATCAATAAAACTGGATCGTCTTAAAGTGGGGTTCCACTGCCTACAACGTTTTTTTTCTTTTTTTGGGGACAATGACAGAATTTGTGAATAACATTTTTAACTTGTTCTGTTTTTTTCATTCTTTAGGATGTCCGTTTTTCTCATTAAAAATATACTTTTAAATCCGAAGATAGACAGTTTTCATCTTGCCTGTGGGCATGTGAATCCCACAGGCTTTCTCTTCCGGGATACTGTGACACCGATCTTCCAGCATGCAGCGGCCGATCTCGCGCATGCGCAGTACCGTTAAATCGGAGCACTGTCAACGGCTTAGGTTGCCATCACAATGGGCGGCGTCTGAAGTCCCGCCCCGTTGTGATGGCAACGGAGATTGAAATCACGCAATAACTCGTGCCAGGCGGCCGCACTGACTCCTGGGAACAATGACACAAGCTCCCAGGGGCCAGTGCGGCTAAAAGGAAATGACGAGATAGCCGCACTGAATCCACCCATATCTGCAGACACACCATACAGGAAATGTCCAAAACTAAGGTACAGTGAAAGAAAAAAAAAGTGCAGTTTTTACATTAGGACATTGAGTTAATTGTCTTGGGGTAATGTAATCGGGTGGAGCTCCACTTTAGGTTTTTGTATTGTAAAGTGGTCATTTCGATGCTTGTTTTTTGACCATAGTGATGAGACAGTTTGAAGGAGCGGGATAGAATTTTTTTTTAATTTCTTATTTTTCTATTTTATTTTTTTTTAAACAAAATTCGAACGGTGAATGTATTTTGAAAAAATTGTAAGGAAACCTGTAAAATAGGTCTGGAATTCTATTCAAATGGCAAATCTGGATGAAATTTTAATGGATTTCATATGAAATTAGTTGACTTGGTGATGGCAAGAACAATAAATTTTTTCAGAATTTCCTAACTTAAAAAGTTCTAACCGTATATATATATATATATATATATGGCCAACTTGAGAATGGTCAGGTTCACAAAGGCAGATTCCTGATTGGTAGAGATGTTGCCCCGAATGCTCTTTGCCCTCATTTTGGCATAGTTGTGTCAGTACATCTCCTTGTAAATGTAAGTGATTAAAGTCGGTGTAGCAGAGAGACCACAGTACCACGGTGACCCACTATTTTTGCTCTCCCAGTCAGCGTTTGAAATGTCCATGTGTGATTTGTGTAATGAGTATTTGTGGCTGCACATCCAGTGAGAGATGTAGCCTCTCCAGGCTCTGACCTTTTCACGGCTCGTTATAATCAGACATTGTTGTGTCAGTAACACCTCCTTACGGGATATCTCCCACTTTAATTGTACTCCTACCCCGAGGCTGGGATTAAAGGGCCGATTCATTTCCCTACCTCTCATCCCCAGGAGCCTGCTCGTGGTCGCTGTATCCTAGGAGGGATGTATGTATTGAATTATATTCAGACACTTCAGCTTGAGCACTTGTTTTAGATTGCTAGCTTCTCTGTCTTTGGGTGGGTGACTTTAATGTGCTGTGACATATTCCTAGTGAAAGCAATGGGTCACTGCACAGGGTCATAGGAACTCAAGGGTCTCAGAAGACATCTGTCAGTCCGGGCTTTGGTGGTCTCAGAAGGGGGACAGGAACAAATGAAGATATTAACATATTTATGGGTTGTGGGCACATACTGAAGATAGCACTGCTCTGACCAGGGTCATTTCACAAGGATAGTTAGGGTATGTCAATGTCTGGATTGAGGCAGGAAAGATGATATGTACAGAAATTGCTTTCGCTACTCCAGGCTTGCCATGCAGTGAGCCATCTAATGGCATGAAGGTATTTAACCATAGGCAGGATGTCTGATAATAACATTGTGAGTTGTTCAGGTCACTAAGGGTTGTTTGGCTAGATTGCTGTGTAAAGGAATAAGTGTAATAAGAGCATATTGTGTTATTGAGGCCTGTGCTGGGTATTCTCTGCCAGGGAGATAATCTGATTATTGCTCTCACTATTTAATGCCGGTCTGGGAGGCAGCTGGTGATGTTTTAATGAAGCTGGAATTGTATAGTCGGCAGCGCAGGATAATCAGAAGCTGCAGAGTCAGAATCAAATTAATAATTCATGTCATTAAAGTGTGTAATTAATTCGAACAGTCCAGATGAGGGAAAACCTTTTCAGCTTTAGAAATGTATCCCGAGGGTTTGGAGAGATGTGCCAGGCGGACACAGTCTGTGGAGGGGTGGGGGTGTCTGGTGGTTAAAAAATAAAATAAAAAGCCTTATCCAGGTCCCTTTGTTCCTGACATTATTTCATGCGTGGAACATTCCTTCAGTTTGGTCGGACGTTTCCCATTTTCAGCCATAGGTCGTTGTCCTCAGCCTTTTCAGGATGCATCTTTGCACCCCTTGCCCAGTCCATTCTGGGTTTTCTGTTTGTCTATTCATATCAGACTATATATCTGGTAATGTGACCTGGTCTGGTTATCTATAGGCCCCTTTAGGTGGTTTGATTAAGGATGCGATAATGTGTGTGTGTGTGTGTGTGTGTGTGTGTGTGTGTGTATATGTGTGTGTATTTTTTATGTATATATGTATATGTGATATTTTATATATATATATATATATATATATATATATATATATATATATATATATATATATATATATATATATATATATATATATATATATATATATATATATATATATATATATATATATATATATATATATAGTGTGTGTATAGAGATAGATCTCTATATAATATATCTTGATCCTCATTTTGAGGATTGCAAACAAACCTCTATGTACCATGCAGAATAAATGGTGAAGTGCAAAGAGGACCATATTCAACATTTCTCAAATAAGATAGATCAAACTTGATGATACATTAAGAACAATTAATATGTTTACCCACTTGAGCTCCAGAAGGTTTTAGTTCCCCCCTCCATGACCAAACCATTATTTGCTATTTAGCACTGTGCTACTTTAACTGCCAATTACGCGTTCATGCAACACTATACCCAAACTAAATTTATATATTTATTTATTTTTTTGCCCCCACACAAATAGCTTTCTTTTGGTGGTATTTGATAACTACTGTTTTTTTTTTTATTATATATAAATGGAAAAAAGACACAAAATGTAAAATGTAGAAAAAAATATATATTTTTTTTAACTTTCTGCTATACAACCTATCCAATAAAAAAAAAAAATGTAAAAAGATCTAATTTCAACATAAACTGGCCAAAATGTATTCTGGTACATGGCTGGTATAAAAAAAAAATCCCAATAAATGTATATTGATTGGTTTGCATGAAACTTAGAGCACCTACAAAGTATGGTGTGTGTTTTTATACTGCATTTTTTTATTAATTTTTTTCAAGATAGACGCAAACTACTAATGGCGGTGATGAGGAACTTATATTGGGACTGTGATGCAGAGGGCAAACTGACACGGAGTGAGAACTAACTGCCACTGCTAATGACATAAATAGTGATCAGTGATGATACTACACTGTACTAATGACACTGGCTGAGAAGGGGTTAAATGTGTGTATTATTTATGTGCTGCTTTTTACTAACAATGTCTTTGTTTCTTATCCCTGCAAAGCAGGGATAAGAACCTGAGATAGTTCCCTTTGTACAGAGCCCTGTGTTGACTGTCAACACAGGGCTCTGGGCAGTGATTGGAAGCAGCCAATCGGCAGGTCCTGGCCATAAAACATTGTACATAGCCGGAGTCTGTCAGCAGGTCCCGTCCAATCACAGCGGGTGTCGTGGGAGGGCGCACACGTATGTCTGAAAACAGGCAGCAACGTTTGTCACTATGTCTGTGCGGGTTTTGTATAAGTGTGTCAAAATAAGTAGCAATGGGTAATCATCCAATTGGGATTCACTCGTTTTGAGAATTAAATCCAATTAGAAAAATTGTGTGAAACTTGGGTGAAAAACCATGCATAAGTAGACGGACATAGTCAAGTCATTTAAGAAATAAAGGAGTTGTTAGTTCACAATAAGCTATAAACTCCTATATTTTTTGTAAGGTGAAAAATCCAATTGGCCGTTGTTTAGCCTCAGAGTTGCTGTAAATCGGTTTATGATATGTGCTAAAGTAAAGCGTGCCCACATGTACTGTATTGATGGTTCTGCTTGTTCATACTATATCATTGTTCCATCCCCTAGTCATGTCTTGTCTGCCTTCAGACTATTACCAGCCATTGAGTACCATCTCAATATCCCCTCCTCACCTAGCCTGTAGCATCCATGCCATTCAGAAGCCCTCATCTGCTCCAGATGTGGCTTAATTTACTGCGACTCTACTAATTACTGTAATTAAGGATTAATTACTGTTAATTACTTTCACATAAACTCAATGCCAGTCAAAAGTGCATAGCCTTGTGAAAGCTGCCACACACATATATACACATGATGCCGTATATTACCCATTGCAGAAGAGAGGGATCGGGCAGCTGGGACACAGTGTCACTTCGCTGTCACCTCTACATGTCTTGTGCAGTGACTGGTGACAACGAGGCTTCCCCTAGTGTCTGCACCGAAATGCCAGGAAGCTGCCTAACTTTGCTAACAAGACAGTTGCCATTAAAGAACCCACAATGATCAGATTAAAAAAATGAGGGCCCCAAGCCTTTTTTTTGAGTACTGTTTCTTGGTGACTTTCTGAAGTACATAAATGATCGCTATAAAGCAAGGCATCTCCACTTGCAGAGATTTGTGAAAAAGAATATGTAGTTCCTCTGTTTTCCTCATGGTATGGCTTTAAATGTTTAACATTCTTATTTTAATGTAAAGCTGAAATCTGAGCTAATAATTGTCTAAGAGCAATAGATGTGTATTCTTGCTTATATCTCAGTGTCCTGTATGTACGTATGTATGTATGTATGTATGTATCTATTCCAGATCCGTGCAATAAGTAGGGATGTACCAATCTAATGGCCACCGACAGTCTAATGGCATGCTCTGTCCCGTTGGCTTCAATGCAAGGTCGCGTCCCGTTGGCTTCAATGCAAGGTCGCGTCCCGTTGGCTTCAATGCAAGGTCGCGTCCCGTTGGCTTCAATGCAAGGTCGCGTCCCGTTGGCTTCAATGCAAGGTCGCGTCCCGTTGGCTTCAATGCAAGGTCGCGTCCCGTTGGCTTCAATGCAAGGTCGCGTCCCGTTGGCTTCAATGCAAGGTCGCGTCCCGTTGGCTTCAATGCAAGGTCGCGTCCCGTTGGCTTCAATGCAAGGCCGCGTCCCGTTGGCTTCAATGCAAGGTCGCGTCCCGTTGGCTTCAATGCAAGGTCGCGTCCCGTTGGCTTCAATGCAAGGTCGCGTCCCGTTGGCTTCAATGCAAGGTCGCGTCCCGTTGGCTTCAATGCAAGGTCGCGTCCCGTTGGCTTCAATGCAAGGTCGCGTCCCGTTGGCTTCAATGCAAGGTCGCGTCCCGTTGGCTTCAATGCAAGGTCGCGTCCCGCTGGCTTCAATGCAAGGTCGCGTCCCGCTGGCTTCAATGCAAGGTCGCGTCCCGCTGGCTTCAATGCAAGGTCGCGTCCCGTTGGCTTCAATGCAAGGTCGCGTCCCGTTGGCTTCAATGCAAGGTCGCGTCCCGTTGGCTTCAATGCAAGGTCGCGTCCCGTTGGCTTCAATGCAAGGTCGCGTCCCGCTGGCTTCAATGCAAGGTCGCGTCCCGCTGGCTTCAATGCAAGGTCGCGTCCCGCTGGCTTCAATGCAAGGTCGCGTCCCGCTGGCTTCAATGCAAGGTCGCGTCCCGCTGGCTTCAATGCAAGGTCGCGTCCCGCTGGCTTCAATGCAAGGTCGCGTCCCGCTGGCTTCAATGCAAGGTCGCGTCCCGCTGGCTTCAATGCAAGGTCGCGTCCCGCTGGCTTCAATGCAAGGTCGCGTCCCGCTGGCTTCAATGCAAGGTCGCGTCCCGCTGGCTTCAATGCAAGGTCGCGTCCCGCTGGCTTCAATGCAAGGTCGCGTCCCGCTGGCTTCAATGCAAGGTCGCGTCCCGCTGACTTCAATGCAAGGTCGCGTCCCGCTGACTTCAATGCAAGGTCAACGAGACGTTTTTTTTAAACTGTTCATTTTGGTTTTCGACCAAGTGCATCCTACATTTTCAGTTTTGGTCCAGAATTAGCATTTCAGTGCACCACTAGCAGTAAAAAAGCATTAACCATCTTCTAGTATTTTACCTTTGTGCAAACGTTTACTGTAATAAAGACCAGTCATTGCTGCTATCGTTTTTTTACGTGGGGCGACCGGTCTGGTTTCCACCACCCTCCACTGTAGTTTTGTGTAGGCAGTCTGTAATGGGATGACCTTCTGGACCTGTCCCACAGCTTTGCATTCTATACAAGCCAGTGATATATCACCATTGTTTTTATGATAATTGGTTTCAAGGGCTTTTGGTACACGCAAAGTGAATGTTTGTTTGTTTTTCCTTTGTGGCCATTAAGGTATATTTTTAAATTAAAGCTTTTGTGCTTGCCCAAGACTTTGCTGTTTGACATGAGGTGCAACAGGTATTTTTCAAAATGTAATTTTCTTAAGGCTACTTTTCACACTGGAGCGGTGGGGGGCGCTGGCGGTAAAGCGGCGCTATATTTAGCACCGCTTTACCGGCGTTTTAGCAGCGCATTTCGGCCGCTAGCGGGGTGGTTTTACCCCCGCGAGCGGCCGAAAAAGGGTCAATACCGCCCGCAAACCGCTGCTGCAGTGGCGTTTTGCGGGCGGGCGGGTTCGGAGCGCTGCCCCATTGTTTCCAATGGGAACGGGCGCTATAGGAGCGGTAAATATACCGCTCCTATAGCGAGCCAAAGATGCGGCTTGCAGGACATTTTCCAGCGTCCTGCAAGCGCACCGCTTCAGTGTGAAAGCCCTACGCTACAGTTGTGTCTCTTACTGATCTACAGTGGCTAGCTTTAACAGTACATGTTGAGAGAACATAGAGTAGGAGGTATCTTTATTGGATTTGTAGGATCCCAGTAGGATGGACAGCAAGATGATTTGGGGGTCCTTTATTAATCTTGGTTCCCATAATCTTTCTGTAAATCATAAAAAAATGTATTCCAAAAGCATTTAGGGCCAGTTCACACCATAGAAACGCAGCCCGGATGCGTACCAGATGCTTTCCTGCATGCGTGTTTTTGACGCGTTCCAGTGTGTCTTTTTTTTTGGTGTAGTCCAGTGCATCCCCCCCTCTTATCCTTAAGGACAGGAGCACTCCAGTGCATTTTTGGTGCATTCCAGTGTGTTTTTGATGCCTTTTTAAAGCGTTCCAGTGCAGGAAAAATTCAGCATGTTCTACTTTTTCATTTATTTATTTTTTTTCTGTAACTGGAACGCACTTTAACTGCAAGCACTGTGAACTATGCCATTGAAAACAATATAACCCACTTTTCATGCGTTTTTGATGCAGAATAAAAAAAACACTGGACCACATGTGGTGTGAACTGCCCCTTAAAGAGCAATCATTCTCCCCAGATATAGGTCATGGTACCTTTTTTAACTCTGGTACATCTCCAGCAAGAGTCTAGGGTAGTAGGATCAAAGGTCACCGGGACATCTGTACCATCTAATGATGATCTCTTACATTCCTGTAGTCTAGTTGATGGGGATTATTTGCATGAGGGCTTGATCCCGTTCTGATAGAATGATGGGTATTTGGAAACCATTTTCACCCTTGGCTATAACATTGAGTTTCCCAGGAAGCAATTCTTAGAGTAGTTTTGAAAAATGGATTTGACGTAGGATGATTTCTCTTCCTGGGGTAGAATATGTTCAAAGCGATAATGTGCATTCTGTTGATGGAGGAGGGATTTTTGAGTGAGTTGAGGACATTTCTGTATTTGAGCTACCCTGGTATTATCCGTGTGCCATGGTGGAGCGTAGGAGAGTGTAAAACAGGTTGGAATTCTGGGTTGGAGAATGGTAGACATTGGGCCAGGTCTGGGTGACAAGCAACCCTATAGTAAATTATCCTGTACCAATAAAGTGGAAAATGCTAGTATGGGAAGAGTATCTGGTTTGTGTCATAAGTGGGGTTGTATTCAGGGTGGTGAGGTCAGCTTTAAGAAAGGATATTTTACTTCTAAGGTGGTCCAATGGTATGTTATAAAACCAATGATTAATTATGAGCAGAATAATATGGCTCCATGCACACTGGAGCTCATAAACTGCCATTTTTTCTAGTTTGAGCATTTTTTTTTCACAGCTCATAAACTTTTTTTTCAGTTATGGATAGAGTGGAGAGTCATTAGATAATTTTTTATTGCTGTTTGTGCCCCTCTTAGGAAGATGCACCCTCTCGATTTTTTTTCCCATTAATTTTGAAAATTAAAAGAAAATCACAAATTTTGGGTTTACCCAGAAAAGTAAGAGGGGAAGTCTTCCAATGGGGATACTAGTTCTGGTGACCTGGGGGTCCCCAAGGAATCCCCTTCATTTCCAGGGATTTCATCTCACTTTGTTTGACTATGGGACAAGTAGTGAAGGGAAATCTCCTCAATGGGACACAGATGGCAACAACAAAAAAATCTGACGGGTCATCATTTTTTGCCTGTAGTTCTACTTTCTTTTTCTCAAATTCTTTTATTTAAAGTATCCAGCATCCACAGAGCAATACATTGCATTAGAAGGATATATGCATAAAGTGACCCAAGAAAGGTCAAGAACCATCAGGAACTACAGCATCAATTATAGTTTAAACAAAGTGCAGGGGCTGCCTTTCCGGAATACCCACCAATAACAAAATCAATGGGACTTAAAATGGAGTAGAGGGGGTCGCCTCTCCTGGATCAAGTTGTCGCTGCCAGCATGATTGTACAGGATATAGCATTTTTCACGTGGGGGGCGGCGGCGAGAAGACCGGTTAGGGTGGGGGATTGGTGGGGTGGTTGATGAAAAGGGGGTGGGGGGAGAGAGTGGTTGCCGGCAGTGGGGTGAAGGACACCGAAGGGGGACAGTATTCAGTGTCTTATGCCTCGTTTCCACTGAGCAGATCGGGTCGGTACAGTTTGGAAGGGTTAGAATGGTCCGGCCTATTCAGGTGAGCGTTTCCACTGCAAGTCGGACCATCAGGGTCCATACGGGGTTTAGAAAACATGGCTAGCGTGGCCTCACACTGATTGGCAGACGTTTTTCTGTCCGCCAATCAGTGGAATGTATTGTAGCTCCGCCCTAACCGAACCGTTCCATTTTTCTATGGCCCCACATCTGAAGCAGGAACCTGAATGGTTCGGTTGTATGGGCCGCTTTCATAATGGAAACACTGAAAATAGCGCACCGATCCGCTCAGTGGAAACGAGGCAATAGTACGCTCAGGCTATAGTTCTATTTTAAGGTTTAAAGGGGTATACGCCACCATAATGTTGGGTTGTATCAAGCTTTTTCTATGAAGTATAGATTTCTTAGGGCACCAAGTAGTTCCAGAAGTTAAAGCAGGCGGTGAGGAGGCGGTAAAATGCCTCCTTGCTGCCTGTCAAAGGCTCTCCGAAGTTCATCCTGAACGCGGAGCGCTCTTTAGAAAGCAAAGTGTGATTGTGACTTTAAGACCTTTTTATTACATTTATGTGAGTCAAAGGTTCAGTACAGACCTGTGATATTCAAGTGTGTGCAATAGTGTTTCAGATGGTCATCATACATTTGCCAAGCTAACCAGTGTTTAAAATCTGTTATGGGCTACAAATATGCATTTTCCAAAAACACGCATTTAACGATTTCGATTTTTAATGTACAACCTACATTTAGTGGAATATTATACTAACCTTGTATTTAATGAAATAAAACAGACTGAAGATTTAAACACAATAGAGCAATTTAATGTTTCTTTCGGCTTGTTTATTTTTAGTGATGAATAGAGTGCTGTGTGGGCGATCAGGTACAATATGGGATTCAAGAGGATCTGGTCCGCTTATCAAAACTGTCTGAAAGCAGTAGGCAGAAACAAACAAATCTTTAAAAATTTGTACCGCAGCCAATAAAATCAGGGTGATCCCAGGTGAATCCAGTTGGATCATGGATGGTTTGCTCATTTATGTGCAAGAGATGGACATGTTGCTACACTCTAAAGATTCATCAGATTTCATCATGAGCAAAAATTAGCACAGCTGACAATCCGATGGTTAGTAGTCTAAGTATCTGATCCCTACCATTTATTTAAAGGTCAATTCCATCCAAAATATTTTTGGCATGGTTGCTGGCAAATTCGGGCATATGAGATTCAGCTGAAAGCTATCCACATCCAAAACCTTGTTTCTTCCTAATGTCCTGGTATTGTAAAGTCAACTGATGGTGGCAATTCGAGG
The DNA here is from genome assembly GCA_028564925.1 of Lithobates sylvaticus. NCBI lineage: Eukaryota > Metazoa > Chordata > Amphibia > Anura > Ranidae > Lithobates > Lithobates sylvaticus. The sequence continues at coordinate 200,029,005 of CM053032.1, forward strand.
GCTTTCACACTGCAGCGGTGCGCTGGCAGGGCGTCGCAAAAAGTCCTGCCAGCAGCTTCTTTGGAGCGGTGAACTCACCGCTGCTCCCCATTAAAATCAATTGCGGCGTATTGCCGGGGGTTTTAACCATTTCTCGGCCACTATCGGGAGGGGGGGGGTAAAAGCGCCCCGCCAGCAACCGAAATGCGCCGCAGATCCGACAGTAAAACACCACTAAAAATATCGCCGTTTTGCCGCCGACGCAATGGGTGGTGTGAAAGGGGTCTAAGCATATATAAATTGGTTTGCGCAAAAGTTTTTTAGACCCCTTTCACACTGGGGGCGTTTTTCAGGCGCTTTAGCGTTAAAAAAAGCGCTTGAAAGAAGCCTCATCTGCAATCCCAATGTGAAAACCCAAGTGCTTTAAGAGCCCTTTCACACTGGCAGCGCTTGAAAAGCGCCGCTTAAACTAGCAGCGCTTTACCAGCGTTTTTCGAGTGCTAGTGGGGCTCTTTTAACCCCTGCTAGTGGCCAAATAAAGGGTTAAAAGTGCCCACAAAGCACCGATGCCAAAAGCGCTTTGCAGGCGCTACCCATTGATTTTCAGTGGGAAGGGGCGCTTTAGGAGCGGTGTATTCACCGCTCCAAAAGCACTGCAAAGAAGCTGCTTGCAGGACTTTTTTTTTGATGCCCTGCCAGCGCAGCGCCTCGGTGTAAAAGCACTCGGGCTTTCACATTGGGATTGCAGTTGCGGCTTCTTTCAGACGCTTTACAGGCGCTTTTTTTTAACTCTAAAGCACCTGAAAAATGCCCCAGTGTGAAAGGGGTCTTATAGCGTCTACAAAATAGGGGATAGATTTGTGGCATTTTATTAAAAAAAAATTTTTTATTAGTAATCGCAGGCTATTAATTTTTATCGTGACTGCGACATTATGGCGGACACATCGGACACTTTTACACTATTTTGGGACCATTGTCATTTATACAGCGATCGGTGCTATAAAAATGCACTGATTACTGTATAAATGACAGGGAAGGGCAGGGAAGGGGTTAAACGCTAGGGGTTGATTAAGGGGTTAAGTGTGTCCTAGGGAGTGATTCTAACTGGAGGGGGATGACAGAGGGGGATCTCTACAACATGACAGAGATCACTGATCCTGATGACAGGGAGCAGTAGATCCTTGTCGTGTTGCTAGGCATAACAGGGAAATGCCTTGTTTACGTGACATCTCCCCGTTCTGCTGCTCCGTGTCACGATTGTGGCCCCCGGCGGACATAGAGTCTGCGGGACACGCTCACGCCGTATGCGGTGGGCGCACGCCCCCACAATGCTGCGTTTTGCTGGAGACGTCCATTTGCGCAGCCGTGCCAGTGTGCCGACGTACACCGTCGTGCGCTGGTCGGCAAGTGGTTAATAAAGGTACATCTGGGATGAAGCTGTCCACATATAGACGCTCCTCCACACCGCCAGCTCCTCACCGCTGTCAATCTGCAATCGTGACCGGGAAGACTACCCCGCAGTAGAGCGATCAAAGCGAGGCTTGAATCTCTCGTGGAGTGCAGCATGGAAGGGATGACCTCGATGATGGTGTGGAGCATGGACAGCTTTATCCCAGATGCCTGCATACTTAGATGTGCCTATTTTAATCATCAACCATGTGAGTTGCTAAATGTTGTACCTTCATTAAATGTAACCATATTTCTACACTTAGAGGTGCCTCTCTTCTCTTTTATAAACTGGAGTTCCTTCTGGATTTTGCTTTCAATCCCCTTGTGGAGGCTTCCATTTTTGTAAATGGACATTTTTATGGTTACACAACCTATCACATTGCTATAATCTTTTTATATGGAGTATAAACTGAAGGATTTATGAATAAATGGTTGTGGAACGAAATCATCTGAGTTTTCATTGTTTCTTATGGGGAAATTTTGCTTTGATAGATATAGATCGATAGAACTATCTTTCACACACACACACAATATGTGTGTGTGTGTGTGTGTATGTATATGTGTGTGTGTGTGTGTGTGTGTGTGTGTATGTATGTATGTATGTATGTATGTATGTATGTATGTATATGTGTATATATATATATATATATATATATATATATATATATATATATATATATATATATATATATATATATACACACTTGCTTTGGATTACAAGCATGTTTCCGGAACAAATTATGCTTGCAATCCAAGGTTTTACTGTACTTCATTTTTAAGTAAATGTTCAGTTTCCGAGACTGCAGATGGTGTGCAAGAGATGGTTAAAGACTCAAGGCATGATACGTCATCTCCGTCAGATCACACCCTGCAGCTATTTTCTTTTGTACCACTTACCCCTCCCTTTAAGGCCCCTTTCACACTGGGGCGTTTTTCATGCGGTGCGGCGCTAAAAATAGCGCCTGTTCACCGCATGAAAAAATCCGGCCCCATTCACTCCAGTGTGAAAGCCGGCGGGCTTTCACACTGGAGCGGTGCGCTAGCAGGACGGTAAAAAAAAGTCCTGCTAGCAGCATCTTTGGAGCGGGATAGGAGCGGTGTGTTCACCGCTCCTATACCGCTCCTTCCCATTGATTACAATGGGAGACCGCCGTAAAACCGCGGCAATACCGCGGTTACCGCGGTAATACCGCGGCTACGGCGGCGCTTTGCGGGGGGTGTTTAACCCTTTTTCGGCCGCTCGCGCGGGGGGTAAAACCGCACCGCGAGCGGCCGAAAACCGCGGTGAAAACGACGGTAAAGCAGCGCTAAATATAGCGCTGCTTTACCGTCACCGCGGCTCACCGCCCCAGTGTGAAAGGGGCCTAAAACTGCGCTAATTGTAAGCTCCATGAGCAGGGCCCTTCTGTATTTGAATTGTATTGTAATTGTACTGTCCCCCTTTATATTGCAAAGCACTGTGTAAACTGTTGGAGCTATATAAATCCTGTTAAATGATACAAGGGATGGTTTGACTGTGTAGACATGATACAAGTTGGTCAGAGAATATGGGCATGATGCAGGAGATGTTCAGAGACCATGGGCATGATGCAGGAGATGTTCAGAGACCATGGGCATGATGCAGGAGATGTTCAGAGACCATGGGCATGATGCAGGAGATGTTCAGAGGCTATGAGCAGGATAAAAGATGGTCGGAGACTGCAGACATGCTACAGGAGAATGTCAGAGACTGGGGACATGACCTAGGAGTTGTTGGAGACTGGGGACATGACCTAGGAGTTGTTGGAGACTGGGAACATTCTTTAAGATCCATTCTTAGACTTGGAGACACATTACAATAGACTGGTAGAGAGTACTGCTATAACAGGACAATAGGCAAAAAATTTGATTTTGTAATGGCCCGAGAGCTGCACAAAAAGTGCCAGAGGGCTTCAGGTTGGTTACCAAAGTCTTAGATGAACTGGTTACTTTCAATGTTGCTTAGAATGTATGTGCTGCCATAGATCAGGCAGCAGTGGTAGTAGTTGAACAATGCCCATTCTCCGTTTTTGTCTGTGTATTACACTTCTATGTGCTGTCTTGCATTGTGTTCTTGTAAGCAATGTGTTGTCTACTCTACTGGGTACATGTTTGGCGTTCCAGATCCGAACTGCTTGAGTTGTTTGTCAAATATGAGAGGTGCGAAGCTGCTTTGGGACAAGATCCTGGCGTGATTGTGAGACCTGTGCCTAATCACTATCATTTCTGCATCTTTTGCCCCTATGTGAAAAGTAAGCAGGCCTTAATGGTCTTTGGCCTTCTAACTGTTTAGTTTTAACACATTTTTTTTTTCCTCCTTCCTCCATCGTTCCTTAGCCTTTTCTTCTGTTCCTTCTTTCTCCTCCTCTTTTATCTCCCTGCTAATCCCCCGTCTCCCTCCCTTCTCCTTTCTCCTCTGGCTGGATATTTTCCCAGCAGACGCCAGTAATACAGTATGTAGAACTGTGCCCCAGCTCTCAGCATGCAGCAGACCAAATTATTCTCATGTATTCATGAAAAGCTGCCACCGATCCGTCCCTAACACAGAAATGGCCTTTGTTAGTGTTTCTCAAGTGGATTGGCACAGAGAGCGACCCATGCAATTTGGCTTCAAAAGAAAGAAAAGATTTAACCGCGTCACCTCAAGGAAATTTTATTCCTAACACGCAAAAAATACAGATATAGCAATTTGCCTAAATTGCTAGGCTTTTTTTATTGTACAATTATGATTTCTCCCCTCCTTTTTGACAACAACACGAAGAGTTTCCTGCAGGCGGCGGCCGGTCTGTTCTGGTATGTTATTGTCTTCAGATACGCGAACAAGCGAATGGATAATGACAGGAACAGAGCAGCGATACCGTCTGGGGGTGTTAGCAGATTTTGATTCGTTACAGTACCCGTCTGCACAATGGCGTGAATAGGCCAACACAATATATTTGTATGTATTGTCTCCATTCCACAGAAAGAGGAAAAGGAATATTGCTAACAATTGTCATACGCAGAAGTTCAATGTAAAGCGGCATCCGCTCTGATCATGTGATCATTGTCTCCTCATGTGACCAGAAACGTGATTTCCTAGAATAGTTCCCAAACTCCAAAAATGAGAAGATCATGGAAAGTGTCAAAGTGTTTTGTAACCGTCTCGATCTATGGTAATTAATGTAAGGAAACTGGTTCCAAAATGGCATTCTCTGACGCTACCTAATGCAAGCAGGCATTGGCTCTGACTTCTGGACAGCATGTTGGCACTGTGTCTTTAAAACAAGGCATGCCGTGAATTAAAACTGTCAGTTGCTTGTGCTCTCAACTGAACTGTCAAGCCAGCAAATGGCTGGCTTCACAACTGATCACATATACAGCACCATGGCAACTGCAGATCAGAGGCAACTTCCTTGGTTGTAAGGGATAGGAGGATTTACTTCTACCTTAATGTACAGTTTGTGCAGCAAAAGTTGTTCCGAGTATGATAGGGTTAAAGGAGCATTCCAGCCTAACTCTAATTGGCTGAAAAATGTTCCCCCTCCCCACTGCTACCAATGCTGCTTAGCCTGTGTAAAAAAAAAAAAAGATGTGTTTACTTGCATATTTTCAGTCCGCTTCACATCGTGCATGTGATCTGCAGCTCTGGCTCCCCTGTGGCAGTCAACAGCAGCTGCAGGGGAGAGGAGGGAGCGCTAACAATGGCTGAGCTATGGGAGCCTACGGGTGATGTCACAGCTCTCAGAATTCTCTGCCGTTGTCATTGGAACAGCTGTTCCCATTTGAAGATTTAACCTCATTTTTCTCATGACAACTCTAAACATTTTGTATTTTTCCTTTACAACAGTGAATCTATCCAGCGGGAGCTCAGACGGCAATAAAATCCCAATTGGATCTAATCCTTCCCCGCTCTAACCAGAAATAAGGTTGGCCGTAGACTGTGCACATTTCTTTCCTGCAGCCACAGGTCATGCAAAGAAATTAGCATGATTCCCCCATTGGTACAGACAAGGCAATCCTTCCTGCCAGGCCATTATCGTCTCCCGGGGGGGGGGGGGGGAGTCGTCCCCGGTGGGGGAAGACGGGGATTATCGCTAGCGACTATAGCAGCCACTTGCGATAATCTTAAGCAAATCCGACAGGCTGGTTGTACCCAAGTTGATTGATCGATCAACTTGGTACATTCAGCCTGCCCATTAATGGTTCGAATTTCAGCCAGTTTCCGCTGAACCGGCCGAGATTTAAACAGTGTACGGCCTACCTAAAATGATTTATATATCCTATCAGAATAGGCCGAGATCATGCCTACTTCCACAGTATGCTTTAGAGAAACCTTGTGAAAGGCTTTATTTAACTTTAAGGAAACCCGTTGAGAGGAAAATATTGGCTGCCATTGCTGATCTCTGCTTCTGAAAATGCCATTTGCCTGGCTGTCCTTGTGATCAAAGGATACCAATAATGCACCACAACAGGTGTAGATCTAAAGTTTTTTTTTTTTTTTTTTCTAACTTTTTTTCAAATGTTCATATTCTGAAAGTGACTTGGGTCCCTTGCATACTGGACTGTCTGCAGTGCGTTCCTCCTGGGGCTTTAGGGCCAGTTCACACCAGGTGCAGTCTAATGCGTTTTTTTTTTTTTCTGCTTCAAAATCACATGGACGGTAGGTTATATGGGTTCCAATGGCATAGTTAACACCAGTGTGGTCAGTTCCCGTGCAGTAAAAAAAAGACATGCTGGTAGGTTAATTAGACCCTGTTGGAAACGGACTATGCAGAACTGTGTGGTTTTTATTTTTGTGTTTTTTTTTTTTGTGTTTTTTTTCCCCCTTCCTAACCCCATATTTTTCTCATGGCTAGTTTGCTTTAAAGTGGACCTGTCAGCCCTTTCACACAGCCTAAAAGCAGCTACCAATAGATGTCTGCTATTACCTTAGATAACGTGAGTAGCCTCTTCTGTGCAGCGTTCTGATTCCAGTCCTAAGAGTGTGTTCCATGCTGTTAGGGATGACCTTTTATTTTTTTAAATGGTTGACAGGCTTTGTTCAAGGCTCTGCCAGCTCTATGGATCTCCAGAGTTGTACATGTACAGGCCTGGGTGTTTAGTGAGGCATTAAAAAATCCAATGAAATCTAGTAATCCCCAAAGTTGGAAGTGAACAGTGGATTAACAGAAATGTCTTTTATCTCGGTGTGAGTGCTAATGAGGACACTTTGGCAAGCAAGGTGTTGCCATCACATATAGCACAATAGCACCACTGTAGTTATATTATTATGAAGCGGAAAAGGCTACTACACTCATTACTAAATAGGTGAAAATTTTTATATATATATATATATATATATATATATATATATATATATATATATATATATATATATATATATATATATATTATATATATATTATATTATATATTTTTATATATATATATATATATAGTATATCATATTTTTTTTTTATTTTTTTACCGATTGATGGATTAGTGTTACAATCTCAGCTGATTATATGGCTGTATAGATAACAGAAAAATGACCATGTTTTTTCGGGAACTGTTATCCTACCTCCTTACCCCCTGTTGTGGAATGTTGATGAACATTGCCACACTAGTAACTCCACGCTGCGCTCTTATCTGATTTCCTTGCCTTTCCCCATCCATTTTCAGAGTAAGTACTGCTACTGAAAACCCTAATATCAACTTTTAGCTTGTGTTTTTTTTTTTTTTTACAATTTATTGTTTGGCCGATATCACACGGGCAATTCTGCCGCTGGCAACATTTTGCCAAGCAGCAGAGCCACTGGAGACAGCCTTCCACTTACCTCCTATATCGCTTCCTCCCTGGCTAGCAAGAGAGCAGAAGGAGAGTGACGTCTTGCTGGTTCGACCAGCAAGAGGGACTCCATTAAAACAGGATTTGTCACTGGCGACAGGATCACTTATGTCACATTCCCCTAAAGATGGATTCCACCAGCAGAATTGGAAAATGTAGTCGAAAATGGTGGAAAGAAGTTAAAGGGAGTCTATTTTATATATTTTTCTAGATGGCAGTAGCATAATTGCAGAGGACACCTCCAAAAGCTTCTGAGCTTACCCCATCCGATCCAGTAGAGTTGCTGGTGGGCAGGTGACTTAAGGCTGCATAGAGGTAAAGACTTGGTCTATTATTGAAACATTTGTTGGACAAATGTTACACACATTTTATGCAGGCTGGATGAATTTTCCCTGTAATTTTGAGAAGTTCGGAGTTTGAAGGAAAAAAAAATATATAGGTGGATGCAGCATTGGTCCAATGCTGCATCTGTCCCCCACTGCTTCTAAGTCGGTTATCAGTCTTCAGCGAGCCGGTGACTCGCAACCACTGGCTCTCTGCACCTCCGGTGCTTACTGGAACTCCAGGCTGTGGAGGAAGGGGGTGAGAGTGGCTGGCTCAAGCTCTCAACAGCTTGCTGAGAGACTGAGCCAGCTGCCGGTCCAGGGATCTGGGTAGATTCCGACTGTAAAGTTGGGATCTTTCCACAGCCTGGACTGGCTGAGTGACATCAGCCGACAGTGGGCTATACTACTTTAATAAATTACTTTCTATGATCATCAAGGAGAAAACAACATTTTGGCCACTAGATGGAATTGAAGTATTTCAGATGGATGCTGGCCATGTCGTATTTTCAGATGGAGATGCAGCTTATAGGTTAATATGTTGCAAAAAAACTAGAACATTCAGCTTGCACAAATGTATATGACATTCGTCCAATACATTTTTATAAATCGACCCCATAGTGTTAGGCATTCCACTATCTTGGAGGCAAATATATTGATCCTTTTGGGAAAGGTCTATTACATTGCTTGGACACTCTGAAACAAATGGGTGGTGTGGTCACTTTTCACTCCCCCCCCCCCCCCCAAAAAAAAAGCTTAAAAAAATTATAATTTTTTCTTATTTTTAACTCGCCTCTAAATGCCTGTTGCTAGGGGGTCCCTTGTAGTCTGCCTCCTTCAGTGTCTGGGTTGGTGACATCACTTCCCCTCAGCGCATTCAGTCATCTAGGACACGTGACGGGTCCCAGATGACTGCGCGGCGTAATCACGGCGCCGCTCGCGCATGCGCAGTGGGGGCCCGGCTGTGAAGCCACAGCCGGGTGCCCACAGTAAGAATGCCGCAGAGTGGGGGGCTTCGTTCCCCCATATCACTGGACCCTGGGACAGGTAAGTGTCCAATTATTAAAAGTCAGCAGCTGCAGTATTTGTAGCTGCTCACTTTGATTTTATTTTTTTAAGGGGCACCCCACTTTAATCCCAATAAAAGTAATTGAATGATCCAGGTCCGGATTTGTTTTGTATTTATAAGATTAGTTCACCTTTTCAAAAAAATACTGTGCAGTCAAGGGGTGCTGGTAGTGCAGCTTAGAAAAATCTGGGATTGGTTAACATGCCATACCTGTGTAGGTCAAGCTTTTACCCTGGCCCAAAAGCTGACATGTGTTGAGCTCCTCTCCAGAAACCAGGACTTTGGGGAAGCAGAACTTGATCTAGAAGTATGGCATGTGAACAAAGATCTGTTTTTCAAAACTGCACAATGTTGTTTTTTTTTAATCCAGTTTTTTTATGTTTATTTTTAGTGAATTAAGGTGAACTAACCCTTTAAGTGAGACTTCCTAAATCATTTTCATACTCCCTTTTCAAGTTTGTTTTGTGAAAGCATTTGTTTTGCACTGCTAGACATTCTTGTTTATTTTCATTGTGTCTGTAATTGCTCAGGATTGTTAAGATGGCCATCAGCACCTGGAAATAAATAAAAAGTGGAGCGTTTCCTCCGACCTGACGGAGGATGACAACTGCAGTCTGATTAGTTCCTGTGGGCCACACTCTAATCTTGCTTTTTATTTATTATTTAACCTTTTGTATTGCATAGAATTCCACTTTACCCGTTATTAGAAATTGACCAAAACTGATATGCACGTTCATTTTCCTTTTTTTAAATGTAACAAAATGTATGAAATTATTAGTTGCGTATCTATTGCTTAATTTGTGCTGTCAGAACCAAGTGAAATAAGAGGGATATGAAAGGAAATATCCATGCAGAATAAAAATCTGATTTGACCCCTCCTTGTATTAAAGGTCCCCTTCCTCTGAGGTTTTTTTTTTTTTTTTTGATCCGAGGAAATGTGACTTACAAATTTAAACTACAGATCCACCTGCTGGCAAGCTGTGATACTGCAGCACAGCTAGAACACACAGTTGGAACCGAGCACAGGAGTTGTTGTGGGAGATGAGGACTCATGTTTTTGCAGAAATGTTTTCCAGGCAAATGGGGGATTTGCATTATATACAAGCAAATGCTTCTTATCGACAGTGGGGGGAATAAGTATTTGATCCCCTGCTGATTTTGTAAGTTTGCCAAGAAATGAAGGGTCTATATATTTTTTTTTTTTATCATAGGTGTATTTTAAATAGAGACAGAATATCAACCAAAAATCAAATGCTATAAATTAAGTTGCAGTTCAGTGAGTGACATACATTTTTTAACCCCAAGCAAAACATGACTTAGTACTTGGTGTATCTACCTCCAATTTCAGTGCTTTTACTATAGATCCCATAATGAGCATATGTGAGGAAATGAAAAAGCCAGATATTTCATAGTTAGTAAGGTTGAATAAAGACATCAGTCCATCCAGTTCAACCTGAGCGAGTGTCTACAATTGTCCCTATCCCTGTACATTGCGCACTCACATCGGTCCCTACCCTCAAGGAGCCCACAATCCAAGGTCCCCATTCATATACTAGGGCCAATTTTTGGAGCGACGCCAATTAACCTACCTGTGTGTCTTTGGATTGTGGGAGGAAACTGGAGTACCTGGAGGAAATCCATGCAGGCACAGGGAGAACATGCAAACTTCAGGCAGGTGGTGTCGTGGTTGGGATTCGAACCAGCGACCCTTCTTACTGCTAGGTGAGAGTGCTAACCACTACACCACTGTGCCGCCCTAATTATTAAATTTATATTAAATTTCATGCAACTATATTTGATCAAGTTGGGGGTGAATATCAATGGTGGGGGGGGGGGGGGGGGTCATCAGGTTCAAATCTAACATATAGGTCAAATCTACTTTGGCTAGCAGCAATGCTAGTTATGTATTGGTTCATGGGTTCATTGGTGGTAAATGTTCTACGAAGCATTGCAAGCAATTTTTTATGGTTTTTCATCATTTGCTATCATTTTTAGGTTTTGTAATGTAAAAAAAATAGGACACATTTTAAAAACCCTTCTAAACGTTCTAAATGTCGGTACCGCGTTTAGCCACCTTTGGCGTCTGAAACTTCGGCGTTTGAACAAATTTTTTCATCTTCAACGCAACTGCCTAAAAACAACATTAAACTAACCTGTGTACACATAAGATAACATTGGATGAGTTCAGGAGCAGATGAAAAAAAGCATCCAACTGCCTCTAAACATTGTTTACCAGCAGCAGTGTACATGAGGCTTTATTACAGTTTACAACTTTCAGTCCTGCTCTCTCTCAGTACTGCTTCCCTGAACTTCTGGTCTTTACCAGAAACAATTAAACATGGGCAGTGAAGTCTCCAGTCAGTCGTTTAGGGGAGTGCCTTGCTATCCTAGGCTATGGGGCTGTGTGTTTCTATTCATGCACACAGTTTAGGGAGACACAAGTCCCTGTATGGAAGGGTGGCTCCATAGGTTGCTGCAAGAAAAAGGACCCCCCATTACAAGAAACCTGGGACAGTGGTCATGGTACCAGCCTAAACTGGAACGCATTAAAAAAATAAGGACGCTGTTTACTTGGTAATTAACTCAGCTGGTGAATGTGCTTCTAAAAACTGAAGGCTTATGAGCATCTTTTGGTGCGTTTGTGACATGTAGACCGCACATGGGCATCTCGGATGCTAGACAACCCCACAAAAAATGCGACACTTGATGTCACACTACATACATGTAAATGCAGACTTGGATCTGACATCTGCTGAATTGCCTCTCATGCTCTCCTGTGGTGTGTTTAATAAATAGGGAATTACAGATGTTTTGTTGCCTCATCTATGTTCATAGGAATAGTAGCTTTGAATGTAGTTCTCAGCGGACAGAGTACAGGGAAGGGGGAGTGTGCTGGTTTTTGTGATGTGGTAAATTCCTCTATAAATCAGGATGATCCTTGTGGCACGCCAAGCAGCTAACACTGTGCATTCTCTGTGTTCAGGGATGATTAAAGAACAGGAGCCCCCTAGTGGACATATGGGGAATACGCATTCTGTACAATGGTGATGCATAATATTAGTGATACAGGAGAGGTGCTGATACACCTACAGTATATAGCACAGGCTTTTTTTTTTTTTTTTTTACCTCAATGCATTAAGGTAAAAAACCTTGAGGCTTTAGAACCACTTTAAGAGCGATTTTAGAATTTGTTTTTTACTGATCTAAATCTTTATTTACATATTGATTCATCAGAACCCCATTTTTCAGATTGTAAGCTCATACAAATGGGACCCTTATAGCCCTCCTGTCTTGAATTGTGTTGGAACTGTGCTCTGTCTCTATTTATTGTAAAGCGCTCCTCAAATTGCTGGTGCTATATAAATCCTGTATAATATAATTAGGGCTGAAACAACTAATCGATTATGAAATTAATCGATTACTATTTTCATAATCGATTAATCGGCCAGTAACATAATAGGGTTAAAAAAACTAAAATTAGCCCTTTAGAGTACAAAAAGGGCAAATGATCGCTACTGTAAATATTACTTTCACTGTTGCACAGTAAAAAAAATAACCCCATACAGTAGTGATTATTTGCTATTTTTGTACTAAAAAGGCAATTTTTTTTTTTTTTTAAATCTACCCAACAACAAATTGGCCAGAAAAAAGCCATAAAAAATTTAAAATCACAGCAAAATCACGTGCGCAAAAAAATCAAAACGCACTGCAGAAACAGATCCAAAGCAAACTGCATCGGTGTGTACCGAGCCTTATGCTGGTCATATATGTATCATTTTCAGAAGAGAATATTTATACGAAAAATCTTTGTACATTCACTGAATGAAAGAATGTTTTTGAATTTTCACTTTTCAAGGAAGACATTTTTTTTGTATGGCCAGCATATAATACATTGCGGTTCTGTTTGAAAACCTGAGTCTGCTGATATTTACCAGATTCAACCTCTAATAGTATATACAGTATATCTCTTCTGTCTGTTATTCTCAGAGTGGATTAAAGATTTTACTCCCCAACAATTTAGTTGGTTATTTATACTTGCCACTTCTTCTCTCTATAGAGATATTTAAGAATAAATTGCCTTTTTTTTTTTTTTTTTTTACTTTACATATTAACTAAATTATACACCACACTTTTTTTAAGGTTAATAACCAATTTAATCAAAACAATAATCGGCCAACAAATCAATTATGAAAAAATGTAAATCGTTAGTTGCAGCCCTAAATATAATACTGTAATAATAAAAGGTTTATAATCATTGTACTGTGGAAGAAGGGATGTCTACCCTAAAGCGTTAATGCACTTTGAAAAGAAAAACATGCTTGCACCCCGCTTGTCAGATTGGTCAATATAAATACATGCCTGTGGGAATGAAAGAAAGGGAAAAAAAATAAAAATCTGAGTCCCCAATCCTCAGTAAACGGCATCAATGGAGGATTCTGCTGGCTATTGTATTCAAACAACCACAGCACCAGCCGCTGCTTGAATACTGAACGTGGCGGCATCTGATTGGTTGTGGTTGCTTTTCGGCTGACAGATTTCCACCCAGCTTCTTTGATTTTTCTTTTGAAGTTTGTTGAGCAAGGTGGTGCCAGCAAGGCCACCCACAGCTCAATTTTGCTTTATTTACAGCAAGAATCAGCAGAAATTTGAGCCATGGTCTAGCCTGAGGCTTTTTTTTTTTTTGGCTTTTTTCCCCCTGATCCAAAAACACGCCAAAGAAGCTCATGTACCAAATTCTGCCGCATAGCCACGTGCATTTGGCCTAGCGTTTTTTGCCATATTCTGGAATCCTGGGAAGAATTGCGCGATTCTGTCCACGATTCCAAGACGCTCAGGTGTGAACGGAGCCCTGGATCCATGTAATTTAAAGTTCCTCACTACCCTGTGCACAAAGGACTACATGGTGATCACGTTCTCCAGCAGCTTTTGAAATCATATTAGCCCACTTCTAGAGAACCAAGGCAATGTGCAACTTATCTCCCAACATTGGGAGGAAGATGGCTAATCTCTGAGGATGGCAGGTTCAGGGACCAGCGCACACCACAGGATGTATGCGCTGCCTGGTCCTGGGCAGGCAAGGTATTGAGGATCTTTACTTTGGCCAAATTGATGGGGTTGAAATTGCAGTTTTCATCGTCTCTCTTTTTTTTTTTTTTTTTTCCAAAGTACGCTTTAGCTTGAACAATGTGCAGTGGTGTCACTTTAATAAAATACAAAGAACAAACATCTGCTTTAACTCATGGTAACCAGTGAGATCTTCTCTGTCTGTAGCTTAGTGTTCACCTGGGGATGGAATCTGGCACGATTTGTTTTAGGTTACCACACATTCCTTCTCTTTATATATAGATACATTGCTAAAGCTTCTCATGTGAATCCCTTAAAGTGGTTGTAAACTCAGAAAAAAAAAACCTGTAAGACAAAGGCATAATGAGCTAGTATGCATCGCATACTAGCTCATTATGAAAAACTTACCTTAAATCAAAGCTGTTGCAGCGGTCCCTGCACGCCGCTGTGACCGGCAACATGTCTCCTGGAGTTATTTCCGGGTTCGTGGGCTCAGTCGTTGTGATTGGCCAGAGCCACGAAGACATCACTCCCACGCATGCGCATTGGAGCTGCCGGTCATGGCACGGCTACTGAAGAAACGGCATTAGCAAACCGTTTCTTCAGTGCGCAACAGGGTTTACAACCACTTAAATTGTAATAAATAGTAGGGGGCTTTAAGCTGAACTCAAGGAAAAATACCCTTGCACCAGGCAGGCTTCCCCTGCAGTGCAAGATGCCTAGAACAGGAAAAAAGCACTTTTACTTATCTTATTCCCCTCGCCCCCGCTTCTGGGGTCAACTCTTGGCACTCTAGGTTGTGCGAGTTCTTGGTGTCCTCACGTCAACGCAGGTCCATTGGTCCTGCATTGTTCTTGGTGACATTTAGAGGGCCTGTGCCACCAGAGCTCATTAAAGAAGAGGGTGCGACCACCGGGCTAATAGTATGAAGGGAGCCTGTGGGAGCGCGGTACGTAAAAGTACCTTTTCTTGGCAACCTGGGCCTAAAATTAAGGATTTTAGTTTTCCCAGAGTTCAGATTTAAGTCCTATCCATACAACAGCTTGCAACTGAACATTTTAAGTTTAATTAAAGCAATAATTGTTAATAAACTTGTTATACACATTTTGTTTGCGGTCATTTAATACTTGCTTCTCTTTTCCTTTTCAGTCCTTAGTATCCGGGGAGCACAAGAGGAAGAGCCACAAGATCCACAGCTGATGAGGTTGGATAACATGCTTTTGGCGGAAGGCGTAGCGGGCCCTGAAAAAGGTGGAGGTTCTGCGGCGGCCGCAGCAGCAGCTGCTGCCTCAGGTGGAGCGGGCTCAGACAACTCAGTGGAACATTCAGATTACAGAGCAAAATTATCCCAGATCCGACAAATCTATCACACAGAGTTAGAGAAATATGAACAGGTAATGAAAGGACTTTGGGTCATTATAACCTGACACAGAAAATAGGGGATAATTTCACAGTCCGATCAATGCTAATGATCCAGAGGCTGCAGAGCATTTAATGTGTCACAGCTTTTTTTTTTTTTTTTACAAGCTGAACGCTATTGTTTTTAGCCCCACCACACACTTGTATTTACCACACTTTCCCTTTAACTTCATGTGTCTGAGTATTTTGCAAGTAGTATTGAAGCAACCAGTCTCCATCTTGAAATGGTTTTGCTTCACTGATTGCATTTTGATTGGTTAGTGCACTTTCTACTTTGCTTTTCAGGACTTGTGCACATAGGCTACAGTTCATATATAAGAACAGTATGTACAGCAAGCTTTTACAAAATGCTTGCAAAGCTTTTAGTGAGCTTCAAGCATCTTCGGTGAAAACCTTTAGGGGCCCTTTCACACCAAGTGTACTGGGACTACGTTGGCCACCCTTGCCTAGCGCAGTCCCAGTGCAAAAAAAAAGAAGCAAAAAACCAACTGGTACCACTGTGCTGCTGTGGGTTGTGCCAAAAAAAAGCATGCGTTTCTTTGCCAGCACAGTGTGGTGCAACACAGTCCACTGCATCACACTGCGCAGAGGCCAAAAGAGCCTAAAAAAATATCACCAAAAAAAGTATCACCAAAAAAAGTAAACATTGCAGTGCACCAGTAACGGCAAACACGCGGTAGTCACGGGCATGCCACAGAGCTCTGAAGGAATGGCACAGGCATGGTATGCCATTCCTTAAGGGCGCAAGAGGCGGTGACGTCACCAGCAGCCAACCTAGCAAATATAATAAATGGCGCACATTTCTGAGACAATTTTAAGATAAGCTTCCCTGTAGGTAAAAATCTAAATGTGGAGTTTACTACCACTTTCAAAGTGACTTTTGGCTCTATTTTGGTGATGGTAAACACAAACCTTAAACCAAAACTAAAGTCGTATTTTAAAATTAAAAAAAAAACATTGCTAGCAGGCAGATTTTATTGCAAAAAGGACTCTGGTGTACACGCGTCATCTCAAGCGGGCCAATCAAGATGGCTAAATAACCCAAACCCCAAAGAAGACCAGGTGTATATGTCAGAGGCAAGGCACTGCTTGACGATGGACATAACAGCATTGGAGTGGTCTCTATGGCAGGTATGACCGCCAAATTGTGCAAATATGCTGTGCAAAAACCCTGGATGCTAGAAGCCAAGTTTAATTCTGGTTAAAAAAAAATAGAGGCTGTTACTTAAAGTCGAGTTCCACTCAAAAGGTGAAACTTCCACTTTTTCGTCCCCCCCCCTCTGGTGCCACATTTGGCATCTTTCAGGGGGGAGGGAACGGGTACTTGTTTTTTGACAGGTACCTTTTCCAACTTCTGGGAGACATGGCCACGCGCGGTCTCTTGGAAGCTCAGCCTCCTGCCGCTGGACCAATTAGAAAATGCAGCGCACTTTGCGCATGCACAGTAGGGTTACCTACTTACCAGGGTTCCCTTACCAGGAATGGCGGCTACACCCGACATCTGACCCAAAGATCGGCTGGGGTGCGGATGTCGTGGGCTCCCTGGACAGGTACGTTTCCATATGTTAAGTCAGCAGCTGCAGTATTTGTAGCTGCCGACTTAAAATTTTTCATGGGGGGGCTGGACCTCCTCTTTAATAACATATTAAAATTTCTATTTGGGATATCGACTTGTTTAAATATTTTTAGTTTTGTGCAATCCATAGACAAAAAAAAAAAAAACAAAACTAAAAAACTCCTCACTACCTCCTGACACACATCATACTTCCCAGAAGACTGCTGGACCAGTCTTAAGGTGGGTACACACTATAGGAAAATTGGGCACGCGATGGTCCGGTTTTCCTTGATGTTTCACCACAAGTCGGAACCGAGGAAGGAAATGATGTACGAAAATTCTGGTACGACTGAGGCTGTTTATTGCTTCTGATGATCCGCTTTAAGCTGGGTACACACTATTGGAAAATCGGAAAAATTCCATACAAGACAGGGTTGTTCGATTTTTTCGGGTAGTGTGTTCACCACTTTCAACATCCGAATCAGACTTTCCAAACGAAAATTTCAGAAGGGACAAACTCCAAAATTTTTCTGGTACGTGAACAGAACGAACAACTTTCGTTTTTAATGTGTACTGTTTTCGCACAAGAAAAATCCGCTCTGAAAGACTGCGCATAATCAGAAACCATAAACAACTTTGTCGTACGAGAATTTTTTCGTACATTATTTCCATCCTTGGTTCCGACTTGCTGTGAATCAGAGAAAACCGGACGATTGTTCACCTGATTTTCTTAGTGTGTACCCACCTTTACAGTGCTACACAATCTCGCACGTGCAGTGGGGAGTGGGCTGTAAAAGGGTTAGGAAGTCCGTGCTGGCTCTCACATCCAAGATGGCAGCTCTGGGATCCAAAGCCTGTTGAAGAATCAGTTGTGGTGAAGACAGCCATGGACTTCTGGTTTGGTAAGTACGTGTTAAACATCTGCAGCTACCGTGATTGTATTTTTTTTTTTTTTTTAAACAGGAGTGACTTTCCTCTATAATATATTTAAACTGAAGCTGAGGTTTGCTTGCTGAAAGATTTTCAAATGCTTTTCAATAGCTACAATACACACTGCTCTTATACATACATGCATCTATGTGTACAAGGCCTTAAACCAATTTATTATAGAAGGTGATTGGTATATTTAATTGTTACTTTATAGATTGTGATTTTGAGTGAACAAATGTGTTAAAATCTGGGGGACAAATTTGTAGGCCCGATGTGCACTGGGAAAGCAATGTAGAAACAACAAATCCATTATATGAGATGTAAATGACAACTGTGCATGAACTTTGGCGTGCAAGATTTTTAAGTCAACTTTCCAAAAGAATGACATAAATCACATCTTTAGTCCTGTTATTCCCTTTTAGGCCTGTAACGAATTCACAACACATGTGATGAATCTGTTACGAGAACAGAGCCGGACCAGACCTATTTCCCCCAAAGAGATTGAACGCATGGTTGGAATTATCCACAGAAAGTTTAGCTCTATCCAGATGCAGCTCAAGCAAAGCACATGTGAAGCTGTAATGATTCTTCGCTCCCGCTTCCTCGATGCTCGGTGAGGCCATTGCCGATTCCCAAATGTTTTATGCAGAAAGCTGAATGTACTCCGTAAGGCATTATCATCCAAAACCGACCACAAAGACTGCTTTTTTACACCTGCCAAAGACAAAACCATTTATTGGGATAGATGTATGCCGTAGTTATTGCTTGCTTAACTTTGAATTTGAGCCAATACATTTTAGATTGTAGGTATAGTACATGATGCTAGAACTTCTGTCAGATTTTTGTGGTGTTCGTATTGAAGAGATTTGTCTTTTGCATCTTATCCCAGGGACCACACAAGGGGAAATTTTCTCTACTGGGGACACAGTGCTGAAAACCTGATGGAATTTCCATCACTTTTCAACTCTGTTTTAGAGAATATGCTCACTTCCTGACCTAGTGACCACACAGAGATTGAGGATTCACTCCAAAGAGAACAGCAATATAAACTCGAAAAATTTCTATCCCATCTACACTCAAATTGGGCTGCAATTCTACCTTATTTCACACTTTCACTTTTGGTGATATTTACTGAATGGTTAAAGTAGAGCTAGAAAACTTTTTAATTTTTTTTTTATTTTGGATAGAGCAAGGGAGCGTTGTATAACCCCTGTCAGTTGTTTGCCATCTGTGTCCCATTGTTGAGATTCCCTTCACTTCCGGCCTCATAGCCAAACAGGAAGTTAGCGGAAATCCCTGCAAATTAAGGGAATCCCCTCTATTATTTTTCTGGGGACAACCCCAAATTTGGTATTTTCTTAAATGGGACATTAATCGAAGCACACTCCACCCTCCACTCCATCCAAAACAAAAAAAAAGTTTTGCTTCTGGTTCTACTTTAAGAGTAGAAGTGTGAATTGGTTCTAAAGGAACACGATCCTGTTAGAGTAAAAAGTGAAACTGGGGCTTTTTTTAGGTGCACTCTGTAAAAATGATAGATGCAGATGGAACAGGCTTTACTTAAAGATAAGTTCACTTACAGACTGTCGGTGTAAGTTGTCTGCCTGTACATCGTACAGGCAGACAGTTTCACACTGACAGAATCCATGCACTACCACAGCGCTCAATAATGTTGTGGTAGTTCATTGAGAACTACAAGCCAACAGCCACAAAGCCTGTTGGTAGTTGTAGTCCATTCATTCACAGGAGACTGGGAATAATGCGGACGGCCGGAGCCCCGCACAACCGAATTTCCTTAAGATTGTGTCAGCAAGCGGTGGGAGAAGATCCTATGTTCGGTGCCAAAACAGGGGGTTTGGGGGGCTGTATGGGGCCGGTAAATTTGTGACCCAAATATGGGTGTAACATGGTACGAAAGGAGAACTTATCCTTTAAAGAAGAACCCTCACTTTACTTTTTTGACAAGGTCAAATGGGCCCCCACAGCTCTCCAACATGGCTAGCAAGGAGACAGCTGCTTGATAACTATGTTGTTGGACATGCGACATGAGTCCCAAACTTGACATTGCTTGCAGGTAAACAAGGGAGAAATTAAAAGGAGGTATTCATAGGTAACAAAATGAATGATATCTTCAAAAATGTTTGATTTGATCTTCTGTTCACATATCATGGGTATAAATTCCTATTTTAACTTGAGCCTACACTTTTTGTGGACTATGAGCAGTATATTCAGAAATTAGATCTGTATCAGGATAACATATCAGAGCTGCACTTATGAAAAGTACAATGATGTGTATATATCCTGTGGATTTATAAGAGGGGAGGAGTAACTCATGTAACTGCAGTCTTTCAGAATACGAACATTGATTTTGGTCCTAAAGGGAGGAGAAGTCGAGCCTGTTTTATCTGCATGTATAGTTTTATGTTATTTGTAATAGATGAAATTATACTAGTTATATTTGTAAAAATTTATCATTGCAACACTTTGAAGGTAAGATTGGGAGAAGTCCCAATTTCACCTCCTAGTCATATTCTAATTGCAACGTGTTATGTGGTGCAATGACAAAAGTGCTAGTTATTCAGGATTAAAGTGTTGCTCTAGCCCAAAATTTTTTTATAGCATTGAAAGTGGATATCAACTTTTTTTATTGTGGTTTGTATCCCCCTGGGAATTTTACCCTCTGATCAATCTGGGGACACATCATGGCCATGTGTATAGCTTAGCATGGTATGGTTGTCACTAGCTCAGGAGGTAAGGGGAAGAGAAAGAGAAAAAGAACTAATAGGAGTTCTGAACCTTCAGTTTTATTTTTTGGTTTTGACTAGTGCTACGTTCTATAGAATGTTACATTTCTGCAGGAGAGAGGAGAGAGATAATCTACAAATAACAGTAATCGCAGAAGCAGCAGCACAGATTTGAATCGAGATCTCTAAAAGTCAATTTCTGATTACTGCTGTTTGCATTACTGAACAAACCCAGCTTTGTGTTGGTGTGGATACGTTTAACGCATTTGTGTGATGACAGCCTGACAACACTGTTGAAAAAGTACCCTGTTTTCTTAAATGGGGACCACATGTTACATCTGCATGACTGGGACTTTGAACACAGATTACTTTATAGATGAAGAACAGTGTATGGAATGATTTTGGATATTGATGAATATTTTTCATCAAAAAGTAAGAAGGCATATCGGCCTCATGTACATTTGCTCAGCATTTCTGAACGCCTTTTCTCCTGGCAGGAAAAAAGTGTCTAAAACTGCGTTTTGCAAACGCGTTTAGATGAGTCAGACATTTGGGCATTCATTCATGCCATTGGCCCGAATATTTATTTTGGTCATTGAAATAGATAAATGCTCAAGTGCTAAACGCGTCTCGCGTTTAGGCGTTTAGGGCCTTTTTTCTGCTGAAACTCTTCTTCCGATTTTCTTTTTTTTTTCGGCCCTAAATGCTACTGCCTCTAATGCCCCTTTCACCCGATCAGATCCGCCTGTCCGTTTTTTTTTTTTTTTTTCAGGTGTTTCCGATCATGGCCACCCATTGACTTCTATGGGGAGGCGGATGTCAGCGGATATGTGTCCACTGACACCCACCTGGCATCCGATCCACCAAGATACGCTGAAAACAGACATATTGCGCGTTCGCCATCCGTCCATCGGATTGGATAAAAATGGACAGGCGGTTGTTTTTTCATCCGATCTCCCCATAGAGAAGAGTGGGACTCTGACAGGTCCATCTCAGCACAGTGAGCGGAGACGGACCCATCATCCGCCTGCTCAGCGGGGGTCGACGGAGCATAAGGTCGACGGAGCAAAAGGTGGACTTGGCCTTTTTAAAGGGATGAAGCTTAAGGAAGTGCACTCATTTTGCAGAGGTGTACTACACAGCAGGTTTTTTTTTGTTGTCTATTTTGCACTCACACACACTTTAAACATTCCTGACCTGAAAATGCTGGTTACCTGGCTGTCACTGGCTTCAGTATTCTGAGTCAGTAAAAACCAGTAAAAAGCCCTCAGCTAGGGAAATCGGAAATCCTGAGCTGCATGCACATTCTTGGTCAGTGGGTCAAAGTATTGAAGCTAAAGATTAGTATTAACTTTTTATTTCTATTTCATTTCAGAAACTGTTTAAATCTCCTGTTTGATGCAATGTTTGTCAGTGTTGTGAATTTGGAAATTCTTTTTCTCTTTTTGTCTTTTTTTCTCTTTTTGTCTTTTTCTCTTTTTCTCTTTTTCTCTTTTTCTCTTTTTCTCTTTCCTTCTTCTTTTTCTCTTTTTCTCTTTTTCTCTTTTTCCTCTCCTTTTCTCTCCCTCTTTTTTCTCTCTCTCTCATATTCCGAATGAACTTTGCAGCTTCTGGAATGATCTTATTTTTCTGCTTAATTAGGCGGAAGAGGAGAAACTTTAACAAGCAAGCAACAGAAATCTTGAATGAGTATTTCTACTCACACCTCAGTAACCCCTACCCCAGCGAAGAGGCCAAAGAGGAGTTAGCCAAGAAGTGTGGCATAACGGTGTCACAGGTAATGTCTGCCCTTTGTGGCACCACTTAGATTACAGGGTGCTAATGGCATTAATATCTTTCTCTTCTTTGCCAGCCAAACAAGTGAAATGCAGAGCAAGTGATATGGAGCACTGGTAATAATGAGTACAGAGCTGTAGTTCCACGCCAACCTCGTGAGAGCTAATAGGATTAAGTAGACTATAGGTCACTGGCCATAGATCAAAATTTGGCCGGTTCAGCAGGAACTGAACGAATTACCATCCTTCTGTGGGCAGCTGGTTGTACTGAAATTGATCAGTACAGCTAGCCTGTCGGGTTGTTTTCGTGTGATTACTGCCGCCTGCAGTAGTCCATTGTGGTGTTTTTCAAGGAAAATACAATGGCACAGTGGGAGGGGGTCCTCCAACATGATTTCCTATCTGTCAACCCAAAATAGCTTAAAGTGGTTGTAAAGGCTCAATATTTTTCACCTTCATGTATTCTATGTATAAAACCTTGTGTGTGCAGCTTATACTTACCTGAGCCATATCGTAATCTAGCGATGTGCATGAGAGCAGTAGGTCTCTTCCTCCTCATTGGCTAAGGATCTTGATACAGTCAATCCCAACCAGTGAGCCAATGAGGAAAGAGCAGGGTGAGGCCGAGCCATGCTGCGTGGGTGAATGGACACACAAAGCAGGGGCTCGGGATCAAGCTATAGCTGCTTGCTATGGGGGATCTAGGCAGAAGGGAGGGGGTGAGGAGCGCTGGCAGGGGGACCCGAGAAGAGGAGGATTGGGGCTGCACTGGCTGGGCAAAACCACTCCACAGAGCAGGTGAGTATGACATTTTTTTTTATTATTTTATTCTCAAACAAATAAAAATCTGCCATTAATGTCTGGCCAGCCTTATATTCCACCAATTAATAAACACGGCTACTGGAAATTGCTCCAATCATTTAGGAGGATTTTCAAGCATTTCTGGTCTAGAAGAGTCTTATAATCACATGGTATTCTGGTGACTGTATAGTTGTGCAGTAAAAATATATGGTTGGAGCGATTCTTTACCTCCCTGCTTTTGTAGTCTTTCTAATGCATTTTAGGTACATTGTGCCATTGTTGGTGTGAGTGTGATTGCACTCTAGCAGTGCAACTACATAACAACATAGCTGGTTGGGGTATGCAGAAGCAGCTTTGCCGTGTGTATGCTGCATTTATAGAACCTCTCATGTACCGGAATTTGGATAACAGATCTGTCCCTCTACCTCAAAGTATGAGTTCATATTACATTTCCACACCGGGTAAGGTTCTTAAAATTAATTAGAATTTTGCTAGCCAATTATGAGTGCTGACATGCTGTACAGAATTTTATTTATTACAGGTACTTTTATAGCCCTGCCCTCAAGGAGCTTAGAATCCAAGGTCCAATTTCGTATGCCTGCAGAAAGGCATACACATACTAGGGCCAATTTAGACAGGAGCTAATTATCCTAAGACCATGTGTGGAAGAAAACCAGAATACTTGGAGGAAGCCCCATGCAAATGCAGGGAGAAATTTTAAATCCCCTTACAAAAATAAAATAAAAAGCCTATCCTTTTTTAAGTGCATCTGTGAGCACTTTTTGTTTTCGATAGGGTATGTTAGTGTTAAAACACCTGTCCTTCTTTTTTTTTTTTTTTATTGCCGTCTGTATCAGCATTTAGAGGGATTCACCCTCTCTATTTGTCCTGGTAACCAGTATCACTGGCGCAGAAAGCCATGTGATATTTTGCAGTTGGCACCAGAGCAAGAGGTGGGGTGAAGATGCATCGTCCTGTTTAGGTGACAATTGTCAAAAGTTTGTATTCCTTAAATTTTGGGGAGATTTTCTTTCACTTCCTGCTATGGAAGGAAGCCAGTGGAATTTTTTCCAACAGAATGGCAAAAAAAACTAATGGGTTTTAACCTCGGAAACGAAAAATGCAGTTGTTGGCTTTATATATGCTAAAAATTGGTATAGTGTACCACTCCAATTCTGGGCTGTCTTCTTAGTTTGGCAGGATCTAGAAGGGTGACAAGTATGCATGTAAATGAGAAGACGTCCCTGTATAGAGGTTTTTCTAAACATAGAATAATTACAAAAGGAAAATTTAATTCCATAGGGGTTCCACTAGGGTTTCCATCCCTTGGCAAATATTTATATTCTGCATTTTAAACTTGATTCTTTTTTCAGCCCGTATATGATCTATGGTTGTATCAGTGTAGACAAATTGTGTAGTGAAGAAAATAAAGGACTGACCAATAAAATAAAAATCTAGTCGGGGGGGGGGGGGGGTTGAGGAATACCCGGTTTAGGAATTGGCAATAACGGCTGTATTGCGCAAAAACTGGAACCGTGTACAGGCTCCGTGCTTGTTGATGACTTACAACCATGTTGTCTTATGTGTACATACGATATTCACTTCTGTTCCCAACTAGTACCAGCTGTAATATCGCAACTAAAATTAAAATCAAAATCTATTTTCTGTGTTTTTTTGTAGGTATCAAACTGGTTTGGAAATAAGCGAATCCGCTACAAGAAGAACATAGGTAAATTTCAAGAGGAAGCCAATATTTATGCTGCCAAAACAGCTGTGACTGCTACCAATGTGTCAGTTCACGGAAGTCAAGCCAATTCGCCCTCAACTCCCAGTTCTGCTGGTTAGTTTGTTTTTTTAGTTTGTTTTTTTTCTTGCAGTTTTATTATTTTTTACTTCCAGTGTTTCCTTACTATGCTCTCTTTGTCCATTTTAGTTCTACGTCCATGCTTTCAGGTGTTTGTTGCCTTTCCTACTTTTTTTCATCGTCTTCTGCATCCCTCTATTCCCTTCATTTTTTATTTTATTTTTTATTTTGTTTTATTTATTTTTGTTTTATTTTGTTTTTTATTTTGTTTTAGTTATTTTGCATTCCCCCGCTTGTCCCAATTATCCTCCTGTTGTGTCTGTGTTCAGAAAAGACCTCAATGTTTGGTGTGTTCTTTTCTTTTAATTCCATTTTTATTCCAGTAATATTGGGGGTTTGAGTTTTTAAAGCCTCCCAATTTGGCCCTCAGCAGCTTCCATTTTGTGAAAAACCTAAATGGGCGATTATGTATGTCACACATTATTGCAGCCTGTGTTAAGTGTTTGCTGACCTTTTGTAAAGGGTTCTCTTGATGAGATGTTATGAAATAACCATTTTGAGAAAATACTAAACCAAAAAACTGGGTAATGTCGTGATAATTGAGATAGTTACTAGTGTTATTGAGCTACCAAGTATCTAATTGTATTTAAAAAATTAGGATCCTGGCTCCAGAGGCAAGTCTGCCCAAAACTGAAATCTTAGCATGGACACCAGGAAAGGACACTCTGGCTGTTCACATACAGTACCTAGTGTGGTTCCAGTGACAGCTTGTTCTGTTCTCCCATCACTGTCAAAGTAGTTATGCTTCTTCATTTATCTTTCTTTCCTATGGAGAAGAGTGGCACTTCACTACAGCTTTGGCCTAAAGCCAAAGGCTACAGTAAAGGCCAAACAAGGGAATTATAGGGAGCTTCAGGTACATGAGCAATTGTGACTTTTCAAAATGCGTCTCCATAAACGGATAATGCAATTTAAGCGGTTTGCATGTAAGCAAGGCTCACTTGGTTTACCTAATTGATTTTTACAATTTTATTTTGCTGCATTTAACTTAAAGCTGAATTCCAGGCGAACAGCTAAATCCTATACTAGCTCATTATGAAATGCTTACCTTTAGAACAAGGCGTCGGTATCTCACCTGTTCCTCGCCGAGGGAGCTGACATTTTGCCCTCTGCGTGTCTTCCTGGTTTGTGGCTCCGGCGCTATGAGTGTCCGGAGCCACAAAAAAAATGTTACAATGATTGCAATATGAGAGAGGAATGCATCTTGTAACTCAATGCGTTTCATGAATACCTTCACATTAGAAGTAGATGCCTCCAACAACAGAACCCTATACTAAAAAACAAATACATAAATTATATTACAGCACTCACTAAAAAAGCAGGGGTGGAGGGGTGCCACCCCCTTACATGTTGATGTTCTAAAAAAGGGACAAACAAACCAGCTTGGAACTTGCTGATAAATAGTGACCGCTGCTCCGTGTCTGACACAGGAGTAGTGGAAGGGGATCAAGACAGTGCACATGGGCCGAATATCAGGCAGCATCTGACAGTTCACTAGAAACCATCCCTCATTCAGCTGGTGTGTAAGGCAGCCGGTCGGACAGGAGCCGGCCGTTCGACCAGCTTCTGTCGAAGGGGCATGGCTGAAAAAAAGGTGGTCTGCGAATCGGCATCTGATCAGTGCTGACTGGTGTATTCTGGTAGAGGGGCAGGTCCCCATTCAGGATGCAATAGCTCAGTGGGGGATCACTGTACTAACATCACACAGTTTGTACAGCGGCTCTTTCTGAGTTCTTTTTTTATTTTATTTTGTTCAGCCCACTGGGTTCGAAAGAAAAAAAAAAAAAACTGAATAGTGTGTACTAGGCTTGGCACTCCCAGCCTGATCATTGTGTGAGGGGGGTTACAATAGGTTGATACTAGGGCAAATTTAGGTACTAAAAGTAGAAGGAAAGACTGAATAATCAACCTACTTTAAAGGAGAAGTATGGTCAAAGCTCTTTTGGCTATACTTTTCCTGTAGGTTACAGGAGTGCACTTAGTTATGCGCTCCTGTGACCCATTTTCAGCCAACAGCGGGCTGAAGCTTGCTGTCAGCTGACATCGCAGAGCTGGTCCAGGCTCTGACCATATGGTCGAGAGCCATCCAGAAGCCTGGACTGTCAGCTGGCTCAGCCTCTCAGCGATGCGCTGAGAAGCTGAGCCAGCACCTCCCGCTCCCTCCACAGCCCAGTGCTCCAGTGAGAGCTGGAGGGGCAAAGCGGAGCGCTAGTGATTGACAGTCACAGCTCTCTGCTCAGAGGGGTGAACTGAGCGATCAGTGATGTTTAGTCAGTTCTCACTGCAGAGCAGACAGGGGCAGATGCAGATCGGATCGATGCTGCATCCACCTAGGTGAATGTAAAAATTTTATTTTTTTTGTAAGCTCCCCCCTGCTCCATATACATTTTAGCATAAATCGCAATGTAATTTTTTTTTATTTTTTCTTCTACCCCAAATTTTTCTATGCGTTCACATGACTGCAATGCTCTGGCACCCCTGTGTGACTTATGGCTGCAGGAATGGAACTCTCGGCTCAAACGCATTGAGTGACGTTGCTGCACTGAGAGAACCTGAAGTTTTGCGCTCACGTGACTATATATAAAAAAAAAAAAAAAAAACTTGAAAAAAAATACTATTTAAATTGCTGCTTATGCTAAAATGTATGCAGTGCAATAAGGAGGCAACATTTTGTGTATCCTTCTTTTATTTATATTTAAACCTAAACATAAATGATTGTTAATAAATGCATAATTGCATTAAATGGTGTTTTAAATATACGTCTGTAGTCTATTAAGAAACAGATTTTAACACTGATCTAAACCATTATATTTGAAGGGTTCTTGGGAGATGAACTGTGTAATTTTAGTAAATTCACGTGCACCTTGCCAGAAGGACCATGCTCAGTCTGGGAGCATTTGGTTATTTATGTCGTGAAAATAAAATGATGACAACTTGATGCAACACCTGGAAAGCTAGCGGTTTCTTTACAAACACACAGACATTTGCTCAGGCAATGTAAAACGTGTTTTCCCACCTTTTACTGGCAAAATCTGCAAGTGAGTTTTTATGAACATCAGTTGCAATTCATTATGCTTTAACATTCACAAACTATTGTACTTGTGAAACATAACTGCTGTCAAGGAAAAAGTCGGGAAGCTACTGCTATAAGTGACATCACCAAAACTGCGGCGGTTGGATTTCCGATGAGTTTTCCTAAACTCCATCTGAATGATCTGTGTAATTTAATGCCGTAGGCTGCACAATAATTAGATCTCTGTAGTTGATCACTTGTTGATGTCATCATTAAGTCATTTGGCTAATGAAATCTCCAGGAATTGATTCAAGGATTGTTGGCAACCCACCAGAAAAGAGATTAAGGATGAAAGAATGGGAATTATGTATGGCAGGGATAGAGGTTATGGATGATGAGCGAAGAGGGAGAAAAGTGGGTTTAAAGATCTGGGCTCAGAGGAGAAGCGTATATGGATATAGCACGGGCATGATTGTATGACTTTATAGTTATATTTAATGGCCGAGTAGAGAACTCATTTCTTTTTTTTTTTTTTTTCTTGTAATTGTTAAAATAAAACAGTGCATTTTGCTTACTGAGGACTGTTTGTAGCTTGCTTTGGCATGATTTTACTTTTTGTTTGTGGGTTCTAAGAAATGCGCACAACATGGCTTCCACTTCTCACAACTAAAGCTGGCCTTACACCTATAGATTTTGAAAACCAGATTCCTCCAACCATGCTACACAGTGGGGGTGGACAAATCATCTGCTGCAGATACTGTATTTTGACAGCCAGCCCCTCTAGCTGTTGGAGTGCCTGCACAGTGTCTATCTGATTTGATGCAGAAGCTGTTCAGCTGACAATTTTCTGGCCGGCTCTTTTGATTTCTCAATTGAATGATGCTTACTGGGAGATATCTGACATCGGTTCATCAATAACCAGCCAATATTTGAACAGTGTATGGCCAGATTTAATCTCATACTGTAGTTGCCAAGAGAATTAGTGACAAGAATGCGCTAACTACAATAAAGCAGCCAATAAACCTCCCTTAGCTGAACAGCCTCTGGTCTTTTTACACTCAACCGCTGAACCTCCACTTATTTGCGCTCCCCCCCTTGATGCCACATTTGGCACCTTTCAGAGGAGGAGGAGGGTACGGCGCCATTCTTAGGAAGTTTGTCCCCCCTCCTCCTTCCTCTGCCACCTAGGACATTTAGAAAGCGCAGTGCGCTTTGCGCAGTAGGGAATCTGCTTCACGCCCGGTTTCTCTTAGTGGAGATGGCGGCTGGGGTGCCGACGTTGCGGGCTCCCTGGACAGGCAAGTGTCCATACATTAAAAGTCAGCAGCTATTGTATTTGTAGCTGCTGACTTTTATTTTTATTTTTTTTTCCCCCAAGCAGAGCTCCTCTTTAAAGTTGGAATGTAGCCAGGCAGTAGAAGTTTAAACATGTACATATTCTTAAAGCAGAACTTCAGGCATTTAAAAAAATTTGCAGTGTAAATAGGTTTAGTGTTTTTAGGTATATGTCACTTTTATTGCTGTATTGTACACTTGTATTGAGGCCAGATAATATAGCTTTAGTGCAGATCTTAAAGCCCCACTCTCAAGCAGAAAAAAACACCCTTGTAGTGGTTCACTTCAAGGGGTTAAATGCTAGACATAGAGAAATAAGCTGTAATACTTAACCTTATTCCTCACTCCAGCAGGCTTCCTCCATGCTGAGAGACCAGTCCCTCAAAAACCGCATCTCTTTGGAGCTCCCAGCTGATGGCCACACTGTCATCAAGTACAAAGCAGGTCCAATAACACTGAGCGGTATGCAAAGATGGTGAGGGACTGCCCACAATCTGACGCATTGGAAAGAGGAAAGGCACTGCAAGGGGGCTGGTAGGGTAGTCAGATTAACATTCTTTTAAGACATTGGTCTCCAAACTGTGGACTAGGGGGCCAGATGTGCCTCTTTACTTGCCTTTATCTGGCCCTTGGGGCAATATCCCACCAACTGACACCAATGATGGAGCATTATTCTTCTCATTGATCTCAACAATGGGGCACTATTCTCCCATTAAAACCACTGAATGGGCATTGGCCCTTTGCTTAGAAAGTTTGGAGACCCCTGTTTTAAGAGATCATGCCCTGCACTGTAGAATGACTGTTGGCCATTTATGTCAGACATCTAAAGACCATTTGTTTGCAAATCATTTGTCGTTCTAAAATATTCTGGAGCAGGTTTGTATCTGCGAGAGATCAGATGTTGGCAAAAGATGCTACCATTTCACTATCCAAGTCTGATGAGAGCCAAGAAAAATGTCCATTCTACTGTTTACCTGATTATCAGCTGCCGATCTCATCACAGCAGCCATATACTTTGAAGCAATCAGAGTTTGTGGATAATGACAATTCTTGCCCCTGTAAGGACACCTCCAGTCTACCAAGCAAACACAAGCAGCAGCAGAAAGCATCTTGGCAGAGCTGACATAGGAGATATCTTGAAGCAGATTTTTGCATCACAAACTGTATTATAATGTTTATGCTAGAAATACCTTTTATGTAAAATTTCATCTCCGTCAGGCAAACTACAGCTAAGTATTTTAAGCCAATAGTCCTTTTGGAATAAAAAAAGCACACAGTCACATAGATGAACATATCTGAAGAAGTAATAGTTGTGGCCTGAAGTTACTATGTGTATCTCCCAGTTCAGAATAGGCAAATTAAATGGTTGATGGGCCTGGTTGCTACAGCCAACAAGAAATGCTCTTCCTTAGTCAACCTGCCTCATATGTGGGGGTCATTCAATCTTAATATCTGGTGAAGACATGCAGAAGCAGAGGTTGTCTGTCTTCAGTGAAAAACCTCATGCTGTTGTAAATAGCTGGATATTTTTTGTTGACCCTGCAAGGTAATGTATTAATGTGCTAGTATGCATCGCATACTTGCACATTATGTTAAACTTGCCCTAAAACGAAGCATTCCAGCGCTGATATGTCAGAGCTGCAGGCACTCTCATCTTCACCCCTCTTGCTTCCAATGGCCGAAGCTGCGATGTTGCTCCCATTGCATCTGACAGCAGCAAGAGCCAATGGCTCCTGCTGCTGCTTGAATGCTGTGTAAAGAGGGGAGAATAGATGCAGCTGTGAACAGTGCTAATCTCTTTTTTTCTCTTCCCCTTCACACAGCGGAAGTGGGGGACAGAGAAACTGAATTTTTTTTTACCTAAATGCAAACAATGCATTAAGATAATTAAGATAACGTTTTTAGGTTAAGTAACACTGAGAAATGCTTAAAATTTGTCAGTTTTTATTTTTTTTATTCATTTATTTTATTTTTTTATTAGTGGTACTAGTATAGCGCTGTCAATTCACGCAGCGCTTTACCCATATATATTCATTCACATCAGTCCCTGCCCTCAAGGAGCTTACAATCTAAGATCCCTAACTCACATTCATACATACACATACTTGGGCCAATTACCGTAATATACTTGAGTATAAACCGACCCGAATATAAGCCGAGGCACCCAATTTTACCAGAAACTGGGAAAACGTATTGACTCGAGTATAAGCCTAGGGTGAGAAATGCGCAGCTACTGTAAGTGGAAAAGAGGGTCAACAATGCCCATTTGCATGCCTCACTGTGCCCATTTGCAGCCTCACTGTGCCCATTTGCATGCCTCACTGTGCCCATTTGCAGCCATAGGTCCCCCAAACTTCGAACTTGGTAGTTAAGGGTTTCTAAATGCCCCCTAGCTGCAGACAAAATTGCAGACAAAAACCAAAGGGTCCCGAAATAACATTGCTGCAGATGGACCCAGTTTACCGACTTTGGGGCCCTGCATCTCGGGGTCACTTGGTGCTAGGAACCACATCTTTGGAAATGTTATAGTGCTAGGTCCACTGGGTTGGCATACCAAACTAGGGGTTTCTAGCACCAAGTGGCCCCGAGATACGGGGCCCCAAATTCGGGTTGGAAAATGTTATTTTCTGCTGCAGAAAAGTGCCTGACTCGAGTATAAGCCGAGGGGGGCATTTTCAGCACAAAAAAGTGTGCTGAAAAACTTGGCTTGTACTCGTGGATATACAGTAACCCACCAGCATGTCTTTTGGAGTGTGGGAGGAAACCCACTCAGGCACAGGGAGAACATGCACATTCCAGGCAGGTAGTGCCATGGTTGGGATTCAAACCAACCTAACCACTTAGCCACTGTGCTACCTCTACATTTAGTGAATACCTTTTATTCCAAAGGGGAAACACTGCTGGGAAGTGTTAGCTGCAGTCATACTTTAATTTGTTAGACATTTATGTAAAGTCCATCTAAAACTACGATTCCCATCTAACGCTACCCTCTCCACAGCTTGACAGTGCTGCTGTCTGAGAGTAGCTACGTTTCTCCTCCATAGAGTGGAGGAGTGAGTGTAGCCACTCTAAGACCCCATACACACTTGCAGATTTTCTGCAGATTTTTGTCTTCAGATTTACCAAAACCATGAAGTGCAAGGGCCTGCCTGATTGCATACAAATGGAAACGCTTAAGGTTTGCCCTCATATTATATGGTTTTGGTAAATCTGCAGAAAAGGTAATCATGTGTGAGGCCTAAGGCATTAAGTGTGTGGGGCACCATATATAAAACTTGGTAAACTGCAATATATTACATATTTGCATTTTTGAATTTGATACATTTTAAGTACAGTATATTTATATGCGAGACCTACGTTGTCATTTTGACAACTATTAATGGGATCTAGGTACAGTGTTGGATCGGGAAAGGTTTAGATGTGACAATACTTTGCTTTTTTGGTTATAATTGTTTACTTTGTGTAATACAATATGCCTGTTTTCTGTTCTGTAGATTCATAGGAATACATTTGGTGTCACTGTTTTTAGGGTAGCTGCATATTTGCCTTCACTAGTGTTTAAGCTTGTCTCATTTATTTCTTTTATATGTCTGTTGTGCCATGTATCAAAGCTTTCAGCCTCATCTTCTCATGTTACTACACTGTTGATTTCCTTAAATCAATCATTGTAAATACAAGCTATCATACTGCATTCATCCACCAATCACTCGCTTATTGTTAGGTGTCCCCTGTCTGATCTATCTCTCCCTCTGTGTATGCCAGGCAGCTCCTAGCTTTGTTACGTGCGGGCTTCCCTCTCGCAGGCAGAATTTGAGTGAGTTTTACTGGCACATTTCATGCTTTCATTTTGTTTAGTGGGATTAACATATGCTGTCTGCAATATGCATCCCTGCATTTGTTAGCTTGATGACAGGTATATGGTGCTTTAATAAACATAAAAAAAAAAAGAATTTTGCATCTCAAAAAAAAAAAAAAGCTGGCAGTGTAATTAGGAAAACGGGCAAATAAAGAACATGGGTGGTTTCTATTTAAAGACACATTTATGTTTCCAATAAGAAGTTTGAACCTTGTGGTGGAGTTGCTACATGCAATGACTATACCAGAAAGGGTTGATACTTTTGAGGACCGGTATTGAGAGGCTTGAATTGGCACTGCTTTTGTCTTATGCACAGAATGGTGAAGGGAAAGGACCCCATTAGTGGTGATTTTTGTAGTAATGAGCAGCAGCTTATAACAAATCCAAATTCTTCATTCGCTCGTCCTATAAACAAAGTTGTTGTTGTGTTTTTTTTTTTGTTTGTTTTTTTTTTAGAAAATTTTGGATTTGTTGCTATTCCATTCAGTGGTGAACTGCTGAGTTAAGGTGGCCATATACTTGGCAACCAATAGAATAGATTCCACTAATGACGAAAAACCACTGAAGGCAGAGAAAGCCAGGGAACTTGCAGTTTTCAAAAGGATGTAAAAAATTAAGTAGTTATGTCCATAACATGTTTTGCCTAAAGTGCCACTAAAGTCAAAACACTTTTTTTATTTAATTTTGGATAGAGAACGCAAATTCTCTATTTTTTATATGCCATCCCGTTGTGGAGCTTTCCCTTCATCCTTGTCCCGTAGCTAAAAAATGAAGTGAGAGGAAATCCCTCCAAAGTGCGGGAATCTCAGGTTGTCACCAGAACTAATGCCCCCATTGGAAGATTTCCGCTCTATTTCTGTTCTGGTGTTAACCCAAAATTTGGAATTATCTTTTACTTTCACTTTTGATAGCGGTAAACAGTACAGAGAGGAGAACTCTGACAATAGTCCTAATCCCTCTCCATTCTATCCCAAAAGAATGGGCTAGGATTGTCAAGTTTTTATTTTTGTTTGCCCTGGTGACCATCGTCACCAAGACAAAAAGTCCTTGGGAAATCCAGGTGAGGCAAGGGTGAATCAAACTGTTCAATATGAGAATTCCCCTTACTTTCTTACACATTTCGTGTTGTGTCCCTGGGCAATATGAGATCTTGCCTGCAGGGCACAAACAGCAGAAATATCCCGATGGTGCTTTTAATCCTTCCCTACTGTATCCAAAACTAATAGAAAAGAAAGGGTTTTGCCTATATGTTCACTTTGGGGAGCAACTTCAAAAAATAATGTTTTAGAGAGGAGTTGGGTTGCTGCAGGAAATATGCGCTTCAATATGAACTTTGTTTCAGTTAAGGGTTTTCTAGTTTACCTAGCTCCATTCCCACAAAGATCTTTTCTATTCTTCTTTATCTATTCCCATTAAGATCTTTTTGAAGCTGAACGCATGGTGTGATTTTTGTTGCATAGTTACATTGGTCTAGCTTTGACCAATGTAAGTATACTTTTTCCATACCTGTGGAACCACAGTGAGAGCAGCGAATCATTGTAGTAGTAAACTCTACTACAGCGATCACTGTGGCCTTCTGGATCCTATTCCCAGTGGCTGTCCTTCTCCATAGTGAACAACGCTCGCTCGGCACAGCCACCATTCACTGAATGCCTTGTATTGTTCTCAGTGAATAAAAGACTTTCTATAATTGGACGAGGTGGAGGTCGAGGTGTCACCACCCCATTAGTGTTCAACTAGTCAAAATGGCAGTCACTCCACATATAACACAAAGGGACACAGCAATCACTGTAGTAGCCCCTGACTACTACAGTTATTCTCTGCTTCCACAGTGATCCCACAGGTATGGAATATGTGAGGTGATATTGGTCCAAGCTGGCCCTAATGTAACTATGCAATAAAAACCATACCCAGAGTTTAACTTTCATATCAATATATTTAATTCTGCCTCCAGATTTATTGTTGGCTAAATGCCAAAGGTGCTTGTTCCTTCATTGCCATGGACTCTTCTGTGCTTCCTAAAACTATTTCTTCTATTACTATGAAAATCTGTGTTGTCCATTGAGCATGCACCATTCACAAGATGGGTTAGTGGAAGACAGTGTTGGGAATTAAAATTATGAAAGGTCCTATAGAAGAAAATGGTGTAGGGTTTTCAAAAATGATCCCCCTAATCACATCTTTAAAGTAGAACTGTTCCACTTCTGTTGCAATAAAGTAGACGTTTGCATAGCATACTTGCATGTTAGGGCATGTTCACCATGTTTGTCCTCCAGCACGGACAGATCAAGGTTGTTCTTTGCTGTACTTTTCTTCTCCGCCTGTCTCTATCGTCTCTCTTGGTTTGCTCCCAAGGATCCAGTTTCTACTCTCCAGTCATTTGGTGGCCACTAATTATGTAATTCCCATGCATAACTGCAGGAGTTGCATCATCCTGGCTTAATTCTCAGAAACGTACTGATGCCTGGAATGCATCGGCAATGTGCACTGTTTGTGCACCACACGAAGTGTACACAATATTCTATTTACCTTGATGGGAGACAGTTGATATTATTTTTTTCCTTTTTATTATTTTAACCACTTTCAGACCGGAACAATTTTGCTGGCTTAAGACCAGACCACTTTTTTGTGACTCGGCAATGCGTCGCTTTAACTGACAATTGCGCGGTCGTGCAACGTGGCTCCCAAACAAAATTGACGTCCTTTTCTTTCCCACAAATAGAGCTTTCTTTTGGTGGTATTTGATCACCCCTGCGGTTTTTATTTTTTGCGCTATAAACAAAAAAAAGCGTCAATTTTGAAAAAACGCATTATTTTTTGCTATAATAAATATCCCCTAAAAATGTATAAAAACTATTTTTTTTTTTTTTTTTCCCTCAGTTTAGGCCGATACGTATTCTTCTACATATTTTTGGTAAAAAAAAATTGCAATAAGCGATTATTGATTGGTTTGCGCAAAAGTTATAGCGTTTACAAAATAGGGAGTAGTTTTATTGCATTTTTATACATTTTTTTTTTTTTTTTACTAGTAATGGCGGCAAACAGCGATTTTTATTGTGACTGCGACATAATGGCGGACACATTGGACATTTTTGACACATTTTTGGGACCATTGTCATTTATACAGCAACCAGTGCTGTACAAATGCACTGATTCCTGTGTAAATGACACTGGCAGTGAAGGGGTTAACCAGGGGGTGGCAGTGTAGGGGTTAAGTGTGTCTTAGGGGCGTGTTACTAACTGTGGGGGGGCGTGGCTGTGGTTTCCCCAAACATCTCAATAGTGAAGATAAAGGTGCACGTTCCAGATTTCCATGTTATCCCTCACTGTTACTGAGCCATTATTTCATGGTTTCATCAGCAGGAGTTTGGAGCGTCACAGATTATAGGTATTTAAAAGGCACCTTCTAAACACTTGGCAGTGCTGTTAAAAAAGGCACTATATAAATCCTGCATAATAATGTACATACCTTTTTTTTTTTTTTTTTTTTTTGTTATTTCAGTTAGCGGTCCATGACCTTACAGATCAGCAATAAGTACATTTTATTCTACCTTTTAGAAAATATCTGGTTTCCAAAAGGAGAAAGTAATCTTGGACAGATAGTATAGTATTCTGGATGGTTTCAGGTCTGCAAATAACAAAGCAAATGAGTACCTTTTTTGTGCATTTTATTTCCTAAAATGTGACTTTAGTTATCAGTATATACGGTGTGTTATGACATTGGTAGGTCAGTCACTTTTGCATTGTATGAAAACAAGGTATAGGCTGAAATTAACAAAGCTTATAATAAGAGCAGCGACATGGAAGCACTTACCCATACCAGTCAATCAGAATCTAATTGATTCCCTTCCTTTAATGAGTGCCACAAGGAAGCACATGGCATACTTTTCCCCTCTAATTGCTGCATTCCGTTCATGCTACTGTGTGTTTAGTTGCAACAAACATGGACTGTAGTGCCAGTGACTGCTATTCAGCTTCATTGCTTATGAAGATCCGCAAGAGAAATGGCTACACCTTTGTTTACAAAACCTGACTAGGTTGTGCTTTTAGGGCCACCCATAGTTTGAATTTCATCCAGTTCATTAGTAACTCGCTCAAGTTTAAGCTGTATATGGCCAGCCTATGAGTGGCCGTGGTTTGGTAGATGATTCACTAAGGCAAGCAAGCCGAAGATTGCTTGAATTTCGTCCGATTGCTGCTAATAAGGCTGACATTTGTGGTGCTGGTAGCCCCGCAAACACCAGCCAGCTTAACAAATGTTGATTAAAAAACGACTATAAGCTGATTAATGCAGTCATAGTTCAGCAGCACCACTGTATTCAGGCATCCAAAGCTGCTTAATTACGATCGATGGCAGTGGAGATTCCTCCATCCATGCTGTTTTTAGTGTGGGTTGAACGTGAGAAAATGAAATGGTGTATGGCTAGCTTAAAAACACTGGGCTGCTGCCTGTAGCAAATGCTCCCAGTTATTCACTGGAAATGGAATTCTC
Organism: Lithobates sylvaticus; assembly: GCA_028564925.1. NCBI lineage: Eukaryota > Metazoa > Chordata > Amphibia > Anura > Ranidae > Lithobates > Lithobates sylvaticus. The sequence goes on from CM053032.1 coordinate 200,066,497, forward strand.
AGTCTTCGTGTAAAATACGTACAGCATTTATCAGTTTTATATCTGAATGTCTAGTCAAAATGCAGTAGTCTCCTGGTAAAAGCAGAGCCACTGGGAGTTGATGACGTAAGGACGAATTTCTAGGCACGACCAAATTTTTGTATGTGCATCCATAGGCCATACTGTGCGGCCCATGTCTTTACCAAGTTATTTATATTTTGTATATTATGAATGTGTATATGTTACATGTTGTAATTTTATAGTTACTTTTTAACTAAAGGTTTGAACAAGAAAAAAAAATGTAACAGGATAATTCTATAAGAGGCAGTCTGAGGACTACACAAGGTTTATGCATTGTCATTTGATCAGCCGGTTTGCAGTTGTACACGTTGCTCACTAACCCTGCAGTTAAATGCTTTTTCATTCATATGCCAATGCCGAGCTCAGGGCAGATATCCTTGAAATTGCTGGTTTTGTGTTGTGTTTCATTCAGGGAACAAACAGACGGAACGCGGGGCAGTTCAACCACAAAACAAAGTGCAGTTCCTGTCGCCACAGAACCTCGGTTAGTACGCATGGTCTTCAGGACACGTGCACGTCAGTTTGGTTTCAGTTTTGTGGCTATTTTGTGGTTTTCACCGTTGGTGTTAACATTTTATTTTGGGTGCTTATTTTTATTTACATCCATTTTCTGTCAGTTCATGGTTCAGTATGGTGTTTGGAGGATGCTGAATTAAAAGGTAGACTGTACCAAAAGTAATATAAATATACAAAAATACAAAGGTAATTGGTGAGATTTTTGCAATTTATCCCAGTGATGCAATCATGATACTGTTTATTACAAATCACCAGAACACATTTTCTAAACTCTCTTTAACATAATCTGAGGGTTTGTCTGGTGACGTCACATTTTTGAGTTGTGTACTTGTTTGCCTAAATATCTCCCTTAGTAATCACAATGTAAATAAGAGCAACATGGGCAGAGACCATTTTTATGGGCCATTAATGGTGTATTTTGTGATCGTGGCTGGTTTTTCATACTGTAGGTAAAACTATTATCCACTGGAAACCTTTTAAAGGGGGGTTCTTTACACAGTTGTAAATTTTCCTCACTTCCTGCTTAGCTGGTTCTTGAACAGTTGCCTCCATAATGTAGATTTATTTTCTTATGAGTACTCCCCTAGGCATTAGCTGTTTACCTGGATTGGGAGAAAATCTGAAATCTGTGCAGTGAAACAATGTTGATTGGCCAGCAAAAAATTTTCTTTCCCAGTCTAGAAAACCTGTTCCAATTATTATTCCCCCATATATGTGACATTGGCATCATCTGCCAACACAACTTATTCTCCCCTTCAATAGAGATAACCAAAGCTTTCAACCAAGTGCTTGTTTGTGACGGCACAGTATTTGCAGTATTTGGATTATATTTGCAAGGGCAACAGCTTTCCAATGTCAATGGCTATCGCTATGTGACCACAGTATGCTTTTTTATATGCCCAATGCACCCTGCTGTGAGAACATTAAACTTGCAGCAAAGAACTAGGAATGCACACTTGTGTGCTTTTAATTCTTTGACTCCACTGTCAATGTTTTTGTTATAGTCAAGATACCTAATGCAGACTTGTACATACATATGTTTGGTCTTGGCATCTAATCTTCAATGATCTCTGATCATAACAGAGTTTATAGAATACAGAGGCGTTCAGTCAGCTAAAAACTGTTATTGGTCAACTTTCACCATATATACTGAAAATGAACTAGAAGACAAGTCCTAAGTTATGTAAGCGCTTACATTAGGCCACCCATAGGCATACATTGCTCAGTTTTTGATCCTTACAGGGAAGCCTGTGTGAAAGGAGCCTAAACCTATTTGAACTGGGAGCTAATAATACCCCATGAAACATACACAATGCAATTTTTAGTAAAGCTTGAATGAAAAATGTGAGCCGCCAACTCCAAAGTCCATGCGAATTACTTTATTAATACATGACAGTGAGTATAAAACGGGGGCTTATGCGTATCGGCAGAAAGCCTTGGTCACAGCACCTACGCATTTTTTTGTAAAATTGTATTGATTTGTTTCTTACTACTTAATCTTTTGCAAAAGCTGTTTATTTCCAGAAATTGGAATTGATGATACATAGGTACTTAAAAAATTTTTTTTATTAAATACTATGTTGAGCAGTTAAATTAAAAGTCCCTTTTAGGAAAAAAAGCACACATTCCCAAACCAATTTTATACACTTCCAAGATTTTAGTTAACATTGCAGGTTTTTACCTATTTTGTATTATGTTGAAACTGAGCCAGGGCAATGCATTAATAAAGTCCAACTCTGTTTAATGTCCATTTAAATTGTTAGTTTGGATCAAGTTGACCTGAACTATGTCCTGCACTAACAGGGGCTCTTGCTAAGCATGCTATAGTAACTGTATGTTGCCTCAAGTACATGCAGTATACAGCGCTGTGTTGCAGTAGTGGGAAGGGGACTTCCTGTCCCACACAAAGCTTCCTCTAATCAGTTGAGTTGTAGATCCTAACATCCTCTGCCCACCTCTCTGCATGAATACAAAGCTTCCTCTGATCAGCTGAGTTGTAGATCCCAACATCCTCTGCCCACTTCTGCCTCAGCCAATCAGGGGAGACTTTGTATTCATCCACTGCTGGAACACAGAGCTGGTATATAGCTAAGGCTACATACAATTACAGTAGTTACCGTACAGTTAATACAGCACACCCAGTAAGTGCGCCTGTTTGTGCAGTAAATGGTTCATTTGGGCCAGCTGGGCCCAAACAAACTACAATGTGTTTTTTAAGGGACAATAAACATGGAGTTAGGTATTACATTTTTCAGACTGCTTAGTGGTTTAAGTGGGAGTCTACCTGTTAAAATCACAGTCCATTATAGTAAGGGAAAATCTACATTTTGGCATCCCTATGGAAATGCAAAAGCCCGTTCAGGATAGGAAATTTAGCTGCAATAAATCTGTGGGTGAACTAGGTATACTTAAATTGTTACCTTTTTAAAGCATGGCTGCTCAATCTGTGGCCCTCCAGCTTTTGCGGAACTGCAAGTCCCATCATGCCTCTGCCTTTGGAAGTCATGCTTGTAACTGTCAGTGGCTTGCAATGCCTCCTGGGACTTGTAGTTCCACAACAGCTCAAGGGCCACAGGTTGAGCAACCTTAAAGTGTATCTAAAGCCCAAACTTCTACAGGGCGAGAAGTGAAGAGAGAAGTACCTAGTGGGACACGCATGGCAAAAAATACAGTGATATTACCATTCCCTACCCTTTCTAAAATGAAATACTTTAGGCTCTGTGCACACTTGAGAAAACGCAGTCAGCTAATTATATGAACAGGATGGTGTTCTCTTGGAGTGTTGTTTACAAGGCCAGTGTACAGTATGCTCCCATCAGTGCTGTGGTTGCAATAAAGTGACCTTTTTAATATTTTGACAGCTTAAAAAAATGATTGCTGTCTTCAGGTTGAAATAGGAAAGTCATTTTTATTAACATTAAGGCTTCATGTACACAGGACATTTTAAAACCTCTCCTGAACGATTTAATTTGACAGATAATAGCCAAAGTTTAAAAACGTCTGTTGTGCCGTGTTTAGAAGCGTTTTTGCATTAAAAATAGTCAATGTATCGCCATTAAAAACGCTTGTAAACGAAGCACGGCTAAACACGAGTTACACACGTTTACAAGCTGTTACAGGCATTTGGCGTTTTCAAATGCCTCTGAACATCCCTCCTGAACGCATATTTTGCTTCTAAACTCAACTGCCTAGAAACTACTAGAAACGTCCCTGTGTACTGATAAGATAACGTAGAGGAGAGTTCAGGAGCAGCTGAAAAAAATGCCCAACTGCTCCTAAACTTCCGCTTACCAGCAGCAGTGTACATCAAGCCTTAAGGAAATTTTTAGGATAGAAATTCGGGAGCTGCCATTTCTGATTTTTGTATTTGAAAAACGTCTGTTATCTGTATTGTTAAGCATGTGCATATTTGCTGTCCTGATGCCTGATATGTATATATTTGATCTAGATCAGTGACCCATCAAGTAGGGAAGGGATCAGAACAACAGCTTTGAAGCTTGCACTTCTAAAACCAAGTCTGCAATGGCACCCCCATATTTCCATCCTGGCAGTTTTCCCTTTTAAACAATAAAATGGCTTGTGTCCCAATTCAATTTTATTTTTATTTTTTTTATTTTTTTTAAAGCCAAGTGGAAGATGGCTACCTAATGACTCTAGTTAAACATGTCAATTTGATTGTGTTGATTTTGTGTTCTTGGGGCTGTCATTAGCCAAACTGTGTAACTGGAAATCCATACATGCGTTTTTCAGTAACCCAATGGCGTTTTTTATTTTTTTTTTTTTTCATTTTTGTTTTTCTCTGTTTTTGACTGTTTTCTAAAGGACACTTTGAGAGTTTTTGAACTTGTAAGAACCATGTAAATTTACATCTAACGACCTTATTAAAAAAAAAAAATAAACTTTACAATTTTGTGTACATAAAATTGTGTATTTTTTATAACCATTCTGTTTAGAAGTATTGGCTGTGTTATGTGGACATAGAATGTGTATAATATGTAAGCCAGATGGAGCCGGTCAGTTGAATCTGGGAGTCAGGGTACTTGGAAAAAAAATAAAATTCACCCACAGCAGCTGTAGCGTTGCGAACATATTACTCCTGGTATTCATAGATAATGTATCTGGTAGAAAATCTATTTGCTTATTTATTACACATTTAATACCTTTTAAATGGATCAGAACTGAGGTTTAATGACTTGTCATAGATTTATTTGTGTTTTTAGGTTGCATTTCCTTTTTTTTTTTTAACCCATGGTAAACTAACATGCTCTTAATATGCCATTATAGGGAACTTATTTCAGAAGCATCATACATTGCAGTATTTTACAATGTAAAACTGCTACAACTGTTAGTCTATCGACCAAAAATAAAAAGCCCAAACCTGCCCATCTATATTTATATATAATTGAAATTACCAATATGTTTGTTAAATTCGGCCTCTAAAACAAATTTTTCTGCGCAAGAGTATGGACAGTTGGGTGATGGCCACCAAAAATATAAAAATGTATTAGACTGCACTATGTGCATGCTTAGTAGTCTACTTTTGGTATTTTAGGATGAATTTACTTATCTGTGTAAATAGAGGACTGTTTGCCACATATTTTCCCCTATCCTTAATACAGGATCAGCATAAACTCTGGTGCTGACCTTTTAGATTGAGTGGCATTCTTCATTGTATAGTCTTGGCAAAACCAAATGATCCATTGAAAACATCTTTTGTGCCAATCTTTTAAAACATGATAGTTTGTAAGAGTTTAACTCTTACTTTTAGGCCCCTTTCACACTGGGGCGGTTTTCAGGCGGTACAGCGCTAAAAATAGCGCCTGTACACCGCCTGAAAAAACCGGCCCATTCACTCCAGTGTGAAAGCCGGCGGGCTTTCACACTGGAGCGGTGCGCTAGCAGGACGGTAAAAAAAAGTCCTGCTAGCAGCATCTTTAGAGTGGTGTATTCTATACCACTCCTTCCCATTGATTTGAATGGGACACTGCGGCAATACCCCCGCAAAGCCCCGCTACCCTTTTTCGGCCGCTCGCGGGGGTGAAACTGCCCCGCGAGCGGCCGAATACCGCGGCTAAAACGACGGTAAAGCAGCGCTAAATATAGCGCTGCTTTACCATCACCGCGGCTCCCGCCCCAGTGTGAAAGGGGCCTTAGAGTAAAAATGATTAGTTAAGTGTATCCTTTTAAATGATAATAGTAGTGTCCTCTATGGTGACCTTGCGGAGTAGGAGTTCAGTCTCCTGTAACCTACTAATTAACAAATGGCCATGTGGGGGACTCCAGTTCTGGTGCTGAAATAAAATTACTTCCTCCATTTTGATGCAAATTCAGTGAACAAATCCTTCATACCTAACAACATAGCCTAGAGCAGGGATATGCAATTAGCAGACCTCCAGCTGTTGCAGAACTACAAGTCCCATGAGGCATAGCAAGACTCTGACAGCCGCAAGCATGACACCCAGAGGCAGAGGCATGATGGGACTTGTAGTTTTGCAACAGCTGGAGGTCCGCTGATCGCATTGCCTGGCCTAGAGAATTCATTCGGAGAATAACTAATCCTCCTTGTACTAAATATGGTCTGCATTCACCTGTTGCTCTCTCCTCCCATGTTATGAAACCTTTCCTCATACTGTTATTCTTTTACTTCCCTTTTATACTAACTTGTTTCTCGTAACCTCCTTCCACCTTCCTGTTTCACCCCAAACTGTGCATGTCAAACCTCTTTTCTCCGGGGGTTTGAACTTCCTTCTTTCTATGATTCAGGTGCCTCACTCTTTCCTTTCCAGGTTCCTCCAGTTCTTTTAACATGTCAAACTCTGGAGATTTGTTCATGAGCGTGCAGTCTCTCAATGGAGATTCTTACCAAGGTGCCCAGGTTGGAGCCAACGTACAGTCACAGGTAGGGATCGTCCAATGATTTGCCAATTGGAAAAAGGCATTGGTCAGATGCTCGTGAGAGGAGTATGGTGGTAGATATGTTTATTATTGGAAGGTCTTGAACATTTTCACACAAATTGAAAAAATGGTTGGCTGACTGGTAGGGTTTGTTTTCCCTTTCTCTTCACTGGTCTTGGATTTCACTGACTGGCTCCTGAATTGTCTACTATTTGTCCACTCCAAGGGGAACTTCTAATATTTACTATAAACTGCTTTCTCATACGCACAATGAAGGTGGTGGTGTGTCATCATTACACGATCTTGTTAGTTGCACGTCCAAAATGGATCGGTTGTTGGAAACATAGTCAGTTGCTGAGAAAGTTTGTGGAAAGGGCAACCATTAATAATGTACTCACATTTACAAAAACGTGATTTTGCTTTCTTGGCTTAGTTGCAGAGCTTATTTCATATTTGTTAACATTGTTGGCATTCTTCGTATGAGAGATATCCTAACCTTTTTGCTGTTTAAAAAAAAGGAGAGATCACAACCACAAATGTAACCAGTGCAGTGAGTGTATTTGGGGAAAAATGATTGAGCTCACTGTAGTATTAGTGTTTTGCCCCTTTTCCTACACGCAGAGAAACGTCAGCTGTGTAGCCAAAAAAAAAAAATATATATATATATATATATATATATATATATATATATATATATATAATTTTCATTGGTAAGTTGCCATCATAGTACACTATTCTCTGCACCCTTTCTAAAGCATAAAAAAATGTTTGTCAAATTGTCAAGACACCACCTAGTTCCTCTTCGAGGGCACATATGTGCTTTAACCTTTTTTTCTGGCCTCTGCAATTGAAGCCTAGTTAAACTTATTAAATCTGTATGCTCCATAAAAAAAATATTATTTTCTTTTCTCCTTTTTCTATTCATTGTATTTCTTCTCTGAATGATACATGCCTTCCATGCTCTTCGAAATGGTTATTTTCTTTTACCGCATATAAAAATATGGTAAACACTCATCTACAGAGTTCACAGAATAGTGATTTAATGCAAGTTCATAAATTATATAAAATCTACTGAGATTTTGATTGTTTTTACCATTGTCCTTTGAAGGGCCATACTTTAGTTTCTGGTGATTACCATTTGATGCTGTAAAGGCATTTAATAACATTAGTAGGGAACAAATAACGAATGCAGAGACATGGTTAAGTATTAGTCGTAATAAATATCCAATGTTAAAGGAGGTCGGGTGTCTAGACTTTATTAAAGCTGAACTCTAGGCAAACAGTTAAATATTTTTTTTTTTTTAAGCATATAGTTAGTGATGTTTTACTTGCCAAAACTTTAGTATTTCTTTCAACCAGTTCTGAGATTTACTCAGCTCTGCCACACCACACAGCCCTGTCTGGCAGGGAAAGAGACCTGATTTTTTTCTAATGTAGTTCAGTAACACTTAAGCCAGCAATAGATGAATTGAAATTCCACCGGTTCAGCAGGGACTGGCCAAATTGCAATCCATTTGTGGACAGGCTGGTTGTACAGAAGTCAATTTACTGATTGACTTCTGTACAACCAGCCTGTTAGCAAATGTTCTCACAATCAGCGCTGCTGCCCATAGCTGGCAGTGCTGATCAGTGTATTCTGGCAGCAGGGAAGTCTCCCCACTGTCAGAGTACAATAGCTCAGCGAGAGTGAGTCCCCCATCCACATTAAGTGTGTGTATGGGGCAATCGAGTAATGTGGTGTTTTTTTTATTATTAAATCTGCTGGTTGAATGAGATATATTTAAAAAAAATACTCATCTATCGCCAGCCTTATAGGTCTCCTCCACCCCCCCCCCCCCCACCACCATTTGTTTGCACAGTAAACCCCCCACCACCACCATTTGTTTGCACAGTAAAAGGAGAAACAGTAGACTGATGAGCTCATCTCCCTGTCTCTCCTCCTATTGGAATGCTCGTTGCACTTCAGCTCAACTGATTTCCTCCTTTTGTTACTTCTCCCTCTTGCAGCCTGAATTCTGCAGTACAGGGACTGCAAGGGGCTTGACACCAAGTCAAATTCAGGTACTTAAACTTTTTGTATTTAAAAAAAAAAAATACATCTACAGCCAAACCACACTTTTGCTTTGCAATGCGTTGAGGTAGCTAAAGTTAACACACCTTATGTATGTGTGTGTTAGCGTGTTGTGTTGCCATTCATTTTAGGCAATGGCCTAACGCTTTACGCCCCTTTCACACGATTGGTCCTGTTTTTCAGGTGGATCCGAGCGGGCCACTCATTGACTTCTATGGGCAGGCGGATGTCAGCGGAGATGTTTCCGCTGTCACCCGCCTGCCATCCGATTTGACAACATCCACTCAAAACAGATGGATGGCGATACATTCGCCATCCTCCCAGCGGATCGGATGGAATCAGATGAAAATGGACAGGCTATCCCTTTTCATCCGATCTCCCCATAGAGAATAGCGGGGTTCTGACAGGTCCTTCCCTGCACAGTGAGCAGAGATGGTCCTGTCATCTGCCTGCTCAGCGGGAATCAGCGGAGCGATCCCCTGCTGAGCTAGCGGCGTTCATCCAGCAGATCTGCCTTGTGTGAAAGGGGCCTTAGGCAGCACAGCTTACATGCACATGTGTTACAGCGCACTATTGTAATGGAAAAATTGCAGCAAATGCATGCTTTATGGGTCATTATAATGCATTGGCAACCCATTCAAAATGAATTGGCTGCCTTACCACAATGAGCGGTACCGTGTGACTTAATTTAACGCACAAGAACTAAGTGTGAGCGGATGTTTCAGCATATATTAATACAGGGCTGCTTTCAGTTCTGATTTTATATCTGCAGGGAGTTCAGCTTTAATGTAACAAAGACAATACTTTAAAGAAACTTACAAAATTGTTGTTTCACATCAGTATTATATAGCCTTTGGGGGCAAACAAGGTTATTTTTCTATACCTCCTAAACCCAGATCATTCACTGCCTGTTGAAGTAACAGGTAACACTAGTAGAAGATCTGTTCATAGATGCTTTATATTGCACTTTAGCGGAGTTCTATTATAAAACCTAGATCAGTTGGGCTCGTTGAATCTCATGGGGAAAAGCTGGGCATTGTTCATCAGCAATTATATTGAACACTTAACAGAAAGTAATAGGAATTTTTACTAATGCTCTGTTTAGTGTTCCTTAAATGTTCAGTGTTGGCTGAACAGCTATGAATAATAATGGTGATTTCTGTCAAAGTGGTGGCTGCTGTAGGCTGCTGAAGGTTAACTTTATTTGCTTATTCCATTACTGCTATTCCATTATTTTTATTCTTTTCTTCTCCATGTTCCCATATGCTAGATCTACAAGATTTTTCATTGTTTAGGTTTTACCTTACCATTTCTAGACTATATTTGCAGTGATTTCTATATTTTACCATCACTTTATTTCCCATTAATGCTTTTGCCTTCATCAATTTATGCCTCAAAGCATTCCTCATCTTGTTTACTTTTACCGTAATGTGAAGAGTTTTATCACCATCCATTCTGTTTGTCGTATTTTGGATTTGAGTGTTTTGGTCTCCCCTACTGCTGTTACCCTTTGTCCTTGTATGTCTGAATGTATTGTGACTCCCAGCCTCAACCCTTATCAAAAAACACTGTCCTCACCATTATTACTGTCTGTCTTCCAGGTGGATACCCTTCGCCATGTTATCAGTCAGACAGGCGGATACAGTGAGACTCTGACAGCAAATCAGATGTACAGTCCGCAGGGCATCAGTGTAAGCAAAGAAACCTCTTGTTTCCTTTCTGTTTTTCCCAATTATTTCAGGTCCACGGGGGCCTTGACTGCCACATTGCACACACTCCTCTCCCTTTCATGGCCACCTATTTTTCTTTGTGCCGGTGACGCCAGCGGCCAGAACTCTACCCACAAATGATGCGCTATGCAGGCAGCTGGAGCCCAAGCCTGTCACTGACAATCAGCTTCCTTGTGCCACCTGCGGCCACTTACAGTCAGCTGAGGGAAACCGCCAAACAGGTGACACATAGCATGGCCACAGCAGTGCAAACATGGAATCCATCTGAGTTAACCCATTAAACGTCACTCTGTTATCTCCATGCATATGAATAGACTAATTACAGTAGCAACACTTGGCCCAATGTCAGATTTACTGACTTTGTTTTTTTTCCTTGCATCCTTTTATATATCGAGCACTGACGATATACATGTTATTTTCCCTAACCTATTTTACAACACATCCATGTCGCAGCTCTGTATCCGCACATATATAGAAATATTTGTGTGTTTGTTGGAGGGCGACAGAAAGGAGCAAATATTCCTGGCAGTGCTCGCGGCTGGGAATGACATGTAAATTCATAGCGACAAGCCGTGTCGTATGGAGTGAAATCAATAAGACAGACACAGAGAGAGCGGCTGCAGATTTGGGACAGCAATCCAAATACATTTCTCAGATCAGCCATCCACCATCCAAAGGCCGTGACAGAGGGAGGGAGGAGGGGGAGATCTGACATAAACACAGAAATAACACAAGATGCACACAATGCCGCGGGAGGGGAGAGCCGCATGTTTACATAGGTAGACCATAATTTTTATTATTTTCCCCACTTGCATTAGATAAAGAATAACTGTGTTAATTTACGATACATGTGATGCGCATGGACAAATGTACAAAGTAACAGAAATCCCTTTACATTAGAGTTTGGGAGGCAGCCTGCTCAATGAGCAATTTGCTACTTCGTGTTAATTGAACGTTGATTGAGATTGTAGCTGATTTACATCTAAGGTTTCATAAAATGACTACCATCATTACAAAAAAAATGCTTTAGAAAATGAGTTTCTCGGCTTTTTGCCTTTGAAATGCAATTAGCGTTCATTTACCTTTCATTGATATTTGCATGTGTTAATGAGCGTACACCGACATTTTAAAGTCCAGCTGAAATCTTGTCATGCATGGATGTGATAGCTGAAACCACCTTTAATTCTGAAAAGAATATGGACGTTCCATACCAGCCAGTCTAATATATGCTTTCAGCATCTAAATGAAGGTAGACTGAGGAGATGTAATTTCTGACTGGCTGCTGCACATCATGGTGCATGTCCTATGCCATCAGAATTCATACTGTACCCTTACAAGTTTTGTGTAATCAAGCATATCTAAGCCCAAGAACAGATATATCATATGTTGCAGTACCAGCCCAGAGATGTAGTTTTTCATTTTCCCTTTATTTCCAACTGGTGATCCTACCAGTAACACGTTTCCTGTCCTTGGGTAACAATGCTCACTCATTGTAATAGGCAGCATTGTTACCCTAGACTGCTCTCCTGATTTGCACTACAAATACCGCCCCCCTCTCTTAATCACCATAACATAGGTGGAAGTATTATGTTATTCACAGGTTATAGGTAATGGAATGAGTAAGTATTGAATTCAAGTTTAGGAGGGAATTTTAAGGAAAAAAACTTTTAGGATGGAAGTTTTAAGGGAAAAAAAAACTTACATTTAAGCGGCCAGTGCAGCCTTGTGCCAGTGCAGCCTTGTGCCAGTGCAGTCTTTGCCCTCACCATTTAAAATTGGCACCGACAGGACACCCGATCGGCTCTTCTCGGCTCCGCTCACGTGACTGTGAGCAGAGAAGAGCCGAGTACACTCGCTATGTGTAGCTCGGCGGCGATCGCTGTGCTCAGCTCACAGCTAGCGGAGATTGGTGGGGATCGGCGTATAACACGCACCCACGATTTTCCCCTGATTTTAAGGGGAAAAGGGTGCGTGTTATACGCCGATAAATACGGTGTGTGTATGTATGTATGTATGTGTGTGTATGTGTGTATGTGTGTGTGACTACTAGAGAGTCCACCACTTTTTTCCTCAGTCTACTAATACAGCGTGTAACACTAATGGATGTGGATGATTAAGGCCGGTCACACATGGTGCGAATTTCATTCCTGCAATCACAGGTTGCAGGAAAGAAATTTACACAATTTCCCCATCAACACAGACAGTGCTGACAGGGGAATTCCTCCTGCCAAGCAATTGTCTGCTCCTGGTGGGGGAAGCCGTCCCTGCCGGAAGAAGACAGTAATTATTGCTAGTGGTTATAGCAGCCACTAGCCATCATCGTAAGGGGATCCGGCAGGCTGGTTGTACCCAAGTTGATAGATCTATCAACTTGGTACATTTAGCCTTCCCGTTAACGGTTCGAATCTCAGACGATTCCTTATGAACCGGCTGATATTCGAACCGTGCATGGCCGGCCTTAGTGTTTCCTATAGTGTTTCCTATAGTGGTGCTGTATAAAGAGCATGTGAAATTTATAGTGCGTCTGGCAATTGGTGTAGTTTACAAATAGTTTACAAATTGTCACTATAGATTGCTGTAATGTTTGAAGGTATGCACATAACATTAAAAATGTTACAAGGTACACTTTACATGCATGTATTTCAACTGTATGTTAAACAGTCTAGGGTGCCAGAGGATTTGTAGTTCTGTTAAAGTATAAGTTCACCTTTACTGAAAAATCTGTAAGGGGAACTTACACAGGACCCCCCCCCCACCTTGCTGCCCTGACGGGGTATGTTTAGGAGATTGAGCTCCGGGGATTTCCAAGCCCCAGAGCCGTGATGCGGCTATACTGGGGCTCAGAACACGTGATCGCCGCCATGCAGATCAGCGATCCTAAGTGGAGGGGGCGAGGTTGGGGAATCCTGTGTAAGTTCACCATACAGATTTTTCTGTAAAGGTGAACTTACTCTTTTACGCTAGTTTTGCGATCCATGTAGATGGCAAAGCTAAAGCAGTGATCTTGGTTTCTATGTAGTAGTTAAACAATACAGCTTGGTCACCAAACTGCCCCAGCCTGCTAACAAAGGATGTCATCCTACTCGTAATGCCATCCCTCTGCTCTCACCTTGCAAGTTTTAAGTGTTGGGGTAACGGCACTGAATGATACCATAGATCCTGATTGGCTTATAGTGCTACCCCTTGGTAGGGCTACCGTCTTGGTGCCCAGAAGATTATCAGAAACAAATCTATTGGTAAGCTGTGGAGCATGCAAATTCAAGATTAAGTCAGCAATGGCAGCTCACGTATTTCTGTTCTGGCATGTTCCTTTCAATGCCTAAAGCCAGATGCTTTTATGAGAAACAGACCCTGTAAACCATGGAATCTGCAATTTTTTTTCTAAAATTATAAATGACCTATAATAACTTTCAATGCTTTTGACTAGTCGCTTCATCCCTTGCATCCCTAGTGTGCTCTTTGTTTGTTCACAATGACCCCACATAGCATGAAGTGTCATTTGTGTGCATTAAAGAGACGCTAAAGGGAAAGAAACAGATGATCCTGTGACATGGCAATTACAGTTGTGAGAGAGATGGGACGCAAGAGAGGAGGGGACAAGGCCAGGCCACTGTGATTATAGAGAGTGGCCGCCACTAAATGATAGGCTGGGAAATAAGAGGTTGCCAGGTTCTGCACAGAGGTGGATCCAGAAATTCAGTCGTTGTCCTTGAATCAAGAAATGTGCAGCATTAAGAGGCCTCACCTTTTCATACAGCTGCAAAAGAATTACAGAGCAAACTAGAACATTTTGTAGCCCTTGCAGACAGGCTACAAAAGGGCTTTTCTGTCTCGGTGAGACAGAAAAGGTGAGACATGGAAAGCAGACGATTTTTGGTGAAGTCAGTTGCATTCATAATTTATAAATTCAAGATATTTTTTTTTATTCATTTTTTTTAAGTCTATAAGATCCAACACATAATTTTTGGATGCAAATGGAAAAGCGTTTTTAGTACATCTTTTGTGGTTGAAGAAAAACACTAATGGTCTTAGAGTGTCTCTCCAGCCTAAAATGACAAACTTCCCAACAAAATTTTGCACAAAAGATCCTCATTGACAGTTTTCACAGCCTTTGATTATGTATATTTTTATCTGTTGATTCTGCTGTTCCCATAAATAACTTCTCATTTTTATTGATACCATTTGTGTTGGGTAGTAGATACCTTCCCATCGACTTTTAACTCGTATGTTGTTAAATCCTAAAATATTAGCATTTTTACGCTATATACTATTTTTAGCAGTAAATTTTACACTATATCCTATTTATGGCAGTAAGCTCCTTTCGGCTTCTCTTCTGACTTGTCCGTTCAAGTCAATGGGGTTACACCACAACCACCACGCTTGGCTCACATTTGCGGCACATTCGCTTCATTATAAGCTGCCAAGAAACAAAAATAGGCCTTTGCCTCCTGAACATCTGACAGTGGCATGAATCACTTTTCAGAGCACAGGCTAGTGTGTACATAGTCCAAAACATCAGGCTTATTATGATAAAGGAGAGTAAGCGAAAAGAAGCAAGAGCTTCACCTGCTACCTGGATTGAAGACTAAATAATAATCAATGCAATACTTTGTATTTACCTGACCAAAAAAGAATTAAAAGAAATCCTGGTCATAATATAAAAATATGAAAGTCCACTATGCATTTTCCTTTTATGAAAAAATAAATAAACTGATATCAATGGTTTATTACATGGTCATCTCAGCAATAACAGTTGTGTTAACATGGGTGGATGCTAGTGGGTTGACTCACCCCCTGCTTTCATATTTCTCTCATAGATTCGCAACATAATCTTCCATCCAAAATTCACAGCTCTGTAACTATAATTCTTGTAGTCTTACCCCTTCTTTGCGTTCAGGAAGACTCACTCCTCTCTCCTGCGTAATGTACTATAAATTAAGACTTTTTAAGTTGGTGATTATTCCCACCAGAATATCTGATAGCTGAAATATCAGTGAACTTCCTGTTGTGAGCATGTGATAGGACAGGATAGAAATGTGGGTGCTGATTGTTTTTAAATGTGCAGTCACGAGGGCTGCCATTGTTGTTCCAATCATTGTGATACTAGGTAGCAAATCCAGGATCAGTATGACAGCCTAAGTACCTGCTTCCTCCATTGCAAAGTACTTTATCTTTCTGTTTTTTGTGACCAAATTTAGGGTTCATGTTAACAGGTGTTTTCTGCAGAATCTCTTCAACCTCAATGGGGTAATGTAGATGGCCATTGAGAGGCTGTGTTTGACCTGATTTATGTTGTGTTCCTTTTGAACCCAGCATATTTCATCCATTTGAAGCATAGAGTAAACAGGTTCGTTGTCGTGTTTTCGTCTCAAACATTGCTATTTGCATTTGAACTCGTGCATTTTGATCAATGTTTTTTTTTTTTTTATGTCTGACTGAATTTTTATGAAAGACCTGCCCAAATCTCAAGATTTGCCCCTCCTGTACATTAACAAATTTTGTGTGCCGGCCACTGTAGGCCATCTCCACGCTCCATCAGAAATATGGAAAAATGTATCGGCCGGATGCCACTCTTAGCTCCTCTTGCCAATTGTATTAGTTGTCAAAAAAGTGATTGCATAAAACAGTCTCTCCACCTGGGTGCCAACATTCCTTGATGCATTTCACCACTCCTGACTTGCCTGCAAGGATAAAAGAAGTGGACTTTTTTTTTTTTTTTTTTTACAACTAACTAAAAAAACCCTCTTAACGCAATATTATCTATGCCCTGATACGCTGACCCCTTAAAATCATGTGAACCAAGTGTTAGGAATACTGGATATTTTCAATTGGAACCTTTCTGGTACCTTTTAGTGTTGTCAGTTTGCTAGTGCGTTCTTGGTATAATATTTGGTGAAAAAAATAATGCTCCAGCCAAATTTGTTTATTTTACAGTGCGAAAGGATTAGAACTTCCATCAGAATTTCATTAAAATTATTATAAAAAAATAGCATTTTCATAACTGTAGAAGGGCCAAGACCAAGTTTTTATTTTCCGTTTCTTTTGAGGCGAATTCTCTTGGCTTCTGGTCCCAGTGAAAACATTAGAAGAAAGAAAAAGAAAAATGTCTGGCATTAAACTGTATGGACAAAGCACTTTACAATATACTTAGAAATTCTGAGTAAAGCACTTCTATTGTATAATCAAATTTGCTTGCCTTACTGTCCTGTTGCAAGACTAAACTATTGTTTTGTTTCATTTTGCAGGCTAATGGAGGGTGGCAGGATGCAGCCACTCCTTCGTCTGTGACTTCCCCTACGGAAGGACCTGGCAGTGTCCACTCTGATACCTCCAACTGAGCAGCCGGCTCCTGAATTTTCAATTTTGAAAGCCAGATTCCATCCCTTCCCTCTCACTCCAGATGGCCACTGTGGGAATGCAGCAAACACAATGACCTCTTTTGGCATACCCATTGGCAGCTCCCCACCCCTCCATTTTTTTAATCACCATCACTCCTCCTTTCATGACTAGATTTATGTCAGTGATTCACTTTTATATAGCCCACACCCATAATTGATTTTCCACATTCTAGGAATAGTTTCATGTGAGTAGCAGATGGCTACCAATACATATCAATCAATACTAAATAAAGAACTCATTTAAATATGGCTGTAGCTGTGTACAGAAACGGTCATATTTAAAAGAGCTAGTATGTCTAAAAATGTGATATTTATAAAGACTGTGCTGTTTTGATTTTTCATTTGGCTTATTACTGCACCCCTCATATACAATTAAGATGTAGCTAAGGGCCAAAAATGCATCTTGTGAACATCTTAGCCTAACTTTGCTTCCTACTGCAGTCCTTCTCCCACTGAATCATGGAACTGAGCCATGGATGTTGCTATACCATTGACCTCTGATTTTCTACACAATATCCATTTACATTTGCCTGGTGTCTTCTCTGCTGAAGGAAACCTATTTGCTCCTCTGCAAGTAGCCCTGAGAAACAATCTTGTTCTCGATAGGTAGACCATCATGAGGGAATGCTTGAAAGACACTGAAACTTTACCAGGCCTGATGGTTCCTGGATCTACTGCTGGTGAATTTTCCTTGTATCTGCAGACCCCGTTTCTACTTTGGGTATGGATGGTTGTGTTCTCCAGACATTGGTTTGTCCTACAAGAAGCTCAGCATAGCTAAGACATCAGTACAGATTTCTATAGTCCTTGCCACCAAGTCACAACTCCGTCCACTGTATCTGCCTACACAATTGGACTGCTACATTTTTCTGAAGACTTCTCTAACATGGCTCAAAGTAAACCACCGGTGTTGTATCAGGCCTTGATGTTTACTACACACCATGTTCTGGAATGTCACCATGCTGCTTCATAACGATGCTACACATGCCTTTTCCCACTTTAGCATCAAGTATCTCTGCAAGAAAAGCGTGCGCTATTTCCAGATCAGTTCTGTTTCCGTCCAGATCACAGCTCTTCATGACAGCTCCAGCTCCACTAAGATTGGTCACCTGCAACTCACTTTTTATAGATTTTTTTTTTTTTTTTCATCTCATGAGTTCAGATTTAGTTGAAGAAACGGCACCATACAGTGTTGCATTTATCGGACATCATTATGTCATTGAATAATCTCACTGTCTGGCAGATCTCCAAAGACACCCACATGCGGTGTCCCAAATCAACGTTTGATACCAAAAATCCGCATGTGCTCGCACAGAGGAAAGACGGACACAGAGGGAAGTGCTCAGCTTTATTAACATTCACCGCGGTTTCACATAACTTGTGTATCGTCGATTGTTATATTTGAGATAAACATTTGATGCTGGATGTTCTTGTATATTCTGAAGAAAACAAAGACACAAGATAAAAAAAAAAAAAAAAGACATGAAACAGCCAAAAATTGTCCTGGGTTTAATAATGTTTATTACTAAAAGGAGATAAAAAAAATATGAAAAAAATTGTCCTGTTGCAGAGATCACACCCGTTTAGCATGGAAATAGGTTGCTGATTTCTATTTTATGTCTTTCATATTTCTTGCTTAGTTTTAACACGAAAGAAAAAAAAAACAAAACTACCTACATGTGATTTATTTTATTCTTTTTAACACCGCGCGTTTGTGAGTTATAATGCAATGCTAGATAAATGTAGTTGGACACCTTTTTAGTTTTTCATTTCTTTTTTACTTTTTTTTGTTTGTTTTCTTTTTTTTATTTTTTTTCTAAAGGGTGGGAAATGTGGGCGGGCACAGGGTTGTGGGCAAATTTGAAGTGGTTACATGAGGAAAGGGTATGGGTATTTTCCCAATGACCCCTTTACAGCTGGGGGGATTGCTAATATATATGCTGTATTTTCCCTCTAGCAGAAATGGGGTTAAGTTAGCAGTCACAAAGACTCTGCAATATAAACCCACTTTTTGTACACTAAAGTTAAAAAAATAAAAAAACAAAAAAGTATGAAAAATGTTGGAAAAAAGCTGGAATAGTTAAACAATAGGTACATCATAAAATGTACATTTAATAACTTTTCTGAGAACCAGAAATAAATTCCTTTTTTTCCTGTTTTCAGCTCGTATTTGTTTCAAAGCACTTTGAATAATCTTATCAAAAGCTACTTCTATTGTAAAGCCCAAATGTACCTTCCACAAAAAATTGGTAGACTCTGGGTGCTAAAATATTAGAATTCTGCAAAGTCTTGTTTTTTTTTGTTTTTTTTTATGGCTTTACAGCACCTGTTGAAAAGTGTATGGCCAGACAGGAAGTTGCTGAAAGGACTGCCGCTCTCTAAACAGTATTGCATACCCCTTGCTGAACCGGGGCTTGAGCTCTTAAAACTAGGTTCATACTGGTGTGATGCAGGGAACAACATGTGATTTGGACAGGATTTGCACTGCATTACTGTTCAAATTGCATGCAATTATTTACCGTACTGGAATCGTATCCAGTGCAATCCGATTCTATCAATCACTGCATTTTGGAACCATTTTTGGGGGGTCGTTGAGTTAACATTGACACCTGCGACGGTTCACATGAACAGAGTGCGATTGTGATGCAGTACACAGGAAACACTGCGAATTCTGCACCTCATCAGTGTGAACCGAGGCTCAACGAGCAAAGCACATACTTCTGTTGAGTGCTTAGCTTTACCTTTTGGCTCAGCAGAGGGTCTATCACACTGCTGCTTCTACAGAGTGTAGTGGTCCTCTCTGCAGTCTACTGTCAAGCCACAGACTTTGCAACAGGTACTTTATAAAAAAGGAAAAGCCATAAGGCCCCTTTCACACGGACGGTCCGTTCAGGTCCGCCTGTCAGTTTTTTAGGCGGACCTGAACGGACACTCTATAGACCTTTATGGAGAATCGGATGTCAGCGGTGACATGTCCACTGACATCCGACCCGCTCCGATCCGAAGAAGTGTGACGGAGGAAAACTCTATTTTTCCATCTGTCATCGGATCGGGTGACGACGGACTCTACGGTCCATCGTCATCCGATCCCCCATAGAGGAGAGCGGCGCTCTGACAGGTCCGTCTTTGCACAGAGTGCAGAGACAGACCTGTCATCTTCCTGCTCAGCGGGGGAATAACGGAGCGATCCCCTGCTGTGCAGAGCGGGCTCCGTACACGGACACGTCCGTGTGAAAGAGCCCTAAGACTGCAGAATTTTGTATTTTAAGCACCATGAATATATTTTTTTGTGGGAGTTGGTCTTTAAATAATTCTATAAAGATTGGTGGTCTAGAGAAATCTAAATACAATGGACTGATATAATGTATGAAACATTAAAGAAGTGCCCATGCTGTTACCATAAGCAGTGAAAATGTAAATGTGTAAAAACTATTGTTAATCCCAAATCTGCAAGCTTTCATGGCACCAAGATCTAATTTCAGGAATGTATTTTTCTGAAGGAAGGGGCTTCTGTACTTCTTTTTTTTGGAAATTGCCATTTTAATAGTATCTTACATACTGCTTGTGTCAATAACAATGGCTAACATGGTTTGCTTTCTTCAATGTATGATGCCCATATCAACCAGTCCTTTTTGTTTTACCTTCATTTTTTTTGTACTTTCTAAATTCACATTGGCACACACCCTTATGCATTAAAGAATGGCATGTATAGTGTACAATTTGAGCTCATGTCAGGACTATCTTCCCAAAGAAAAAAAAAAAAAAAAAACATTCTATGAAAGTCTGCTTGGATCTCTCTACTCAGATCACCTGAATATAATACATTGCTGAGATTGACAACGTGTCTTCTTGTGTGCCCCCGATCTACAAATGTTAATGTCTTACCACTGTCTAAATCTAAAACTCCTCCTAATTGAATCTTGCCACAATGTCTCTAAAGGTGACCATGCACATCAAACTTTGATAAATCAAAGTAAAAGCAAATAGCAAACAAGCAATCCATTAAACTATTGAACAATGCAACATTTAACCATGACTCAAAATTAATTGAAATCTCACAAAATTTCACTAGAATGCAGGACCTGTGGTTTACAATTCTTATTAAATTTGATTCTTTGTTGTAATGAATGCTAGTTTGTGTGTGGTCACCTTTACATCTAGAAAAAAAAAATACATAGCCTTCTACTTGTCCACAACTGTGCAGCATTCCAGTACCTGTTCGCAAGTTCCCTGACATAGGTGCTGACCAGTCCTTAAAGTGCACCTGTGCTCAGACTTTGGGCAATGAAAGAGCTTAAAGTGGTTGTAAACCCTTGTTTACAACTTTGTTACATGTAAGCCTATATTAAGGCTTACCTGTAGCTAACAAGGATATTTCCTAAATCTGCACGGTTCAGAAATATCCCTGTATTTGCATGTGCCAACGTCATGCGGCACATGCGCACTTAAGACAACTGAAGCAATGGCGTTATATGCTATAGTTGTACTGTGCCGCTCTCATGCGCATGCGCGGAGTGACGGCATCGCGGCTTCGGCTAATCACAGCGCAGCTTTGTGACTCCGGGACAACATGTCGGAGGGGGAGTTTTTTTGCTGAGGGTTTACTTCCTCTTTAAGGCCTCATGCACGCTAGATGTTTTTACAGCTGCTTCTAGGGGTGTTTGGTGGGGTTTATTTTTATTTTTTATTTTTTTCTTCCTTCTGCCTCTAAACGCCCCTCTATGTTGGCTCTATGTTGGCTCTATGTTAACTTATGTGTCTATGCAGACATAGGCTTTTAGCAGCATTTGGCAAGAGCTTTTAGAGGCAGGGAAAAAAAAAAACACTGCCAGTCCAGGAGAAGCAGAATTTGGACAGAAAAAAGCTTGATGCTACTAAAAGCTGCAAAACATTACTAACTGCTAGTGCTTGAGCATTAATTAATTTCAATTTATTTATGGCCAATGAAATGAATTAATGCCCAACAGCTTGACGCCTGTAAAAGCTTGTACAAGCGTCAGGCATTTTTTCTGCAAAAACGCTGCTGGCTTCGAAGGGTAAAAAAAAAGTCCTGTGTGCATTCTATCCCTGACCTCTCTAGCTGATTGTGCTGTGAAGTAATTATTCCTCAAAGATCACGACAGACCCTAAAGTCTGGTTTCTTTCTCCAGGCTGCCATGATTCTGCTACAATAAAAAAATTATGGAGAAATAACTAAGATTCCAGTGCCTCTGTTAGGAATTTGAAGACCCATTTCTCCACAATACCTATAGAGGTGAATGAGGGCTTGTTTTGAAGTGCTTGGTTTGACAAAGTAAACTTTTGCTTTAATGCTATACTCCAGGATGAATCATGATTCTACAATCTCCCTCTGCCCGTGTACAGTAAGGGTCCATTAGCATCAGTGCATTGTGTTTACATCAAATCATGTTACCACAACTCAAGAAACAGAGTGAGCTGCTTAATACAACAAACATACATAGTTAAGTTGAAAAAAGACACTAGTTCATATAGTTCAACCAAAAAATAAATAAAATACAATCCCATATACACAATCCTTCACTCACAGTTGATCCAGAGGAAGGCAAAACCCCCCAGCAAAGCATTCTCCAATTTGCTACAGCAGGGGGGAAAATTCCATCCTGATCCCCCTCCCCCCGAGAGGCAATCGGACTTTTCCTGAATCAACTTTACCTATATTTGTTGGTACCCAGTTATATTCTGTACATTTAGGAAAGAATCCAACCCTTTTTTAAAGCAATCTACTAAACTTGCCAGAACCACCTCTGGAGGGAGTCTATTCTAGTGAAGAAACCTTTCTGTATTTGGAGATTTAAATCGTTTTTCTTCTAGATGTAAAGAGCGCCCCCTTGTCCTCTGTGATGACCTTAAAGTAAATAACTCAACACCGAGTTCACTATATGGACCACTTATGTATTTGTACATTTCTACATATCAGTAGCGATTGAAATATTAACTCATCTTCTTTCATCTGTGATTTACCGTATAGTCCTCGGTGCGAATAAGGACATAAGCGCTGCTGCAATATTATAGAGACTTTATATAGGAAGGACTGTTTTTATAAAATTGCCATATTTTCATATGTATTTGTACATGTTGATCATATCCCCCCTTAATCTCCTCTTCTCCAGGGAAAATAAATTCAGTTCCTCTAATCTTTCCTCTTAGCTGAGCTCCTCCATGCCTCGTATCAGTTTGGTTGCCCTTCCCTGCACTTTCTCCAGTTCCCCGATATCCTTTTTGAGAACCGGTGCCCAAAACTGAACTGCATATTTCAGATGAGGTCTTGCTGATGATTTGTACAGGGGCAAAATGGACGTTATTCCACTGCATAGCTTTGTGTCATCTGCAAAGACAGAAATTTTACTTTTAATCCCAGACCCAATATAATTTCTAAAGATATTAAAAAGTAAGGCTCCCAGCACTGAACCTTGTGGGTACACCACTGATAATGCTGACATAAAATCATGCACATAGGTTGGACTTTGTCTTTTTTTTTTTTTCAGCCTCGCCTACTATGTAACTATGGTTATTTGTGTCCACATGGATGAGTGTACCTGTATCGTATATCTAAGAGATAGACATCACCTTACAGGCATATATATATATATGGTCATACACATACCTTTTACGGTTTACAATGTGCACCTTCGTTTTAGTTTTTTTCACAGCAGTAATCCTTTGGTAATTCTTTGTGGCGGTGAGGGACAGAGTACCAGACTTCTGATTAGAGATGTAAAATTTCTGGATTTTTTTTTTTCTGGAAAATATCAGAAAAATTTAAAAACATTCAGTGTAGAGTAGGTTTAAAAAAAAAATATTTTGTTACACTGGGAAGATGAAATGCAGTGTATAAAGAATTATGCTTATAATAAAAGTACAGCTTATTTAGTAAATGACTAAACCTTGCTTTTAAATTTTTTTATTTTTTTACTACAAATGGAAGGATTGTATATTGGAACATTTCACATATACATGAGAATAGGCAACACCCCCTGGCTTCCTGCCAATATGCATGTTCAGTTATTGACATAGCTGATTCAGAAGCATATATTGCTCTTTCGAACATGCATATTTTTACAAATGTCAATGAAATGACATTCATTTGAAAATCAATTTGTGTATGGTCAGCTGAAAAATTTATTTCAAATGTAAACTGAACCGGCATGTGATGGAACCACCTACTTATTGTATTGTGCCTAAACTGGCAAAATATTTACCAAACAAACACTTTGGTAATCACAAAGTTTCATAATATCACTGAAATAATTCCAGTAACACATGCTGATATGATTAATGCAGTGTGAGATCTGACTAATTATTGTGCTTCTACTATATTTTAAGATACAGTGGGGAAAATAATTATTTGATCCCTTGCAGATTTTGTAAGTTTGCTTACTTGCAAAGGAATGAAGGGTTTAATTTTTATCATAGGTATATTTTAAATGATAGACAGACAGAATATCAACCAACAATTCTGAAAAAACACATGATACAAATGTTAGAAATTTAGTTCAGTTCAGTGAGTAAAATAAGTATTTGATCCCCAAGCAAAACATGACTTGGTACTTGGTGGAAAAACCCTTGTTGGCAAGCGCAGAGGTAAGATGTTTCTTGTAGGTGGTGACCAGGTTTGCACACATCTCAGGAGGGATTTTGGTCTACTCTTTACAGATCTGCTCTAAATCCCTAAGGTTTCTTGGTTGTCGCTTGGCAACTTGAAGTTTCAGCTCCCTCCATACATTTTCTATAGGATTATGGTCTGGAGACTGGCTAGGCCACTCCATGATAGCACTTCATGTGCTTCTTCTTGGGCCACTCCTTTGTTGCCTTGGCGGTATGTTTTGTTCATTGTCATGCTGGAAGATCCACCTTCAGTGTTCTGGCTGACGGAGGAAGGTTCTCATCCAAAATTTTACAATACATGGCCCCATCAGTTGGCTCCTCAATGTGGCAAAGTCGGTCTGTACCTTTTAGCAGAGAAACGGCCCCAAAGGATCCTGTTTCCCCCTCTGTGTTTGACTGTAGGGCTGGTGTTCTTGGGGTCATAGTCAGAATTTTTCTTTTTTCAAACACAGCCTGTACATGTGCCTTCTTGAGGAGGGGGACCTTGTGGGCGCTGCAGGATTTCAGTCCATGGGGGCATATTGTGTTACCAATTGTTTGGTGACTGTGGTCCCAACTGCCTTGAGATCATTCACAAGCTCCTCTGGTGTAGTTCTGGGCTGATCTCTCACTTTTCTCATCATCCATACCCCATAAGGTGAAATCTTGCATGGAGCTACAGACCAAGAGCTCTTTGGTCTTGCCCATGATGGTGAGGTTTGAATGGAAGAAAAATATTCTGCTGACGTGTATTTTATACACATAACGAGTTGTCGTCAGGAGAACCTTCTTAAATTGACAGGACTGATCTGTGTACCACATGAGCATATACTGGAGCCAGAATTATTGTCAGTTGGTAGGGGATCAAATACTTATTTTACTCATTGAACTACAACTCAATTTATAACATTTGTATTGTGTTTTTTTTTTGTTTGTTTTTTTATGGATTTTTCCCACTAGAGGGTCATTTTTTGTTTTGTGGTTCATATCGGGGATGTGGCCAATCCCTCCTATACCCCACTAGAACTGAACTTTTCTTTCTATATATCTTCATTTCTATGTAAGTGGGCAAACTTACAAAATCTTCCGGGGATCAAATTATTTGCCCCACTGTACATAAAAATGCATCAGTGTGTTTAAAATTAACCATTCATAAGAAAAATCCAGGACTTACCACTGCCAATTTACTTTGAAAAGGCTAGTTGCTTTCCTGTTATGCTAATCCATTAGCTTTAATACATTGGGTTACTGACTGGGAATAAGTACATAGATTAAGTCTGAGTAAAGCATGAGTCAGAGGCTTGTAAACCCTTACTGAATGGCATCTGATTTCCTTAAGTATTGTGCATAAACAATTAGTTGAAAAAAAATTAAATACAGCCTTTTCTTTATTTATTTTTTATATATATATATATATATATATATATATATATATATATATATATATATATATAATTTTTTTTGTTACTATTTCACACTACTCTCCTGATTAGCCATTTCCCATTTCTGTACTACTTTTGGCGATTTCAGGGTGCGATTTCAATAGACATCTGTGCAGAAACCTGCACAGGTGACTCTGAAATCGCCCCCCAAAGTCGTGACTGACGTGGGAATGAAATCGTGCGAGTTCAGTTGAACTTGCACAATTTAATTCCCGCTGTCAGTGTGAAACTAGGCTAAATCCCATAAATATTACCCCATTCATTTAAGTTCTATATTTGGAAAGATATTTCAAGGTTTGTTAAATGGCCACATACAATGTCCAATGGAAAACATTAAGTGATAGCCAGCATGAACTCACTAAAGACATAAGTTGTCAAACAAATCTACATTAATTTTTGAGGTGGAAGCAGACATTTAGGTAAAGGGCCGCCAAAGCTTTAGTATATTTGGACTTTGCTAAAGTGTTTTGACGTAGTTCCTTCAAGACACGGAAGGTGTAAGTGGAGACCTATACAGGCTTAGAAAACATTAATTCAGTTGTGTTAAAGATTCATGCACTAAATGCTCTAAATTGTTAATGGTGCACCCCAAGGTTCAGACCATTACTTTTTAACCTATTTATAAATTATGTAGGGTTTTGGATTAAAAATACCAGCTCTGTGTTTATGTAGCAGAATACAATAATTGCAAGAAGTCTGTAAAGTGCAAGCTGGTCTGAACCTAGTTGCTGATTGGGCAACTGCTGTACATGGCATGTGAGGTTTAATGTTGATATGTAAAGTTATGCACTTGGAGGCTAAAAGCATGCATCACACAACGTAGGATTACAGCTGGTTGGATCAGGGGCTGGGAAAGATCTGGATGTTCCAGTAGATTGTTCACCTAAAGCTGAATTCCAGGTAAACTTGGTGAAAAGTTCTTCACTTTAAAGTCACTAAATATTTTTTAACCTTTTGTATAAATAAATGGTTCTTAACCGTAAGGCTCTGTTCACATCTGCTTATTCCGGGGACACACAGAAGTGTGTGTTTCCACACATGTTCATGGACAGTATAATATTGAATATAGGGTTCAAGTATTTAGATCCAATACACACCACATGTAGCCTTGATGCGGTTCGATAGATCTTCAAGAGTACGTGTGAATGATCAGCATGATGAAACCCATAATTTGCATTGTATTAAATTATAGTTTCTCTGGAATCCAACATATGTTGTCTCTCTTTCCCATGTGGGGTTCTCAAAGTACAGTGTATACAAAAGGTGTTTGGGAAAAAAAAATAGGTGTCACTCACTGACCGCAATAGTCTATCCTTCACACCCAGCTGAAACGCTGGGTGTGAAGGATAGGCTATTTTGGAAATTACTGAATGCAAAAAACATATCCCAGCTCAACCGCTTGTGTCTGAAGTGAAAATGCTGAAGACTGGTGCACAGGCTGGGTGGGGTGTCCTTGGCCCCATGCAATAAAGTTTGCTGTAGAAAGCAGTTGGCAACTCTGTGCTCCTATTATTCATCTTTATAGGCTACATAGCATGGATACAGTACAAAATGCTAATGCGTCTTTCTCGTAGCATAAGGCTGTAATTGCTGGAATGTGTTAGCATTTTGTACTGTATTCATACTATGTAGCTAATAAAGAATAATAAGAGAAGCACCAAGTTGCCGGGTTCTTTTTAGAGTGGATTTTGGAAATGACTCCCTACCCATGTGACCTGCTAATTTCTGGTTGCTCATCCTCCAGACGCATTGAATGGTTTGGCAAAAGGATGTGCCTAAGCCCCCAGCCCTTTTTGCTCCGCTGAAACAGATGAGGGTGTACCTTTATCGTCTAATTGATGTGTCTATTTAATTGGATTATGGATGACCATTGAGGGCTTTATAACACCTTTTGTGTACACCTTACATTATGAGTGCCTCCCAACCTTCCCCCTACATGGGAGAGACGACACACGCCCGTTGGATTCTAGTGAATTTATGGTTTAATACAATGCAAATATAAGTTTCATCATGCTGATCGTTCACATGTACTTATGAAGATCTATTGAAATGTGTCAAGTCTATATGTGGAGTGTATTGGATCTAAATACTTGAGCCCTTTATTCAATATTTTATTGTGACCCCTGGAGGATTAGTGTGCTGCTCAGGCTCTCTGTGCTGGTTTAGGTAGCAATGTAGATGGTGGATGCATCCGCTGCTGCTGGAGTGCCAGCGAGGGAGTAGAGCTCCTACCGCCTTTGACTAGAGCGAGGAGGGAAGGGATACCAGAAGCCGCACATCCACACAAGTAGTACAATAGTAGGAAAGACAACCTCAGCCTGGGCTCCCGCCAGGCTGCCCAAACACGTTTCGATCCACCCCCAGAGCTTAGTCATGACTAAGCTTTAAGGCAGAGCGAAACTCGTTGGGGGTGTGGCCTGGTGCTTTCCTACCATCATACTACTTGTGTGGATGTGCAGCATTGGGGAACCCTTCCCTCCTCTCTAGCATTCAATATTTTATTGTTTTGTTTGTGTTTTGGCTTTTATTGAACATTATAATAAAATGTATAGCTTTTACACACACACACACACCATTTTCCTTGTATTTATATGTTTCTCTAAAAGTCCTTGGCTCCTACCACTGTTTGTAAAAGCCAGATTTAAAGCTTTTTTTTTAAATTAGAGCCCCTGTCACTTTTTATTGCAGTCTGTACCCTCATTGGGAAGATTCACCCTCTTCATTTGTCTTGTTTACCATTGTCGTTGAAAGTAAACTGGGGACAACCCAAAATGTGGTGTTTTCGGTAATTGGAAATCTTCCACTGGGGACACTAGTTCTGGTGAGTTTGGGGTCCCCAATAAATTCCTTTTAATTTGCAGAGATGTTCTCTTATTCCTGTTTGGCTATGGGACATGAAGTGAAGGGAAATCCCCACAATGGGACAGAGATGGGGAAAAAATAATTCTGACAGGGGTTATAACCCTCCCTTGCTCTATCCAAAATGAGAAAAAAAAGTTTTGCCCATAGTTCTACTTTAAGGGCGAGGACATATAGCACACAGTATATTGGATAATCCTCTTGAATGCCTACAATGAAACTGGGGTTATTTAGAATTGTGTGGCCGTAGGAAAAGTTTGCTTTAATAAATGTTGAAGGAAATCTGCGAGTGCAATCTATAGGCTGCCATTATTGAGCACCTTTTGTAAATGCTCTTTTACCAGTTTCATTACTTATCTGTTTTCAGTACTTTGAGGCATTGACCCTGAAGATGGATGCAAGGTATTCTTACTGCATAGCGGTTTCAGGTCAGACAGCCTAGCGCCTGCATTTCTCTTAGGAGAGGTTTCCTTTAAAAGAAAAAAGTGATGATGTTCCTTTCATTTCTGAAAAGGTCTGAAATTTTGAACAGGTTTTTGTTGCTGGTACTCCTTTCAAATAAGATCTAGTTTTATTTCAAAGTGTGTGAACCTGTGAGATGTGACTGCGTAGAATCTGATGATAAATTAGCAGGTAGGGAAAGAGCAGCTAGAGGCAGTAAAAGGACTGGGGATGAAAGCAAAATATGAGGGGGGAAGAAGACACTTGGACTGTCACTGAATGACAGGAGTCAGCCAAGTTTATATCGGTGTCTGTGCAAAATATTTCCTGCAGACCTGTTAGGAGGTGATAGAAGCCAGACATTGAACTTCTCTGAACCCAATTTTCCTGGCTTTATTTTCAAGTAGCTGAAATATATAACCGAAGTATCGTCTATCTGTAAGACTTGAAAAGGAATGTGCTTTACACACATCAGAGATCGGCTATGCCTTTGTAGGACAGGATACAGCTCATCAATGCAACTGGGAGGATTTTAGACCATGCAGGAAATCGGGGATTGCTTTCACTTTTCCATTTTGAGACTTTTTAGGTGACAATAAAATGGCAAATGGGTGCACATATAGTTTACTGGCCGTAGGGAAAAAAAACTGTCGACAAGCAGTAACACCCTCTCTGTCTGTCTGGTACATAGAAGGTACATTTTTCTATGGGTTGTTGTAAAGAATGTACCAGTTTTGAATTACTAACTAAAATCTGTTAATTGTTTAAGGATTGCTTGGTATTGTAGGTTTCTCCAACCTATGGCTCTTCAGTTCTTCAGGAACTACAATTGCCATCATGCCTAGTCATGTCTGTGTATATTAGAGTTTTCCAATTCCTCGTTGAATGTGTAGGTCTGCAACAGCTGGAGGGCCGTAGTTTGGACACTCCCTGATTTATAGATACATGTGGTCCTGATAGGATTTCCTGAAAGTAGAACGATAGGCTCAAAAAGACAAAAAAAATACCCACTTTTCTCTAAAGTAAATTGAAACTGACCAAAGTCTATGGCATCTATTGTTTATTATACACTCATCTGCCACTTTATTAAGTACACCTCTTCAATTGCTTGGTAACACAAATTGCTAATCTGCCAGTCACATGACAGCAACTCAATGCATTTAAGCATCTAGATGTCGTGAAGACGACTCTCTGAAGTTTAAACTGAGCATCAAAATGGGGAATAAAGGGGATTTAAGTCACTTTGAATGTGGCATTGCTGTTGGTGCCAGACAGGCTGGTCTGAGTATTTCAAAAACTGCTGATCTACTGGGATTTTCACATACAACCATCCCTAGGGTTTACAGAGAATAGTCCGAAAAAGAGAAACTATGCAGTGAGCGGTAGTTGTGTGGATGCAAATGCCTTGTTGATGTCAGAGGAGAACTGGTTTGAAATGATAGGCAACAGTAGCCCAAATAACCACTCATTACAACTAAGGTATACAGAATACTATCTCTGAATGCACAACACATCGAACCTTGAAGCAGATGGGCTAAGGCAGCAGAATACCACACTGGGTGCCACTCCTGTCAGCTAAGAACAGGAAACTGAGGTTACAATTCGCACAGGCTCACTAAAATTGGACAATAGAAGATTGGAAAAATGTTCCCTGGTCTACAGAGTCTCGATTTCAGCTGCGACATTCAGATGGTAGGTTCAGAATTTGGTGTAAACATGAAAGCATGGATCCATCCAACCCTGCATCAACCGTTCAGGCTGTTGGTGGTGGTGTAATGGTGTGGGGGATATTTTCTTGACACACTTTGGGCTCCTTGGTACCAGTTGAGGATTGTTTAAATGCTACAGCATTACCTGAGTATTGTTGCTGACCATCTCCATCCCTTTGTTACTACAGTGTACCCATCTTCTGATTGCTACTTCCAGCAAGATAATGCACCATGTCACAAAGCTCAAATCATCTCAAACTGTTTTTTTGAACAGGACAATGAGGTCACTGTACTCCAATAGCTTCAACAGTCACCAGATTTCAATCCAATAGAGCACCTTTGGTAAGTGGTGCAATGGGAGATTCACATTATGGATATGCAGCTGACAAATCTGCAGCAACTGCATGATACTATCATGTCAATATGGACCAAAATCTCTGAGGAATGTTTTCAACACCTTGTTGAATTTATAAAGAATGGGGTTAGACCACACTAAGGTGATACTAAATAGTAAAATTCTGTCCTGCTGCTGTATAATTGAGAAATCTCAACATAAAAAAAGTGAAAGGCAGCGCTGTGCTGAGGTGTATGTTAAACTAATAAATCCTAAAAGGATTGAACTCAACAAGTGCTAATAAAGAGTGGGTAATTTAACCCACATAAACATCCCCTTGAGTCTGTGTATATCTATATTAAAGAGCAAAAAAATTTATTCAAAGTCCATAAGTGTCCCAAAATATAGTGGCAAAAAATTATTGTCAACAAAATATAAAAAAAAATATTAAGTAACAAATTATAAAAACGTGTAACAAGTTCAGCAGAACTTGACCACTCCCTCAAGTGTAAATAGATTCTTCATGTAATGTATCCTCCACCGCTTATGTCTAAACCAGTGATGGCGAACCTTTTTGAGCCCGAGTGCCCAAATTGAAATAAATACATTGGTTTTGTGTTGCAAAGTGCCAACACAGCAATTCGCGAAAGAGAGGGGGGGGGAGAGAGAGAGAGAGAGAGAGAGAGAGAGAGAGAGAGAGAGAAAACGAACGAGAACAGCCAGAGTGAGGGGTGTGAGAGATGCTGAGAGGGAGGGGGGCTGAGAGAGGGGGGGGGGCTGAGGGAGAGGGGCTGAGAGAGAGGGGTGTGAGAGAAGGTGAGCTGAGAGAGAGAGGAGGAACAGAGAGAGGGAGGGGGGACAGAGAGAGAGGGGGAACAGAGAAAGAAGGGGACAGAGAGAGAGGGGTGCGAGAGAGCTGCGAGCTGAGAGAGAGGGGGAACAGAGAGAGGGGGACACAAAGAGGGGGGCAAGGAGGGAGTGGGGCTGAGAGGAGATAGAGACCTCTAGCTCTGTCCTGGACCCTCTCGTGTGCCCACAGAGATGGCTCTGCGTGCCAGCTGTGGCACGCGTGCCATAGGTTCGCCATCACTGGTCTAAACCATCACTCACCAACGTAAGTGGCTGGTGATAAGAAACCAGAAAACACGTATTCTCCCTTAGCAGGGTGCAATATTCTGCAGGTCTGTGATGGACAGTCTTAGATCTCAATTTCAGACAATCTTGACATCCAACAGGTGATTTCTTACTTAAGCAAGGTGTAATAGTCTGCAAAGTTAAAAACAGCCACTCCCCACCTCCATGTTTATTCCTCTCTGGAGAGATTGATTGTATAATCGAAAATAAAAAAGAAGCATAGCGTAAAATCCTTAAAGATTTCTTATTTATCTAAACCACATAGCACTCACATTTTAAAAATGAGAAAAGAAAATGTTGGGACTTTAAATGAGGCAGGTACCAAAGGGATGCCTGCCTCCATCCCTGTCAATAATTTAAAAGAATGAGAAAGAGAAGTGGGACTTTAAATGAAGCACACAGCAGTAAAAGAGTAAGTCAAGTGACCTAAAAAATTTCATTTATTTGATACAATCCATGGTATGTTAACACATTTTGGGCATCTGACCTCTGAAAATGCTTTGGGCATCAAGCCTCTATACACTAAAACATGGATTAAATTATACATAAATTACATAATCAGTCATAATCCGATGTTCATATAAAGCACAGATGACAATAAATACGTATGTATACATTTCATGCTGTAGTTAGACCCAGAATGACCAAAGAAACCTTAGTAAATAATATGGATATGGGTAGAGTCATTAAAATTTTGGTATTCCATGATTAGGTGAAATGGTAATAATTAAAGGCTCTACGCGTTTCGCGGTGTTACAACCGCTCATCAGGAGCATGCATCATGGAATATTTCTAAAAAAATATCTATAAGGAAAAGGGGGAAAAAAATTGAATAATTAAACGGGAGGAAAATTAGGTAAAAATATTTGGGTTATATAACATTTATTTAAGGTTGTGCGTCCAAACTCACGTCTGCATCCATGATCCAGTCAAATAGCATCCAGGATCACAAAAAAGCCACAAAGCAATGCCGCCGGGTGCCAGGGTGACCTGCGGGAATGATGCCAACTGCCACAGGCACATCCAGAGTGGGTAGGTGCAGTTGATGTAAAGAGGATGCGAACATCCATGTGGGAAACTTAAGTGAAGTAAACCAAAAGTGATGTGTGTATTGAATGTGTATGGGTTACACACATTACTTTCACCCTCCCGCTGGATCACTCTCACTTGTTTGGATTATGTTCACTTACTGTCCACATTAGGTAATATAAATCTCTTCTTATTATTTTTTTTTCTTTCCCACCTGCTCTCTCCCCCTTTTTTGTTTTGTTCTTTTTTTGTTTTTCTCTCAGCTCTATTATTTCACCATTTCTATCCTATTTATTTATTTCATACTTTTCACACATTCAAAACACAAAAATAATGATAAAATTGTTATTATCACATTAGAAATTATTGGAGAGAGATGATAGGCTTGTGTTGAGTTCACATTTACTTTTTGGTTTGATTAGTTTAACATACACCTGGGCACAGCTCTGTGTTTCACTTGTTGAATCTATGCCATGAAGAATTAAGGCAGTTCTGATGGTGAAAGGAGCTCCAACCTGGTACTTGATAGAAGTACCTAATAAAGTGGCTGGTGAGTGTATATTACAGGTATTTATATAGCGCCAACAATTTATGCAGTACTTTACATCTATATTGCACATTCACATCAGTCCCTGCCCTCCAGGAGCTTACAATCGAAACTCCCTAACTCACATTCATACATACACATATTAGGGCCAATTTAGATGGGGGAAAATTAACCTGGTAACATGTATTTTGGAGTGTGGGAGGAAACCTACACAGGCAGAAGAAATACAAGCAAGCTCCAGGCGAGGAGTGTTGTGGTTGGGATTTGGACCGACGACCCTAGTGCTACCAGATGAAAGTGCTAACCACTTAGCCACTGTGCTGCCCGTATTATATTTCATAAAAATTTGACTTTCCTTTTAATTTTTCCTTCAACAACATATTTTAAAAGCTAAAAGAAATAAAAATATATGGACAAAAATAATGGGATCCTTAACCTAAAATTTTGTTGGACAACACAAATACTGCAAAGAAGTGATTTCTGTCACTTTCAATGGTGATTTGCACCTGCCAGCAAGTAGTTTGGTCCACTGTTCTTTTGCAAACTGCTTCAGCTGTCTCAGGTTTAAAAGGTGACTTCTTCAGGCTGCATGTTTAAACAACATCCAAAGATTCAGATCAGGGCTCATAGAAGGCTACTTCAGAATTGTCCAGTGCTTTGTTATTGGCCATTTTTCCGTGCTTTAAGTTGTGTGTTTTTGATCATTATTCTGTTGAGTGACCCGTGATTGTGACACAGCCTTTTGACACTAAACAGTACATTTTACTCCAGAATTCCTTGATCGTTTTGAGATTTCACAGTTTTAAGGAAACCTGTAGCAGATGCAGAAAATGATCCCTTAAACATAACCAAGCCTCCTCCTTGTTTCTCACTAGATACAGTGTTCTTTTCTTAAAGCTTAATTTTATTTATTTTTTTTCATCTGTAAACCTAGACCTGAAGACTTGCAAAAAAACTTGTTTTGTCTCATACCATCCAAAGGACATTCTCCTAGAAGCATTGTGGCTTGTCGATATGCATTTTAGAAAATTCAAGTCTGGCTTTTTTACTTTTTCAATTTAAACACACACTCTAGGTTTACTTTCACATTAAATTGTTTATTTGAGCCAAGCTGGCCCAAATGACCTGTCTCCTTTTTTCGAATTGCTGTGGCTTCTGTAAACACTGTACTGTATGTAGCAGCTGTAAACAACAGAGGGACTATTTTTCCCCACTTAACCACATGCGCGGTCATGCAAGCCTGTACCCAAACAAAATTTATATAATTTTTATACACAAATAGCTTAGTTTTGGTGATATTTGTTCACCACTGGGTTTTTTAATATATAAATGAAAAAATCACATTTTTTTTTTTTTTACTTTCTGCCATAAAACATATCCAATAAAAAAATCTAATTTTTATATACATTTTGGTCAAATTGGATTCTGGTATTTCTGAGGTTAAAAAAAAAAAAAGAAGTGTATATTGATTGTTTTGCATGCAAGTTATAGCATCTACAAACTATGGTATATAGTGCATCCGGAAAATATTCACAGCGCTTCACTTTTTCCACATTTTGTCATGTTGGTCTTATTCCATAAAGGATTAAATTCATTATTTTCTTAAAAATTCTACAAACAATACCACATAATGCTAATGTGAAATAAATTTGAAATCTTCAAAAATGTATTAAAAAAAAATCATATATAAATATGTATTCACAGCTTTTGCTCAATACGTGGTTGAATCACCTTTGGCACCAATTACAGCCTTAGGTCTTTTTAAATATGCTACTGGCACACCTATTTTTGGGCAGTTTCTCCCATCCTTCTTTTCAGGACCTCTTAAGCTGCATCCGGTTGGATGGGGAGCATCAGTGCACAGCCATTTTTAGATCTCTCCAGAGATGTTCAATCGGGTTCAAGTCTGGGCCACTCAAAAACATTCACAGAGTTGTCCCGTATCCACTCCTTTGTTACCTTGGCTGCGTGCTTAGGGTCATTGTCCTGTTGGAAGATGAACCGTCGCCCCAGTCTGAGGTCCAGATCGCTCTGAACAAAGCACAAAAGAAGAGAGAGCAAAGCCGCCCTAGTGTAACTCGGCTTTAATATAAAAGTATAATATAATATAAAGTTAAAAACACTACAATGGTCAAACTCTCATTGTGTGAAGATGGATACAGCATAAGGATTCCACTGTGGCCCCACTCCTAAAACCACCTCAAGATCCCGACAGGGGAAGAGGGAGCCATAGACGTACAACCTAGCTACCCAGATCCTGGCAGCACATCCGATGCTATCCAACACCATGCTCGACGTGCAGATCCTAATGTGCATGCGCCCAGTCCAGCCGGTGCTGCTCTCCAAGGACACACAAGCAAGATACAGGGGGAAGAGTGATGACATCAAACATGAAAATATGTTTCAGGGGCATGGCCTCCTTCCTCAGGTAACGCCAACTAGC
The DNA here is from genome assembly GCA_028564925.1 of Lithobates sylvaticus. NCBI lineage: Eukaryota > Metazoa > Chordata > Amphibia > Anura > Ranidae > Lithobates > Lithobates sylvaticus. The sequence goes on from CM053032.1 coordinate 200,102,710, forward strand.
TAGCTGGTAAAGTGCCAATTTATAGGGGAAGAAAGACGTGCTCACTGTGACGCCTACCCTGTCTCGGATCCTAAAGGGACACAGGTAGGGAAGGCAAACAATACTTATAGGCATTGGTGGGACTATAGCAACTTAATAGATAAAACATCATACTATAAATTCCTTAATATGTGGTAATAAAAACAATTAAACAATGTATAAAAATGTATCTGCTCCCAGAGAACACTATTGTATTGTACTATATGTTATTTAACAATTTGAATATGCTTAATTATGCTAATTAAGGGATCGACCATGAGACAGAGCGCATACTACTGCCATTAAATTATGCTTCAATTGCTTTCACTAATACTCCATTTTAACAAAACTGGGCTATATATAAATATAAAAAAAAAAACATAAAATATATATAAATATTATTTTAGCGCTATAATAGATACTGTATACATATATACACACATTCTCTTTCCTTGCACATATGCATTTCATATGGAGATATGTAGAAAAATAAACTTAAGTATAACAGGAGAAGGGAGGGGAAAATAATTTATTTAGGAACAACCTAGTGATAATAAACTACTTGCATATCTCTATCTCTTTATAACCATCTTCCCTCCTCAGATGGAGGCAAAATGGATGACAAGAGAATAAATAAATAAAATATATATTTATTTATATATACACACATTTCCCAAGAACATAAGGGGAAGCTGGGAAGAACAGTATTCATATAAGGGTGTTAATTTCCAACTGCTCTTTCAACCCATTGAGTGACATGGAGTTTAGAGTAAAAATACAGAAGGTTTCCCGTAGACATAATCTGGAAAACCTTTCACCTTCTGGAATGGTCATGGGTATAGCTTCTATACCAAAAAGCTCCAGCCCATGTGCTACCACCTCCATGTACCTGTGAGAAATGCTGCAGGACACTGTGTTTATCGCATTCTTTTTCGGCAAACGGTCTGCGTTCTCTGACTCTCTCCCACATGGTATGTACAGTTTTCTCCACGTAGAGGAGCCCACAGGGGCACCTTAATCCATAGACCACAAACTGGGAATTGCAGTTTATAAACTGCTCTCAAACTTCCAGCCATCTTTATTGGTAAACCTCTTTTTGCCATGTATCATAAACTGACAGGCCTTACATCTACTGGACTTATACCTGTGGGATCCTGTCAAGTTAAGAAACATAGGCATATCCTTGGCCCTATGTTGCTTGCTTTGAAAACGACTTGGGGCAATGATGCTCTTAACACTGTTGGTCTTTATAAAGACCACCTGAGGCTTATCAGCAAGCACCATTTGAAGAGCAGAATCTTGTTTAAGAATTGACCAATGTTTTTTTTATGGCCCAGTGTTGATTATTAAATTTGGTGATGAACAATATATCCGTCTGCCTATCCACTCGTGTTCCCTGTTTATTTCCATTTAGCCCATAGCAGTATCGTTCGACCGCTTTTTGTATATGGTCCCTGTGGTATCGTTTCTCTAAAAACTTTTTAGTTAATACTTCCACTTTAGTCAGGTAATTTGCAGGTTTTGTGCAATTCCTACGAAGCCTACAGAACTGACTGCATGGAATATTATTCATCCACCTTGGGTGGTGCCAGCTCTCCCTATGCAGATAGGAATTGCCCACATTGGAAATTATCTTACCATCCTAATCCCATGACAGCACCAAGTCCAGAAACACAAGAGAGATGGGATCCACCACATGTGTGAACTGGATACCGTATGTGTTGGCATTACAGTAGGAGACAAATTCAGAAACAGTCTCCAATGGCCCATCCCATATCATTAGCACGTCATCAATATAACGACCATAATATACTAGGTGTCTGGCATATGGGTTCTGGGACCAGAAATAGGTTGGCATAACGGTGCCAGTGATCTGCCTGTAGAACAACCCATTAGATTGGAAATCATTTTGTTTGAGCGCGAACTTGGTGATAAAGTGCGACTGAGAAGGGTGCATATAATCGACCACAGCTAAAAAGTGTTCCGCTGCTCCTAATCCAGCTTTATGGAGGATAGAAGTGTACAAAGAGCACACATCAAGAGAGACATAAATAGCTAGGCTCTGACTTGTAATGATCTAGACCAGTGATGGTGAACCTTGGTACCCCATATGTTTTGGAACTACAATTCCCATGATGCTCATGCACTCTGCAGTGTAGATGAGCATCATGGGAAATGTAGTTCCAAAACATCTGGGGTGTCAAGGTTCACCATCACTGATCTAGAATTTCCAAGAGCGCTCTGGAGCAGGTTTTTATCAGTGGCTTTGGAGACGTGTTCTCTTCACGGATGAATCCTAATGGTAGGCAGCGTGTATGGCACCATGTGCATGAGCGGTTTGCTGATGTCAACATTGTGGATCGAGTGGCTCATGCTGGCGGTGGGGTTATGGTATGAGCAGGCATAAAAGAGCAAACGAAAGTCCTGGATGGCTTAACTCTAATGTAAAAATGCATATAAAAGCAAAGGAGAAGACCTTAAAAAAATATAAGGCAGAGGGATCATCAGCATTCAGACTTTACAAAGAATGCAACAAGATATGTAAGGGTGCAATTAGGGCGGCTAAGATAGAACACAAAAGACACATAGTGAAGGAGAGCAAAAAAATCCCAAGAAATTCTTTAAGTATATAAACAGTAAAAAAGGGAGGACAAACCATACTGGCCCAATAAAGAATGAAGAAGGACATCTGGTTACAAAAGATGGGGAGATGGTGAAGGTATTGCATTTATTCTTCTCCTCAGTCTTTACTAAGAAATTGGGGGGCTTCAGTAACCAAAACTGCAGTGTTTGTCTTCATGACACATCACAGGAAGTACTTAGGGAACTCAGTAAGTAATTGCCAGACCATTGTTCCTATTTTTTTACTGACAGTCTACTGGCTGGAATGGTACCAGCTGAATGGAGAAAAGCCAATGTAGCACCAATATTTAAAAAAAGGGACAAAATAAATCCCTGAGAATTACAGACCAGTTAGCCTAACATGAATAGTATGCAAGCTCTTGGATTGGATGATAAGGGACTATATACAAGATTTTAGTAATGAGAACGGTATCATTAACAGTAATCAGCATGGATTAATGAAGAATCGTTCTTGCCAAACCAATCTATTAACCTTATATGAGGAGGTGAGCTGCCATCTAGATAAAGAAAGGCCCATAGACATGGTGTATCTGGACTTTGCAAAAGCATTTGACACAGTTCTCCATAAACGTTTACTGTATAAAGTAAGGTCCGCTGGCATGGACCATAGGGTGAGTACATGGATTGAAAACTGGCTACAAGGGCGAGTTCAGAGGGTGGTGATAAATGGGGACTACTCAGAATGGTCAGGGGTGGGAAGTGGGGTCCCCCAGGGTTCTGTCCTGGGACCAATACTATTTAATTTGTTCATAAACGACCTGGAGTATGGGGTAAACAGCCCAATCTCAGTATTTGCAGACGACACTAAGCTAAGCAGGGCAATAGCTTCTCCGCAGGATGTGGAAACCTTGCAAGAAGATCTGAACAAATTAATGGAATGGGCAACTACATGGCAAATAAGGTTTAATGTAGAAAAATATAAAATAATGCATTTGGGTGGCAAAAATATGAATGCAATCTACTCACTAGATGATAGGCTCAGCAATAGCATGCAATGCCAAGCTGCTGCAAACAAAGTAAACAGAATGTTGGCATGTATTAAAAAGGGGATTAACTCCAGGGATAAAGCGATAATTCTCCCACTCTACAAGACTCTGGTCCAGCCACACCTGGAGTATGCTGTCCAGTTCTGGGCACTAGTCCTCAGGAAGGATGTACTGGAAATGGAGTGAGTACAAAGAAGGGCAACAAAGCTAATAAAGGGTCTGGAGGATATTATTTATGAAGAAAGGTTGCGAGCACTGAACTTATTCTCTCTGGAAAAGAGACCCTTGAGAGGGGATATGATTTCAATTTACAAATACTATACAGGTGACCGCACAATTGGGATAAAACTTTTTTGCAGAAGTGAGTTTAATAAGACACGTGGCCACTCACTAAAATTAGAAGAAAAGAGGTTTAACCTTAAAATATTTAGAGGGTTCTTTACTGTAAGAGCGTCAAGGATGTGTAATTTCCTTCCACAGTCAGTGGTTTCAGTGGGGGGGGGCATCAATAGTTTCAAAAAACTTTTAGATAATCACCTGAACGACCACAACATATAGGGATATACAATGTAATACTGACATAAAGTTACACACATTTGATGGACTTGTGTCTTTTTTCGACCTCACCAACTATGTATGCTATGGACAACGAACACAGGTGCATTTTATTGATGGTATTTTGAATGCACAGAGATACAGTGATGAGATTCTGAATCCCATTGTTGTGCCATTCATCCACGACCATCACCTCATGTTGCAGCATGATAATGCACGGCCCTGTGTTGCGAGGATCTGTACACAATTCCTGGAAGCTGAAAACATCCCAGTTCTTGCATGGACAGCATACTCACCAGACATGTCACCCATTGAGCATGTTTGGGATGCTCTGGATCGGCGTATACGACAACGTGTTCCAGTTCCTGCCAATATCCAGCAACTTCACCCAGCCATTGAAGAGGAATGGAACCAACATTCCACAGGCCACAATCAACAACCTGATCAATTCTATGTGAAGGAGATGTGATGCACTGGGTGAGGCAAATGGTGGTCACACCAGATACTGGTTTTTGTACCCTCCCGACTCCCTCCCAATACAGTAAAACTGCACATTTTAGAGTGGCCTTTTATTGTTACTAACCTAAGGCACACCTGTGCAATAATCATGCTGTCTAATCCGCATCTGCACCACTTAGACCGGCCATAGACGGTTCAAATCACGGCTGGATGCGCTTGCAGTTATCGCAAATGGCTGCTATAACCACTAGCGATAATCACTAGCTTCCCCGCTGGGAGAAGACTATTGCTTGGAAGAAGGGATTCCCCTGTCAACACTATCTGTGTTGATGGGGGAATCCTGCAAATTTCTATCCTGCAACTAGTGGTTGCAGGAAAGAAATTTGCAGTCTATGGCCTGCCTAAGCCTGTTAGGCTAAATACAGCAAATGTGCACTGAGCCCCTGAATCTGATTGTGGCAGACCTAGTAGTACCAAGGTGCTTGGTGGGAGGCATAGACACTGATTAGATGCCATATTCAAGAATTGATGTACATATACATTAACTGCCATATCTACAGTAAAGGTGCTGGGAGCTGAACATGTCAGTTTCCAGCTGGTGATTGCTGTCATTTCACACTGATCGCCTAACAAATCACTGTCACAAAAGCACTGTTTTATCATAAAAATCTGGCTTACTGTCAAGGGACAGAAAAAGACAGACCAAAACACTAGCCAGCCATTTCCATAAAAAAAAAAAAAGCTTAAAGTCTTCTACTAGAATTGCTGCAGTCACATAGACATAGAACACTCCTAGTTAGGAATGAAAAAAATGCAAAAAACTCTCTAATAGAAGAATAGTATGGCTGTCAACAGATTGAAACTGTCTGCGTGATTTAGGGTTGGTCAGGTTTTCTGTGCTCCTCACTGTACAAGATCATGTTTGGAAATTTTTGTAAACACAATTTCCAAGTAAGATGCTCTAAAATAGCTATTTATTAATCAGCCCAAGAAGAATGGCATTTTGTATAGCTAGAAATCAGCCTTTAGAGTGCAGACAATCATTCAGGTAATATACAGTGCATCTGGAAAGTATTCGTAGTGCTTCAATTTTTCCACATTTTGTTATGTTACAGCCTTATTCCAAAATTGATTAAATTCATTATTAGGGGGGCGTGGCCAAGACCGGCACTTGTAATTGTTCACATTTGCATCTGTGTGCTTGTTACTCATTTTAGGTTGTTCCTCCTATGCTACAAACTCCCTACTAGTTTGGAGACACAATGCAGCTCAATATCCGGTAAACATTGAGTAAGTGCACCACTTAGACCGGCCATAGACGGTTCGAATCACACATCTCCCACAGCATAATCCTGTGACCGATCCTCCCCCAGCCTTCCGACCAACCCCCTTACAGATCTATGCAGCAAGACTATACCCCAGGGACCTCAGTGGAACCTCCGCCGGCTCTCTGCACGAGGGGGATGACCCGAAAAGGACAGGCAGAGACCGTGGGTCTGGAAATCCAAGAAGGCACCACGGCGTTCTTCGTGAAGGGCACTCCTCATGGCACGGACAAGATGAAGGACCTGGGACCCAAAACAAGTAAGCTCACCAAGCCCCAGGGCAAAGATGCTCCCAAGGACATTCTATATTATGCCCAAAAGATGTCAGGGATCCCGGGGATAGAGCAGCCATCCCGCTCTGAGGGGACACAGCAACAGCAGCCAGACATGCAGACAGCCACTCTCTTTCATCACTGGGGGAAGGAAGAGATGGAGCAGGCTGATCCAATGGCAGGGGAATTACACAGCCCAGACTCACAGGACAAAGCTCAACACACTTTGGCAGATATCCTCAGGGCAGTGAACAACTACAGAGCATCAGTTAATACACTAAAGGAGCAGTTTGGAGGTTTGAGGGAGGATGTGTCATTACTGAGACGAGATATGCAAAAAATCTGGGAAAGCACCACGGCTGTGGAGAGCAGGGTTAGTTATATGGAGGACCAGATACCATCCATGGCTCAGGACACCAGAGCTGCATTGCAGTTAGCTAGAGAAGCAAACGATCACACAGAAGACATGGAAAATCGTCTCAGACGAAACAATGTACAAATTGTGGGCCTACCAGAGCGGGTGGAGTGCAGGGACCCCACTACATTTGTGGACAACTGGCTAATTGAAATTTTTGGCAAGAATGTTGTTTCACCCTCCTTTGCGGTGGAGCGTGCTCATAGAGTGCCGTCTCACCCACCTCAGCCAGGGAGTCTGCTCAGATCTATCCTAGCGAGATTGCTCCACTACCATGACAGAGAAGCAGTGCTGCGTCAAGCATGATAACGTTTCAGGGGCATGACTTCTCGGTGGAAGTTCAGAGACGCAGGGCCAAATTTACTGATGTCAAACGCTGACTGCGGCTCCTTCAACTACCTTATGCCATGCTGTACCCTTCAAAGCTCCAGATAGCCGTAAGGGGCCAAGATAATTTTTTTTGAATCTGCCAAGGAGGCCTCAGCGTGGCTGGAAAGAAATGAGCAGACCTTAAAGCGGCAAGCGCATGCGGAAGAGGACTGACACCTGAATTGTGAGTGGGCTTGCTGGCTCGTGCAGTACAACTTCATCTTTACTGCTTGATTAGGGGGATACCCTTCTGCAAGTTAGGATGCTGTTCTCTGGCTGGGGGACAAAATATTGATACAGATTGCAAGGAGAGCAAGTTGTCTCGCGTGTTGGATTTACAAATGTTGAACTTGGACAGAATCGGACGATGGAATGTCGCAGAAAGTGCTAATGTTGCCCTGTTGGCAGTGTGCGATGTTCGCAGGTTCGGTTGGTATACAGTTTTGGTTCACCTTTCTTTAATCAGTTACAGAATCACTAATGTTGAATACAGCACAAGAGACATGCCTCAACTTTCTATGTGCCCTGTTCCCCATGTTGTGCTTAACCAGACATGGAGTAGCACTTTACTTGCTGCCCTCTGCAGGCCAGGATTCTGGCGGGAGGCCCAGAGCCCACAGCTACAAGGGAAATTCCATGCCCCTGAATCCATATTCATCCTGACACTTGATTTCTTCTATCTTTCTCCATGGCAAAGGTTCCTATAGTCTCTTGGAACATTAGAGGACTTCATTCTCCTTTTTTAAAGCGCACTATGATCCTTATGTGCTTGAAAAAATGTATCCCGGGGTACTTTGCTTCCAGGAAACTAATTTGACAGCAGGGACAGGGAGTTCTCTACGATACTCGTGGGTGGGGAGAGCCTACCACTCCACACACACCTCCTACTCCAGGGGGGGGGGGTCAGTGTTTTGTTCCATTGAGCCCTGGACTTCCAGAAATATGATAGTGTCATAGACAAGGATGGTCACTTTATTCACTGTTGACTTAATACATTGTTGAGGATAGACATAAGGCCCCTTGGCCCTCTGCCCTCTCCATGGATACTCCCCTAGCGTGGTTGTTGCAAGAGGTGGGCTGGGTGGATATCTGGCGACACTGCAATCCGGGTGTCAAACCGTTTACTTGTTTCTCAAAATCATATGGCTGTTTATCTAGAATTGACCTGGGGTGGGTAACTTGAGCATGCTCCCGTTTGTTGCTGATTTGGTACATGGACCCTGTAGTATATCGGACCATTCTCTATTAGTGGTACATCTCCTAGTAGCTCTAGCAGCTACGCTACCTAAAGCCCCGTGGAAATGTAATGCTTTCTGGCTGAAGCGATTTCACTACCATGAGGGGATATTGGGGAGCATGCGCGAGTTCTTCACATTCCAGGATGCTAATAACTCAAATTGGCAGCACTGGGATGCCTTCAAGGCATACTTGAGGGGCCTATTGGTAACTGAAATGAACAAGGTTAAGCATGCTTCCTCTGCTCTTTTGGCCCCTTTCACACGGGACGGATCCGTATTCATCCCCCCCGTGAAGATCCGCTGCTCAGCGGGGATCGCTCAGCTGATCCCCACTGAGCCGGCAGGTGACAGGGCAGTCCCTGCACACTGTGAAACTCTCTACAGTCCTGGCCCTGCCTACACCCAAGAGGACCTTGATCTATACTTGCAGAATGTTGTTTCTCCGTAATGTCAGAGAACCAACGAAAGAAGTTAGAGGCCCCACTCACTAAAGAAGAGCTACAGGTTGCAGTTGGCTCCTAGAAGTATATAAACAATACCCTGACAAACTATTACTGCGCCTGCTAAAAGTTTTCAATGAGTCCCGGGAAAGAGGGGTCCTTCCCCCTTCAATGTCGAAACCGAACATCGTTCTATTGCTCAAACCTGGTAAGGACCCGGTAGATCCAGGGGCATACCGCCCAATCTCGTTGCTGCAGAGTGATGTCAAGATCTTGGAGAAGGTATTGGCGATATGGCTAAATGGTGTAATAGCATCTATTGTGCATGATGACCAGGCTGGCTTCATGCCCAATAAATCCACAGCCATTAACCTGAGACGGCTGTTCCTAAATATTCAGTCCCAGGCGTATATGATGGGTAGTAGGGCGTTACTATTGTTAGACGCCACAAACGCATTTAATAGTATAGATTGGAACTATCTGTGGGTGGTATTGAAGAGGTTTGGCCCTAATTATATCTCATGGGTACGGCTTCTCTATAGTCAACCACAGGCTGCTATTCGGTACCTTGTCTCATGGCTTTGCACTAAGGAGGGGAACTAGGCAGGGATACCCGCTATTCTCCCTCCTTTTTGCTCTGGCTATTGAACCATTGGCAATTGAGATTAGGGCTAATCAGCATACTACAGGTGGCAATATGCAGGAAAAGGTAATGTTGTATGCGGACGATACCTTGCTTATGCTGGGAGACACTGACCTTTCCTTGCGTGAGGCCATGTCGACCATAACTAAAATCGGGGGATTTTCCGGTATGCATATAAACTGGTCAATCTGCTCTACTCCTACAGGACGGGGATGACACAGTCTGTGACTTCCTTATGTCCTATACCCATTACCACCTCCTTTTAAATACTTGGGGATTCAGATTACATCTAGGCCGAGGGACTACATTCACCTAAATATCTCCCCCCTCCTCCAACGGTTTAGGGAAAAGGTTAAAACATGGAACTCTCTCCTCTCTCCTCTCTCCTCTTGTCGGTTGTGGGCAGAGTTAATCTAATAAAGATGATACTCATGCCACAACTGCTGTATTTTCTTCATAACGGCCCATGGTTATCCTCTTAAAGATATTCAGAATAGTTAACACCATTTTCCGCAGCCTCATTTGGAAGGATAGACACCCTAGGATCAAACTGGAACACTTGCAACCTTGGTTTTATTACATGGCAGCACAGGTGCAACATCTCATTGGCACATTTGGAACTGCGGGGGAGGTAAAGACTGGGTCTCAAAGCTCTTTGCAGACATTGATGCTCCACACTGTATGCAGAGGACCAATTCCCATGGCTTTGGAGGCTCTAGCCTTTGCTAAACCACATAAAAATTACCCGACCTTTATTTTAGTTCAGAAGGTATGGAATAAATCCAAATATCTCCAGAAGGCGGTTGGCTATACTGATTACAGCCCTATTTGGCACAACAATACTTACACTGAATTGGCCAAACTGCAATCTGGAGCGAAGTGGAAAGCATATGGGGTTACCCATCTTAAGTGAATCTTCCGTAATGGGGTGCTATGCACCGTCACTGACCTGAAGGAGACATATGACCTACTGTCCTCAATGCATTTCCACTACTTACAACTCAGTCATGCAGTTGCGGCGCAAGGCCAGTCTTCGGAGTGGCACCTATCCCTGACCCCAGTGTTTAGCCTCATTAGGAATGCTGCTTCACCTAAAGAATTTATTTCCCAATGCTACGCTATAATGTTACAATCCGTTCTGAAGCAGCACCCCCTAAAAATAAGGGAGAAATGGGAGGCAGACGTTTGACAGTTAGATGGGGAACAATAGATTTTTCAGGCGTTGGGTACTTGCTCACCAAATGTATCCCAAAGACTTACCCAGTTATATATCCTGCTGCAAATTTACTATACCCCCATAGACTCCATTTGATGAACCTACAATCTGACTCAACATGTACAAGATGTAAATGAGACCATGGGGACCTCATACACCTATTATGGCGCTGTCCCAAACTACACACATACTGGGCAGGAGTAGTGACTACGGTCAACTCCGTATTTAAAGTATCTCTTCCACAGGACCCGAGAGCATGTCTCCTGGGTGCACTGGAAGAATATAAGTGGGAAGTGCACATTAGAGAGGCTATCCACAGAGCCTTTTTCCAGGCTAGGAAACTAACTATGACACATTGGAAATCTGAGGATCCCCCGACCATAAATGAATGGATTGCTAACATTGGCACAGTGTTAAGAATGGAGAAGCTTATATATCAGCACAGGGGAAGTACATCCAAATTTGAGAGAATATGGGCATTGTGGCTAGATGTACCGGGACTAGCCCCGGCGGATCTGGTAGTGAACAGACTATTGGGAATCAATGTTGGGTGAGCGAGGGGTTATGAGGAAAAATTAGGGAAAATGTAAAATTGCTGAAGATGCTATGGTGTTTATTACAGTGGTTGAGATGCATGATACTAACCTGTATTGCAATTAGACATGGAAACTGTCAAAAAATTTGTTTAGTTTCGTTTCGTCCCGTTTCGTATATAAAAAAATTCGTAATTCGTGTACGAAATTCCGTTCGAATTTGTACAAAATATGAATTTCGTACGAATCGTAATTTTTTTACGAATCGTTAGTAAAGTTACGAATCGTTACGAATCGTTAACGCGGCTAATGAATTGTCAGTTCTCATAACACAGAGAACAATTCGAATCCAACTACAAATATCGAATTTCAAGTTACGAATCGTTACGAATCGTTACGAATCGTTAGTAAATCCAACTACAAATAGCGAATTTCAACTAATATGAAAGAAATTATAATAGCGGATATAACGAATGCTTCGAATGCTTCGAATGAATTCGAGATTCAGTATATCTAATATAGAGAACTGTTCCTGCACAAAGTGTCATTTTTGCAGGAAAAAAAGCTATTTAAAATCACTCGCGGCTAATAAAAAGTCGGCTACGTAACACAGAGAACAGTCATTCATTGATGAAAAAAAAAAAAAAGCGTGGGGGTCCCCCCAAATTCAATAACCAGGCCCTTCAAGTCTGGTATGGATATTAAGGGGAACCCCAGCCCAAAAAAAATGGCGTGGGGTCCCCCCCAAATATCCATACCAGACCCTTCAGGTCTGGGATGGATTTTTAAGGGGAACCCCGGCCAAAAAAAAATAAAAAAAAGCGTGGGGTCCCCCTCAAAATCCATACCAGACCCTTTATCCAAGCACGCAACCTGGCAGGCCGCAGGAAAAGAGGGGGGACGAGAGCGGCCCCCCCTCCCACCTGAACCGTACCAGGCCACATGCCCTCAACATTGGGAGGGTGCTTTGGGGGTCTGAGACCCCCAAAGCACCTTGTCCCCATGTTGATGGGGACAAGGGCCTCATCCCCACAACCGTGCCCGGTGGTTGTGGGGGTCTGCGGGCGGGGGGCTTATCGGAATCTGGAAGCCCCCTTTAACAAGGGGACCCCCAGATCCCGGCCCCCCCCTGTGTGAAATGGTAAGGGGGTACAAAAGTACCCCTACCATTTCACCAAAAAAGTGTCAAAAATTGTAAAAATGACAGGAGACGGTCTTTGACAATTCCTTTATTAAAATCTTCTTTCTTCTGGTCTTCCTTTCTTCATCTTCTCCTACCGGCATCTTCTTCCATCTTCTTCTTCCTCCGATCCGCTTCTTCTTGCTCCGGTCTTCTCATCCTTCTCGTCCGGCATCGGCGTCTGTTCTCGGGCCGCTCCTCGCAATGGGAGTCTCCCGCTCTATGAGGCTTCTCTCCGGCTGACAGGTCTTTTATAACGGAGGGCACCTGGTGACCCCGCCCCCTCTGACACACGGGGACGTCATGGGGACTTCCCTATGGCTTTCCCCATGACGTCAGATAACTTTTGTACCCCCTTACCATTTCACACAGGGGGGGCGGGATCTGGGGGTCTGCTTCCAGATTCCGATAAGCCCCCCGCCCGCAGACCCCCACAACCACCGGCCACGGTTGTGGGGATGAGGCCCTTGTCCTCATCAACATGGGGACAAGGTGCTTTGGGGTCTCAGACCCCCAAAGCATCCTCCCAATGTTGAGGGCATGTGGCCTGGTACGGTTCAGGAGGGAGGGGGGCCGCTTTCGTCCCCCCTCTTTCCCTCCGCCTGCCAGGTTGCGTGCTTGGATAAGGGTCTGGTATGGATTTTGAGGGGGACCCCACGCCATTTTTTTTTTGGCCGGGGTTCCCCTTAAAATCCACCCCAGACCTGAAGGGCCTGGTTATTGAATTTGGGGGGACCCCTACGCTTTTTTTTTTTTATATCAATGAATGACTGTTCTCTGTGTTACGGAGCCGATATTTCATTTGCCGGCAATAGCCGCGAGTGATTTTAACCAGTTAACAACCGGCCCATAGCAGAAAAACGGCTACAGGGCGGTTGCTTAACTCTGGGAGGCCGTTAATTAACGGCCTCACAGAATTCTGCTCTTGCGCGCCCCCTGGTGCGCGCACTCGAGAGCATCCATGATCGCCGGGTCCAGAGGACCCGGCGGATCATGGATCACGGTAAACGGCCGCTCATCGCGGCCGTTTACCACGTGATCGCTCCGTCAAATGACGGAGTGATCACATGTAAGCAAACCGGCGTCATTTGATGACGCCGGTTCCTCTCTCCTCCTCTCTCTGTACCGATCGGTACAGTGTGAGAGGAGAGGGGGAGGGATCGGTGGCAGCAGTGCTGTGGGCGGGATCTGTAGTGCCCACAGCCTGCTCTGCCACCACCGATCCATCCATGCTCAGCCATCCCTCCATACCCTGCAATACCCAGCAATAGCCTGCAGTGTATTGCAGGGTATGGAGGGATGGCTGAGCATGGATGGATGGATTCTCTGCCATCCCCCCCAATACTGTGCCATACCCCCCTATACTGTGCCATACCCCCCAATACTGTGCCATACCCCCCAATACTGTGCCATACCCCCCAATACTCTGCCATACCCCGCAATACTCTGCCATACCCCGCAATACTATGCCATACCCCGCAATACTCTGCCATACCCCGCAATACCCTGCGATACTCTGCCATACCCTGCGATACTCTGCCATACCCTGCGATGCCCTGCCATACCCTGCGATGCTCTGCCATACCCTGCGATGCTCTGCCATACCCTGCGATGCTCTGCCATACCCTGCGATGCTCTGCCATACCCTGCGATACCCTGCCATACCCTGCCATACCCTGCGATACTCTGCCATACCCTGCGATACTCTGCCATACCCTGCGATACTCTGCGATGCTCTGCCATACCCTGCGATACCCTGCCATACCCTGCAATACCCTGCGATACCCTGCGATACCCTGCGATACTCTGCGATACCCGGCGATACCCTGCGATACTCTACCATACCCTGCGATACTCTGCAATACCCGGCGATACTCTGCGATACTCTACCATACCCTGCGATACTCTGCAATACCCGGCGATACTCTGCAATACCCTGCGATACTCTGCCATACCCTGCAATACCCAACAATACCCTGCGATACTCGCTACGATCAAAGCCAGGATCGTTTTTTTTTTATTTCAGGCTTTCCAGCCTAGAGGTGAGATGTGGGGTCTTATTGACCCCATATCTCACTGTAAAGAGGACCTGTAATGCCATATTCCTATTACAAGGGATGTTTACATTCCTTGTAATAGGAATAAAAGTGATCAAAAAATTTTTTGGGGGGAAAAAAAGGGTCAAACTAAAATAAATAAAGTAAAATGAACAATAAAATATATATATATTTTTTAAAGCGTCCCTGTCCCCGTGTGCTCGCACGCAGAAGCGAACGCATACGTAAGTCCCGCCCACATATGAAAACGGTGTTCAAACCACACATGTGAGGTATCGCTGCGAACGTTAGAGCGAGAACAATAATTTTGGTCCTAGACCTCCTCTGTAACTCAAAACATGTAACCAGTAAACAAAATTAAAGCCTATGGGGATTTTTAAGTAGCGAAGTTTGGCGCCATTTCACGAGTGTGTGCAATTTTGAAGCGTGACATGTTGGGTATCTATTTACTCGGCGTAACTTCATCTTTCACATTATGCAAAAACATTGGGCTAAATTTACAGTTTTGTTTTTTGTAAAGCACAAAACATTTTTTTTCCAAATAAAACACGTTCGAAAAATTGCTGCGCAAGTACCGTGCTAGATAAAAAGTTGCAACGACCTCCATTGTATTCTCTAGGGTCTTTGCTAAAAAACATATATAATATTTTGGGGTTCTATGTAATTTTCTAGCAAATAAATTATGATTTTTACATGTAGGAGAGAAATGTCAGAATTGTCCTGGGTGCTCCAGAACACCTGATGGTGCTCCCTGCATGTTGGGCCTCTGTATGTGGCCACGCTGTGTAAAAGTCTCACACATGTGGTATCGCCGTACTCAGGAGTAATAGCAGAATGTGTTTTGGGGTGTAATTTGTGGTATGCATATGCTGTGTGTGAGAAATAACCTGCTAATATGACAATTTTGTGAAAAAAAAAAAAAAATTAAAAAAAATCTTGATATTGCAAAGAATTGTGGGAAAAAATGACAACTTCAAAAAACTCACCATGCCTCTTTCCAAATACCTTGGAATGTCTTCTTTCCAAAAAGGGGTCATTTGGGGGGTATTTGTACTTTTATGACATGTTAGGGTCTCAAGAAATGAGATAGGCTGTCAGTACTTCAGGTGTGATCAATTTTCAGATATTGGCACCATAGCTTGTGGACTCTATAACTTTCACAAAGACCAAATAATATACCCCAATTTGTACTTATTTTTACCAAAGATATGTAGCAGTATAAATTTTGGCCAAAATTTATCAAGAAAAATTACAAATTTGCTAAATTTTATAACAAAAACGAAGAAAAATTCATTTTGTTACTGAATTTCCAGTCATTTTTCTTTTATAGCGCAAAAAATAAAAAACCCAGAGGTGATTAAATACCACCAAAAGAAAGCTCTATTTGTGTGAAAAAAAGGACAAAAATTTCATATGGGTACAGTGTTGTATGAATGAGTAATTGTCATTCAAAGTGTGAGAGCACCGAAAGCTGAAAATTGGTCTGGTTATTAAGGGTGTTTAAGTGCCCAGTGGTCAAGTGGTTAAATAGCTTTTTTTTCTGCAAAAATGACACTTTATCATTCGAATTCATTCGAATTCATTCGTTATATCTGCTATAATAATTTCTTTCAAATTAGTTGAAATTCGATATTGGTAGTTGGATTCGAATAATTTGGAGCTGAAATTCGTAAACGGAATTTTTCCTGCAAAAATGACACTTTGTTATTCGAATTCATTCGAATCATTCGTTATATCCACTATAATAATTTCTTTCATATTAGTTGAGATTCGATATTTGGTAGTCGGATTCGAATAAATTCGGCGACGAAATTCGTAAACGGAATTTCGTATTCCGTACGGAATTCGTATTTGAAAAAATTCGTACTACGGATTCGTAAATTTGTACGAATTTCGAAAAATTCGTACGAATTACGAATTCGTACGAAACTAATCGCACATGTCTAATTGCAATGATGACAATGTGTATATACCAAATAAATACCTTTTTGTTGGTTAAAAAGCATTCCTTAGCATTCTGCAAACAATACCCCATAATGACAACGTGAAAGAAGTTTGTTTGAAATCTTTGCAAATTAAAAAAAAAAAAAAAAAAATCACATACTGTATAAATATACAGTATTCACATCCTTTGCTGAATACTTTTTTGAAGCACCTTTGGCACCAATTACAGCCTTAAGTCTTTTTGAGTATGATGCTACAAACTTGGCACACCTATTTTTTTTTTCAGTTTCTCCCATTATTCTTTGCAGGACCTCTCAATCTCCATCAGGTTGGATGAGGAGCATCGGTGCACAGCCATTTTCAGATCTCTGCAGAGATTCTGGTTCAAGTCTGGGCTCTGGCTGGGCCACTCAATGGCATTCACACAGTTGTCCTGTAGCCAGTCCTTTTGTTATCTTGGCTGTGTGCTTAGGGTTGTTGTCCTGTTGGAAGATGAACCTTCACCCCAGTCTGAGGTCCAGAGTGCTCTGGAGCAGGTTTTTATCAAGGATATCTCTGTACATTGCTGCATTTATCTTTTCCTAACTAGTCTCTCAGTTCCTGCCACTGAAAAACATCCCCACAGCATTATGCTGCCACCACCATGCTTCACTGTAGGGATGGTATTGGCCAGGTGATAAGTGGTGCCTGGTTTCCTCTAGACATGACGCTTGCCATTCAGGTCAAAGAGTTTAATCTTTGTTTCATCAGACCAGAGAATTTTGTTTCTCATGGTCTGAGAGTCCTTCAGGTGCCATTTGGCAAACAGGCGGGCTGTCATGTGCCTTTTTTTTATTTATTTTTTATATAATCTTTATTTTATTTTACATTTTAAGCCATACAAAAGCATGTACGGACAAAAGGGTAGGGGGAAAGGGAAGGCAAAGTGCGCCCCAAGGGCAAATACTGATGTCGGTAGCGTCATAATACATTACACCATGAGTATAATTATCGCTAGTACGAGCCCATCCCTGTGCTACATTTTCGATCTAAATGGACATTCCCCTCACACTTTGGGGGAAGGAGAGAGGGCTCGCTCAATAAATCAAAGCAGATACCTTACAGCATCTTAGGCTTACATAAAGTAAAGTAGGAACATAGAAGACATGAAAAAAAATTATACAAAAGGAAAAGAAAATTGTATACAAGTACTGCTAAGGCCTTTATAAATTGGCAAACACACCTGGTTCATTGGCTGATGGGGTATATCTACACTAGGAACATCAATGCTAATTCTGTATCTGGTTCTGAACCTGATTCAGGGTACGGTTCGCCTGGACAATTTGCCTGAAGGCAGGATCCGCCAAAGTTAACAAGACTAGAGGAGGCCTGTCCAGAGGTATGGCTCCGCCGTGAGGCCCAGATTGAGTCGAAGGGCTCACGAGTTCCCTTGCATGTGGCCACCCATTCCTCTGCCTCCATGATCTCTGTCACCATCCCAAGCCAGTCAAATTCATTCGGGACATGCGGGCTCTTCCAGTGAATTGTTATAAGGCTCTTCAGGGCACTGAGGAGGTGAGGGAGAGCACTGCGTTTATAGTGAGAGGGGGGATGTGAAGCAGAAAGTGCTTCGGGGAAAAAGACACATCTATACCTAGACTAGCCGTGTCTACGGACAGCAGACCAAAAGGGTGAAACCAATGGACATTCCCACCAAATATGGAGGAGTGTTTCCCTCTGCCCGAATCCCCTCCAACACAACTTGGAGACTGATGGGTAAATTCTAGCAAGGGAGGTGGTCACTCAGTACCACCGTGACAACAACTTATAGTTATTTCCTTGTGTTTTAGAGTCTACTGAGCTAGAGTGTGTGAGAAGTTACAAGTGGCGCAATTGTTCCTCAGAGAACTCACACCCAAGATCCTGCTCCCATTGCCCAGTGAAGAATGGTTTAGGGTTAGGGGAAGCCAAATCAAGTAATTTATAAAGAGCTGAGATCATATGTGGTAGAGGTTCTTCGGCTGCCTATTTGCGTTCAAACTCTGTAAGGGTAGGCCTAATCGGCGATAGGTGGCACTGTGAGGAGACAAAATCAGTGAGTTGACGATATCGCCAAAAGTCAAAGGGGAAACTACCGCACTGCTCCCTGAGGGTGGCCAGCAAAATTAGGCTGTGACTCTCCCGGAAGAGGGACAGGCTAATACCCCCATCAGTTGTCATGTGCCTTTTAACTGAGGAGTGTCTTCCGTCTGGCCACTCTACCATACAGGCCTGATTGGTTGAGTTCTGCAGAGATGGTTGATATTCTGGAAGGTTCTCGTCTCTCCACAGAGAAATGCTGGAGCTCTGTCAGAGTGACCATCGAGTTCTTGGTCACTTCCCTCACTAAGGCCCTTCTCCCCTAATCACTCCATTTCGCCAGACGGCCCGCTCTAGGAAGAGTCCTGCTGGGTCCAAACTTCTTCCATTTATGGATGATGGAGGCCACTGTGCTCATTGGGATCTTCGATGCTGCATACATTTTTCTGGGCTCTTCCCCAGATCTGTGCCTCAATATAATTCTGTCTCTGAGGTCTACAGAAAATTCCTTGGACTTCATGTCTTAGTTTGTGCCCTGGCATGCACTGTTAAATGTGGGACCTCATATAGATGTGTGTGCCTTTCCAAATCATGTCCAATCAACTGAATTTACCACAGGTTGACTCCAATCAAGTTGTAGAAACATCTCAAGGATGATCAGTGGAAACAGGATTCACCTGAGCTCAATCTTGAGTGTCATGGCAAAGGTTGTGAATACTTATGTACGCGTGATTCTTTTGTTTTATCCATTTTGGAATAAGGCTGTAACATAACAAAATGTGGAAAAAGTCAAGCGCTGCGAATACTTTCCGGATGCACTGTATAACCACCTCTTTAGGACAACTTCTTATCAGATGGCTCTAGCAAACTCAGAAGCTTGTCAAAGACCTTTAATAGAGAAGAAATGGCGTCCAGCTGGAACTGGCATGTAAGCAAATATATGAAAGCTAGCTGGTTGACCACAGGGCTGGAGACCCATTGCCACATCCCAAATTGAATACAAAGAAAACATAGATGCCCCTGGGACTTTATAGGCAATGGTCACACCAGACAAGGAAGTAGAAAATGTGATAAAATACAAATTTATTTTACATAAATGTAGTATAAACAACAAATACAAAGTTAAAATCAAAAAGTATTGGTCAAAAATACAGATCTGATATCTTGGATGTGCGATTGATCTCAGAATAGGATACAAAACCGCAGGCAATTACAAAAGGTAACTAACAGCACAGATGGTATATAGTATAAGGCAGTGCTCGATGAATACCAGGTGCCAGGTCGCATTAGCGACTAGAATTAGCGACCTGGCGCCTGGGGCAGCACAGCTGGGGGTATCCTGTCTCCATGGTGCGCCCCCCCCCCCGCCGCGTGCGCGCGATCGCGATGGGCCGCGCCGGCCGGTAATTGAGGCCCCGGCTTTGCGGCCTTGTGCAGTCCTATGGTAGCTTCTAGAATCTGGCGCCCTTTTGTGGTGGCCGTTGGTATGACACCCAGCAATGCCAATAGAGCTGTTTTTTATTTTCACTGCCTGCTTATCTCCTTCACTTAGAACCCCCAAACATTATATATTTTTATTTTTCTAACACCCTACAGAATAAAATGGCGGTCGTTGCAATACTTTCTGTCACACCGTATTTGCGCAGCGGACTTACAAGCGCACTTTTTTGGGGGAAAAAAACTTTTTTTAATTAAAAAATAAACACAACAGTAAAGTTTGCCCAATTTTTTTTTATATTGTGAAAGATAATGTTACGGCGAGTAAATTGATACCAAACATGTCTCGCTTCAAAATTTTGCCCGCTCGTGGAATGGCGACAAACTTTTACCCTTTAAAATCTCCATAGGTGACGTTTAAAAAATTCTACAGGTTGCATGTTTTAAGTTACAGAGGATGTCTAGGGCTAGAATTATTGCTCTCGCTCTTCCGATCACGGCAATACCTCACATGTGTGGTTTGAACACGGCTTTCATATGCGGGCGCTACTCTTCTGCAAACAAGCTCGGCGGGACGGGCGCGTTTAAAATTATTATTTTTTTCTTATTTATTTTAACTTTTAATTTTTTTCACTGTTCTTTTGAAAAAAAATTGTGTAACTTTTATTCCTATTACAAGGAATGTAAACATCCCTTGTAATAGAAAAAAGCATGACAGGACCTCTTAAATATGAGATCTGGTGGGTCAAAAAGACCTCGGATCTCATATTTACACTAAAATGCAAAAAAAAAAAAAAAATTGCCATTTGAAAAAAAAATAATAAAATGTCCCTTTTTAAGAGCTATGGGCAGAAGTGACGATTTGAAGTCACTTCTGCCCTGCAATGACTTAGAGACAGGCGGGGGCCATCTTCCCCTCACTCGTCTCCATGTCGTAAAAAAAAAAAAGAAAACCTGGCTCCTAACTTTTTTAGCTGGCTCCTAGATTCCAAGCAAATTTGTCAAGCCCTGGTATAAGGAACACTCTAGATTGCATGGGAAACATGTTCCAGAAAGTATAGCATGTATACCAACAAAACTTACTTGCAGAGCGTCTGAGTATGGTCTGTACTGGTCCAAGGAGCAAAAAGGCTGCAGGGTCACCAGTTGTCCATCTGCTCAAAAGAGCAGTGCATTCTTAGTATGTTAGAGAGGGTAATGGGATACACCCTCCAGATGGTAATGCAACAATGGGGGGGTATGTATACACCCAGTGTATAGGGGGGTTTTTGTCCATTCATCAACAGTGCAGCTGTGCCATTGGAGCTTCAGGAACTCGCCTCCAAAGCGATCCCACGGTGCACCGCGCAAGTGTTGCGCAATGACTTCAGACGTCGCGGGGCCGCCAACACGCAAGGTGGGCGCCATGTTATGCGAGATGGTAAAGAGCCAAATTGCACAGGTGCGAGGAGGTAGGAGGAGTCCATCCACACAGCGCCAAAAGCAGTATATGGAGCCCAAGAAAACTGCCCCATGATGCCACAATGACAGCATTAAGGGGCCCACGCGTGAAAGCACTATCTCAGCGCCAGCACCAACAGGTGGTTAATGAGAACAATGCAGGGAGGCACAAATGAGCACCACAGAATTTAAAAATGTATAAACGTAATAATGAAATACATCAAAATATACACTTGTATATTAGAGTAAATGAGGGGAGAGATATTAGGCACGATACATCATGGAACATTGACATACCGTATATACAAAATGTTAAATAAGTGTGTACAGAAGACAAGAACTGTCGACAAGGAAAGGCAAGATGCATAGTCAGTCTACCAGTACTAACGTCCCATTTGGAAAATAGTGTACACCAGACATTGTGAAAACTCACTTAGGTGACAGCAATAGGTAAACATTTAAAGAACAAGTAATTTTGCCATCATATAACATGGTAAAAATAAGCTTGGAAAATAGATTTTGTTGTTACAATGCTCTGAAAAGGAATCAGTGAAAATCTAGAAAACTATTATCGATCAACTTGGGTACAATAACCACTTCAATACCGGGCACTTTCACCCCCTTCCTGCCCAAGCCAATTTTCAGCTTTCATGAAATATATATACGGTTTTGTTTGCTATATCCAAATGGAAAACTATCCCAATTTGTAACCATAATATGGACAATCTCATCCCAGTCTCTGTTCTTACTGTTATCCTTATATAGAGGATCCTGGTCGTCATAGATGTATGGCCTTTGTCGAACAAGTTGGATCAGCTCCTCATTATCTATCCCTGTGTTTTTCTGACGTCTGGGGGCCATGTTTACAGTAGATCAAATGGACAGGGACAGAGAGGGAGGAGGAGAGCAGGAGTGTAGTAGGAGTAGTGGAAATTATAATCTATAGGGGGAAAAAATGGATTCAAATACATTTGAACACTGGAGTGTGATTTTCCTGCTTTTCCATTGACGTGTATAGAGCTGAAAATCGCACTGCACTAAACATGCACAGGACCCTTCTTTTTACCTGCATTAGATAGGCACTGCATAGATGTAAACTGCCTTCATAGAAAACAATGCTGTTTCACTTGACGTAAATCTGTGTATTCTGGAATGTATCAGAACCACATCGGATTCACACCGGTGTGAACCAGGACTCAATATACATCTTTTATTCCTGTTTTGACTAGAGTATTGGCCCGTACACACGGTCGGAAATTCCGAGGGGAAAAGTCCGATCAGATTATGTTGTCGGAAAATCCGATCGTGTGTGGGATCTAGCGGGCTTTTTCCGTCAGAATTTCCGACGGAAAAAATTTGAGAGCAGGACCTAAAATTTTCCGACAACAAAATCCGATCAGACTTTTTCCGATCATGTGTATAGAATTCCGATGCACAAAGTGCCACGCATGCTCAGAATAAATTTGGGGACGAAAGCTATTGGCTACTGGCCTCTACGTAGTCCAGTCGTACGTGTTGTACATCACCTCATTTGGAATGATGGATTTTGTGGTCGGAATGTGCGACCTGTGTGTACAAAACATAAGGAGGGGTTTAAAACCCTCAAACCTTTTTTTTTTTTCCTCTGCTGTTTGTATGCTGTTGGGTAGCTTTTGTTCTCACTCCCTCTCCTGGATACACAGCAGGAAGTGAGAACAAATGTCATGAACTCAGGTAGTGTAGGCTCTAAACAGGGCCCAAGAAACCAGAGCACCCTGCAAATGATGGGCTGTGCAGCCGACAGCTCCAGGAATGTGGCCCCCCAGTTGCACTCAAACTGGGAACAGCTGACAGCAGGTAAACTATGGAACAAAATCAGCAGGCAAGGTCATGGTCATAGATAAAAGGTTAGGGCAGGGGGATAACAAAGATTGTGAAGTCTTTAATGGGTATCAGAACTGTAACAAAGATCATGGGTACAGAAGCCTGGGAACACATACTCAGAGAGGTCTTTGCTCAAGCTAACCATAAAATGATTGAGAAGATTTAAATAACTTTCCAGAAAATGGCTGGCAGCCCTTTTTCGCTATGAGTGTGAGAGCCTCCAAACACGTGGCTGCATTATGAACAGCTGTGGACAGTGACAAAGGCTGTTTTTATTTTTTAACAACAAATCTTTCTGAAGAATTGAAATCCTCACAAGAGCAAGCGTCCTCATTGGAAGACTCCTCATTGATTCTTGTTCTGGTGACAAATGCAAATTTAGCATTTTCCCTAATTCTCATGCCCAGTGACAATGGTCACCAAGACAAAATAGAAAGGCTTACTCTACCAATGGGCAAACAGATAGCTAAAAGGGCCCGTTCACACCACATTGTTGTGTTGACCTTCAACAGACCACTCAAAATAAATGAACCGAAATGCTCCACAGTGCATAAACAAAAACTGGGCAGGCTGCATTTTTCTGCAGTGCAGCTCAACACACAGGATACAACAGCAAGGCACCACAGAGCAGCAATGTTCGTAAAAATTATGAGAAGCCCTACAAACTTGCACTTCCATTAAGGTCATGCATGTCTGGTGATTCTGCCACTGACATCTTGGTAGCAGCAGAATTGCCAAGGTGCCAGCAAGGGAGTGATGCCATAGGGAGCGTGCCTGTGTTAATGAGCTATTCCAGGTGCATCTATCTTGCTTTTCCAATCTTGCATGCTTCTAAGATCATACAGATTTTATCAGGTTCATTTGACCTTCTGACTTGCATTTGGCCTCCTCCTAAGCTGCACCAGTCTGCTTTAAGCCGCTTTTGCTTTCTGAAGAAAAAAGAAGAAATTTGGTAGCACACCGGACCATCAAAGCTTGATAAGAAGTTCTTTATTGTCGTATGCCAGTCAAACATGCAGAATTACAGTTAGTTGACGCGTTCCACATGGATATACCGCGCTTGTTCACAACACGGAACTGTTCTCCGCACATGCTATTTAAAGGTATGCTACTAATTGGAAACACCTGAAAACCATGTCCGTGTCAGGAGAACAGCTGATAAAGAAAACATTGACACTTGGATGAAAAACATTTTGTGGCTAATAAATAGAACATTAATAGGGAATGAAAATAATGAATGAAATGAAGAAAACCCAAAAGCATTGCAAAATAGATCCAAATTAATCACCAATAAAATAAAGAGACAGACCCAAAAAGCAAAGCAAAAGGAAAAAAATAAATAAAGAGAAATAAAAACATTAGAATGGAGATAACCAGAAATATATACAAAACAAACAAACAATGACCACATATTTGTGAAACAATTAAACACGACATGGATAAAAGATCATGGGGTTAATTTACTAAAGGCAAATCCACTTTGCACTGCAAGTGCACGTGGAAGTGCAGTCTCTGTAGATCTGACGGGAAGATCTGAAATGAGGGGAAGCTCTGCTGATTTCTATCATCCAATCATGTACAAACAAAAATGCTGTTTTTTATTTTCCTGGCATGCCCCCCTCAGATCTACAGCGGCTGCACTTCCAAGTGCACTTGTAGTGCACAGTGGATTTATCTTTAGTAAATAAACCCCCATATTTCCCAGTCATCACTCTGAGTATGTAGATGTAAGGATATCAGTGACTATCCAATAAGATTGCATTGAGATACCGCACATACCCATGAAACAAACGGAGATCAAAAACCACTGCTGACATATGACCAAAATGTAAATGATAAATGTATTACAGTCAGCAGGGAATGATCTGTTGCGCAATGCATGAGGAAATGGAACAGGTGACCACCTCAACCAAAATAGATGGAAAAAGCAGTGAGGGAAACCGCTTACCACAATATTTCAGCAAGAACAAATGGTACATACAAAATGCAATTAACATTAACATTAACCCCTTCACCACCTCCTCATTTTCTGTGTGACCTGTACATTTAATGATGTGCTGTATACAGTGCCTTGAAAAAGTATTCCCACCCCTTGAAATTTTCCACATTTTGTCATAACTCTACCAAAAAGTAAATGTATTTTGTTGGTATTTTATGTGATAGACCAACACAAAGTGTCACATAATTGTGAAGTGGAAGAAAAATGATAAATGGTTTTCAGTTTTATTTACAAATATCTAAAAAGTGTGGCGTGCATTTGTATTCAGACCCCTTTACTTTGATACCCCTAACTACAATATAGTGGAACCAATTGCCTTCAAAAGTTACCCAATTAGTAAAAAGAGTCCACCTGTGTGTAATTTAATCTCAGTATAGATACAGCTAGTCTGTGAATCCCTCAGAGGTTTGTTAGAGAACCTTAGTGAAACAGCATCATGAAGGCCAAGCAACACACCAGACATGTCAGGGATAAAGTTGTGGAGAAGTTTAAAGCAGGGTTAGGTTATAAAAAAAAAAACTTCCCAAGCTTTGAACATCTCATGGAGCACTGTTCAATCCATCATCCAAAAATGGAAAGAGTATGGCACATCTACAAACCTACCAAGACATGGCCGTCCACCTAAACTGACAGGCTGGGCAAGGAGAGCATTAATCTGAGAAGCAGCCAACAGGCCCATGATAATTCTGGAGGAGCTGCAGAGATCCACAGCTCAGGTGGGAGAATCTGTCCACAGGACAACTATTGTGCACTCCACAAATCTGGCCTTTATGGAAGAGTGGCAAGAAGAAAGCAATTGTTGAAAGAAAGCCTTAAGAAGTCCTGTTTGCAGTTTAGGAGAAGCCATGTGGGGGACACAGAAAACATGTGGAAGAAGGTGCTCTGGTCATATGAGACCAAAATTTTTCTTTTTTTGGCCTAAAACCAAAATGCTATTTGTGGCAGAAAACTAACACTGCACTTCACCGTAAATACACAATCCCCACCGTGAAACATGGTGCTGGCAGTTGATAGAAAGATGGATGAAGCCAAATACAGGGCAATCTTAAAAGAAAACCTGTTAGGGTCCTTTCACATGGGACGGATCCGTGATGATCCTCCCCTTGAACATCCGCTTGCTCAGCAGGGATCGCTCTGCCGATCCCCGCTGAGCAGGAAGATGACAGGTCCGTCTCTGCACACAGTGCAGGGACCGACCTGTCAGACTGCTGCTCTCCCCTATGGGAGATCGGATGACGACGGACCGTAGAGTCTGTCGTCACCCCATCCAATCCTCAGATGGATGGAAAAGTAGGTTTTTCCTCCGTCACACTTTTTCGGATCGGAGCAGGTCGGATGTCAGCGGACATGTCACTGCTGACATCCATCCCTCCATAGAGGTCTATGAAGCATCCATTCAGGTCCACCTAAAAAACTGACAGGCAGACCTGAACGGATCGTCCGTGTGAAAGAGGCCTTAGAGTTGGCAAAGACTTGAGACTGGGGTGGAGGTTTGCCTTCCAGCAGGACAACGACCCTGAACATACAGCCAGAGTTACAACGGTTTAGACCAAAGCATATTCATGTGTTAGAATGGCCCAGTCAAAGTCCAGATCTAAATCCAATTGAGAATCTGTGGCAAAACTTGAAAATTGCTGTTTACAGACACTCTCCATCCAATCTGACAGAGCTTGAGCTATTTTTCAAAGAAGAATGGGCGAAAATGTCACTCTCCTAGATGTGCAGCTGTAATTACAGTGAAAGGCGGTTCTACAAATATTGTCTGAATACAAATGCACGCCACACTTTTCAGATATTTATTTGTAAAAAAACTTTGAAGACAATCTTTTATTTTCCTTCCACTTCACAATTATGTGCCACTTTGTGTTGGTTTATCACATAAAATCACAATAAAATACATTTACGTTTTTGGTTGTAACATGATAAAATGTGGAAAATTTCAAGGGGTATGAATACTTTTTCAAGGCACTGTATAGTGCACTGTTAATAAACTTAAACACCAGAATATTTTTCCACTACTAAAAAAGAACAGCAGATCATCTTGGGGGTCCCCTTTTGTATTGTCCTGCCATTTTTATTCGATATGTTTTGTAACAGAAAGTAAGGTGTTTTTTTTTTTTTTTTTACACTTTTAATATTCAAAGCAAGCTCATCCAACCATCCATGTCACCATGCTCTTTTTGTTGAAAAATCCCTTTGAACGATGGTGCCTCCTGGTCCTTTAAGAGGTTTCTGATGCCGGGAGGTGGGATTTCTGATCATGTGACCACCGTAATTGGCTGTCACAGCGGTCACAAGATCGGAAAGCTCCCAATCACAAGTAGAGATCAGGAGCTTTCCGTCAGCCGCTGGAAACTTTGTCAGGCGCATGCTCTCAGCACAGCTCTGTTTACATGGGATTGCAGGCCACATAACCCCTTCTCCCCTAGCTTACCCCAAATAAAACACTGAAAACAAACATATGGCTTGACTAATGGCCACGGCACTTTTATTGGTAATAATATACAAACATTATCACAGCTTCTGAAGAATGGCCTTTTAATGAGGAGGTATTACAGGCTGGCTCACTTACTGGCTCAAGTGGTTAAACTTCAAAGGTTTTAGGCTTGCTTTTCACTGTCAATTTTTTGTAGCTCATTGATGCCACAAAATTTTGATGCTACTAAAATTGCATGCGACCGACTAGTTAAAAATCAGCAAACACTAACTTAGAGAGTAGTCCTTGTTATGTAAGCTACACTGTAGCGTGTAGTAATGATTTTATCAGACATAGTGTCATGGAACTTCCCATAGTAGACCCAGCGATGGGTGCCCTGTGGAGCGCCGTGGTGCGCCGGCGCGAGCTGGCACCCGTGGGCGGGTTCATGTGCGCGCCCGCGCGTCAGCGCGCCCGCGTGGCGCGCACCAACGTGAGCAGCGTTTGGCGCCAACCGGCCTACTTAGCATCCTCACGCACTGTGCTCAGTGCTGTCCGATCTTCAGCTCCCAGTACCCCTGCACCCGCTGCCTTACCTGAGTCTCCTGATTGCCCTCCTGACTACCCGGCTTGCTCTTGGATTATCCTGTCTTCTGCCTGTACCCGACCTCGGCTCGTCTTTGACTCTGCACCTGCCTGCTCCTTTGTACCACGTTGCCCGCCTGCTGCCTACCCTGCTTGTGACCCGGACTCTGTACCTGCCTGCTCCTTGTACCACGTTGCCCGCCTGCTGCCAACCCTGCTAGTGACCCGGACTGTGAACTTGCCTGCTCCCCAGTATAGTGCCTGTGTGTGGACTTGTTGTTCAGCTCCTGCCCTGCATCCGCTGCCAGCCACCAGCTGCCTAGTAGAAGCCACTCCACCAACACCAGAGCCGTTGGACCTCTTCACCTGCACTTACCCGCCAGGCTCTCATACCAGCTTGCGCTCCCGTGCCTCCTGTCTATACTACCAGGGGCCGCGAATCAGGCGCGTAGGGGAGACCTTCCCCTGCTATATCGGGCTCACCAGTCAGGTACGTGAGTCTGACAGTATCGGACAGCCATGTCTGAGCACGAGCAGGGAGCCTCCCCCATGGAGGAGCTGTGTAGACACCTGGCGGGTCTCACCCAAGCTGTAAAAAGCCTTCAAGAAGGCTATACAAGGTTGGAAGGACAAGTTCAGATCCTGTCCTCTCCTGCACACCCTCAAGGTGCCTCCGCTCCTGGACCCCCTTCTGCACCCTCAGTGGTAATGTTACCACCCGAGCCCCGGGTACCTATACCCGAGAGATTCTCTGGAGACCGCAGCAAATTCCGATCATTCCAAAGTGCCTGCGAACTTTACTTCGCTCTGCAGCCCCGTACATTTTCCTTGGAAGCAACTAAGGTGGGCTTTGTGATCTCTCTTCTATCCGGCGAAACCACAGACCTGGGCCCACCGTCTCATGAGGCAGAAGTCTGCTTTCCTCGATAATCTGGACACCTTCTTTGCTGCCATGTCTCAGCTGTATGAAGATCCCCAGTTGAAAGCGACCGCTGAGGCCGCCTTACATGCCCTTCAACAGGGGCGTAGGGCAGTGGAGGATTATGTGGCAGAGTTCAGAAGGTGGAGTGCCGACACTGAGTGGAATGACGCGGCCTTACATAGTTACATAGTTACATAGTTAGTTAGGTTGAAAAAAGACACAAGTCCATCCAGTTCAACCACAAATAAAAAAAAAAATATATATATATATATATATATACACATATATATATATATCATACAATCCCATATACCCCATTCTATACCCACAGTTGATCCAGAGGAAGGCAAAAAAAACCCCAGCATTCTCCAATTTGCTAAAGCAGGGGAAAAAAATTCCTTCCTGATCCCCCGAGAGGCAATCAGATTTTCCCTGGATCAACTTTACCTATAAATGTCAGTACCCAGTTATATTATGTACATTTAGGAAAGTATCCAGGCCTTTCTTAAAGCAATCTACTGAGCTGGCTAGAACCACCTCTGCAGGGAGTCTATTCCACATTTTCACAGCTCTTACTGTGAAGAAACCTTTCCTTATTTGGAGATGAAATCTCTTCTCCTCTAGACGTAAAGAGTGCCCCCTTGTCCTCTTTGTTGACCGTAAAGTGAATAACTCAACACCAAGTTTACTATATGGACCCCTTATATATTTATACATGTTGATCATATCCCCCCTTAATCTCCTCTTATCAAGGGTGAATAAATTCAGTTCCTCTAATCTTTCCTCATAGCTGAGCTCCTCCATGCCTCTTATCAGTTTGGTTGCCCTTCTCTGCACTTTCTCCAGTTCCCCAATATCCTTTTTGAGAACTGGTGCCCAAAACTGAACTGCATATTCCAGATGAGGTCTTACTAATGATTTGAACAGGGGCAAAATGATATCTCTCTCTCTGGAGTCCATACCTCTCTTAATACAAGAAAGGACTTTGCTCGCTTTGGAAACCGCAGCTTGGCATTGCATGCTATTATTGAGTTTATGATCTACCAAAACCCCCAGATCCTTCTCCACTACGGATTCCCCCAGTTGTACTCCCCCTAGCATGTATGATGCATGCATATTCTTAGCCCCCAAGTGCATAACTTTACATTTATCAACATTAAACCTCATCTGCCACATAGTCGCCCAATTTGACAGAGCATTGATGTCGGCTTGTAAATTGGAGACCTCCTGTAAGGACGTTATTCCACTGCATAGCTTGGTGTCATCTGCAAAGACAGAAATGTTACTTTTGATCCCAGACCCAATATCATTTATAAAGATATTGCTTTACCAATTCCGTTTGGGACTATCTGACTCCCTTAAGGACGAGCTGGCACGGGTCGGAATACCTCAATCCCTGGAGGAGCTTATCAACCTGTCAATTCAAATTGACCGGTGCCTTAGGGAACGCCGCTCGGAGAGGTCCACCAGTCAGTTTCGCCCCACCTGGATGCTTCCCAAGGTCCCTAGTGCCACCAGCTCTTTCGGACAGACCCCCCATGCACCTCCTTCTCCGGGCGTTGACTCCTCCAAACCTATGCAGCTTGGTCTCCTCTGACCATCCCTTACCCTGGAAGAACGGCAGCGCCGAAGAACCAATAACCTATGTATGTACTGTGGTGAACCCGGTCACTATGTGAGATCTTGTCCCAACAAGACACGTAAGTCTCGCTCAACATTTACACAGCTTGCATCTGCTTTACCTAAACCTGCTTCTCATCTCGCTCTCTCTGTCGTCCTACAGCTTCCCGAAAAGGACATCCAAGTCCCAGCTATAATTGACTCCAGAGCATGCAGCTGTTTTATTGATCTCACGTTTGCTACCAACCACCGCATTCTCCTTCAACCTAAGCCACAGGAACTTGCTGTACACCTTGCTGACGGCTCTGCTCTTAGTTCCGGACCTGTCACGCAGGAGACCGCCCCCTTGCTGGCCACCTTAGGCACTCATCACCAAGAACTTTTACGTTTGGATGCCATTTCCTCTCCCCTTTTTCCCATCATCCTGGGAATACCGTGGCTGCAGGCCCATAACCCCAGTATCAATTGGTCAACAGGGGAAGTCCAGTTCCTTTCCGGATATTGCCGGCAGCACTGCCTTCATGGAATCCCTGTAAAACTGGCTCAGCTCCTCTGTCTGGACATTGACTTTGAATCACAGCAGGCAATTCCGGCACCCTACCGGGACTTCCAGGATGTCTTCAGTAAGAAGGGAGCAGAGGTTCTCCCTCCTCACAGGTCTTACGACTGCCCGATAGAGCTTCTGCCAGGAACTGAGGTACCTTTCGGGAGGATTTTCCCACTCACAGGGCAGGAGCTTGAAACCCTAAAAACCTACATTGATGAAAATCTACAGAAAGGTTTCATCCGCCCATCAACCTCCCCAGCCGGGGCTGGAATTTTCTTTGTCGAGAAAAAGGACCACTCCTTACGGCCCTGTATCGATTATAGGGAGTTAAATAAAATAACAATCAAGAATCGCTATCCCTTGCCCCTTGTGCCTGAACTCTTCCAAAGGTTGGGGTCTGCAGTCATCTTTACCAAATTGGATCTTCGCGGGGCCTACAACTTGATCCGTATCCGAGAGGGTGACGAATGGAAAACGGCCTTTCGTACCCGATTTGGGCACTTTGAATATTTGGTCATGCCTTTCGGACTGTGCAACGCACCGGCTATGTTTCAACACTTCGTTAATGATATTTTCCGTGATCTCCTGGACCTGGACGTCATAGTGTACCTGGACGACATCTTAATCTTTTCCGCCTCAGTCAGCGATCACCGCAGGCACGTTCGGAACGTCTTAACCCGGCTCAGGCAACATGGGCTCTACGCCAAATTGGAGAAATGTGAATTCGAGCTTCAGTGTATTCAATTCCTCAGCCTAATCATCTCTGTCGACGGCATTAAAATGGACCCCCAAAAGGTGTCCGCCATCCTGGATTGGCCCGCTCCCTCTGATAAGAAGGGAGTCCAACGCTTTATTGGCTTCGCCAATTTTTATCAAAAATTCATTAGGGGCTTCTCTACTATAGTTGCACCCATCACCGAGCTGACCAAGCAGGGAAGCCGATTCTGCTGGTCCCCTAAGGCACAATCCGCCTTTGAAAAACTCAAGGGACTTTTTACCTCGGCCACTATCCTAAAACACACGGATCCTGCCCTGCCCTTCGTCCTTGAGGTGGACGCTTCGGAAATCGTGGTAGGAGCCGTGCTCTCCCAGCGGCAGGGCCCCAAGTCCCTTCTCTTCCCGGTGGCCTTTTTCTCACGCAAACTCTCCACGGCGGAGAAAAATTATGATGTCGGAGATCGGGAACTTCTGGCCATCAAGGCCGCCTTAGAAGAGTGGCGTTATTTGCTGGAGGGTGCTGCACACCCCATCCTGGTTTACACTGACCACAAAAATCTTGAGTATCTGAGGACGGCAAAAAGATTGAAACCACGGCAGGCAAGGTGGGCCCTCTTTTTCTCTAGATTCCAGTTTCATATTACCTATAGACCTGGTTCTAAAAACACCAAAGCGGACGCCCTTTCCCGCATGTTTCTTGATTCTGAGAGATCCTTACCACCAGACACCATTCTCCCTGCTGGCAATTTCCTGTTACTCCAAGGGGATCTCCTATCCCGATTAAGGCAAGCTTCGGTAGGATGGTCCCCATCCACTGAAAACGAGGTGAGGGCACAAGATGGCCTGTTCTGGCACAAAGGCAGAATTGTGGTCCCTGAAGGTCTGAGGATGGCAGTTTTGGAGCTTTGCCATGACCACAAACTAGCCAGACATTTCGACACTCTAAAGACGACAGAGCTGCTTCAGCGTACCTTCTGGTTTGGCAAATGACTGCAAGAGGTACGTGGAGTCCTGCGCCCGGAGCAAGAATAGCCGGGCGAAAGCTTGGGGTCTATTGAAACCCTTACCCGTCCCAGAGAGACCCTGGAAGATGATATTGATGGATTTCATCGTAGAGCTTCCTCAGGCGGAAGGATTCTCGTCCATCTTCGTTGTGGTCGACAGGCTGTCCAAGATGGCCCACTTTTTACCGATGAAAGGTACACCTTCGGCCAAGGAAACTGCACAGGTCTTCGTCCGGGAGATAGTGAGGTTGCATGGGGTCCCATCAAGCATAGTCTCGGATCGAGGTGTTCAATTCACCTCCAGGTTCTGGAAGGCTCTCTGCGATTCCCTGGAGATCGAGTTGGCTTTCTCCTCTGCCTACCATCCCCAGACACATGGGCAGACGGAGAGAACTAATCAGACTTTGGAGCAATACCTCCGCTGCTTTTCAACTTTCTCACAGGATGACTGGGCCTCTCTACTACCCATTGCTGAGTTTGCCTATAACAACTCCTTGCACTCTGCCATTAAGCAAACACCATTTTTTGCCAACTATGGCTTCCACCCGTCCTTTTTGCCCAGTTCCTTACCTGAATGTTCCATTCCTGCAGTTTCTGAGACTATGGACTTCTTCCTTACAAACAACAAACTACTACAGGAAACCATGGCTAAAACCCAAGAGTACAACAAAAGGATGTTTGACAGAAAGAAGCGGGGTGAACTTGTCCTGGAACCTGGCAACCAGGTTTGGTTGTCTACGGCTAACCTGAAATTGGCGTGCCCCTCAAGGAAATTGGGTCCCAAATTTACGGGTCCCTTCTCGGTTAAAAGAAAAATTAACAAGGTCACTTATGAGCTCAATCTACCCGGTGCAATGAAAATCCACCCGGTTTTCCATGTATCTCTACTGAAGCCCGTTACTCCCAACCCCTTTACTGGCCGAAACACTGGCCCTCCTGAACCAGTAATCATCGACAATGTAGAAGAATTTGAAGTGGAAGCAATCCTAGATTGCAGGAAAAGGCACAACCAGACCCAGTACCTTATTAAATGGAGGGGATACGGACCGGAGGATAATTCTTGGGAACCCGAAGGCAATTTGCATGCCAAAGAGCTGTTGGAGGCTTTTAAAAGGTTGCATGCCAATAGACTGGCCCATATGGGCATCCGGAGGCTGCCCTTGAGGAGGGGGCACTGTCATGGAACTTCCCATAGTCGACCCAGCGATGGGCGCCCTGTGGAGCGCCGTGGTGCGCTGGCGCAAGCTGGCACCCGTGTTCACGTTCATGTGCGGGCTCGCGTTGGTGGGCTCGTGCGCGGCGCGCACGTGCGCTGCGTTTGGCGCCAACCGGCCTACTTAGCATCCTCACGCACTGTGCTCAGTGCTGTCCGATCTTCAGCTCCCAGTACCCCTGCACCCGCTGCCTTACCTGAGTCTCCTGATTGCCCTCCTGACTACCCGGCTTGCTCTTGGATTATCCTGTCTTCTGCCTGTACCCGACCTCGGCTCGTCTTTGACTCTGCACCTGCCTGCTCCTTTGTACCACGTTGCCCGCCTGCTGCCTACCCTGCTTGTGACCCGGACTCTGTACCTGCCTGCTCCTTGTACCACGTTGCCCGCCTGCTGCCAACCCTGCTAGTGACCCGGACTGTGAACTTGCTTGCTCCCCAGTATAGTGCCTGTGTGTGGACTTGTTGTTCAGCTCCTGCCCTGCATCCGCTGCCAGCCACCAGCTGCCTAGTAGAAGCCACTCCACCAACACCAGAGCCGTTGGACCTCTTCACCTGCACTTACCCGCCAGGCTCTCATACCAGCTTGCGCTCCCGTGCCTCCTGTCTATACTACCAGGGGCCGCGAACCAGGTGCGTCAGGGAGACCTTCCCCTGCTATATCGGGCTCACCAGTCAGGTACGTGAGTCTGACACATAGACACCTAAAAGAGAAGTATGGGTTTTATTTCTTTTTGGAATCATACATCCTAGGTGGATGGAGCATAGGTCTGATGCTGCATCTGTCCCCCACCGGCTTTAACACTGAGAACCTAGCGATCGAACTTCACTGATTGCTCCATTCTCAGGGCTCCCTGAGCAGAGAGCTCTCTGCCCTCCCCCCCTCACTTACTGGAGCTCTGGGTTGTGCAGGGGGTGGGAGCAGCTGGTGCAGGCTCTCAGCGGCTCACTGAGAGGCCGAGGCGGGTGCCGGTCCAGGCATGTGGCTGGATCCCGACTTTCTTGCCCAAGCCTGGACCGCATTTAGCCTGCTTTCTGCTGAAAATGGGTCACTGGAGTGCAGAACGAACTGCACTACTGTGATCCACAGGAGACGCACAGCCAAATGAGCTTTGGCTGTACTTCTTTAATGCTACACCTGTATGAAATGAAACCTTATTTTTGTAAGATATAATGTAAGTATGAAAGTCCCCATTCTGGTCACTTACAACTTTCTGTATACAGTTGAATTTTATTCTCGTAATTCTATTATAATTTTTGCTAAGCTGTTACACAAATAGATTACATTTGCGCACTTTCTTAATCTCATGTAAGCAATCTTGGTAAAAGAATTTCAAAATCTCTTTGAAAGTCAATGTCCAGACAAATGCTTTGCCCTTGCAAACGTAGAATCCATGTTTGGTGACCACCTTAGTGGAAATGCATTTTTAACATAAAAGTTCCAGAAGGTTGAAGTCTGGGCTATGTAAAAACGTTATATTTTTTTATTCCTAATTATAACCGGTTTACCTCTAATGGACCTTCTGGAAGGAAACATATAACGTACCTCTATGGGCAAATCATATTTGCTCCATACAATGTCCCTCCTGTATATTTAACCCCCTACACCCATCTGGTGACCATTTGTGGTGAACCCTCCTTCTAAACATGCATAATGGCTTAGTTCTATTGATCTAGCAACTTCACTAGCATGTAGGGTAACATTGTAGCAATAAATTCACTGCAGTGCATTTTGTTTTATCATCCTGTCAAATAGAGGCTTGTGGACTGGCAGGATCACAAATATTTATTATATGAGGGCCCATACACATACATTTAGATGTGCTGTCAGCACATTTGAAATGAATAGACTGTCTAAACACAACCCATCGTGTGAATGGGCCCTCTGGGAAGAAGCAGCAGGTAAGAAGAAAATATGAACTTGCTTTGTGATTTTAGTTTATATTGATCAAGCTACTTTAAAGTGGTTGTAAACCCCTACAAACCACTTTGACTTACAGGTAAGCCTAGATTAAGGCTTATCTGTAGGTCCAAGAAATATCTCCTATTCCTACACGGTTAAGGAGATATTTGCCAAAAGACAGGCACCGCTGTCTACGGCGCATGCGCCGTACACAGCGGCGCGCAGGCGCACTGAGCGTGCTGCTGTTAACGACGATATGCCGCGAGTGGCGGCTCCCGTGCGCATGCGCGGGAGTGACGTCATTGCGGCTCCATCGAATGACAGCGCCGGAGCAGTGAGACCCACCAAGAAGATGGAGGCTCTGTACACAAGGCGACAGCGGTGACTTTGCTGGCTCCTGTGTCAGGTAAGTGACACATAATGGACTACTATGCGATGCATAGTAGTCCATTATGCTTTACCTTTGCAGGGAAACAAAGAGGAAGTAAACCCATCAGGGTTTACTTCCTCTTTAAGAGAAATCATGATTTATTTTTATTAAACACACTGTAACCTCCCCCTAATGGCCCATACAGACAATCTGAAAACCATATAAAAAACACTGCTTTCGAAGAGATCGTATGTAAATCTGATCACTAGTACACAGCTTTCGATAGGCCATCTTGACAGTTCGTCCGATATTATCCAATCGGACAAGCACAAAAATGTATTTCATATGATACCAGAGTGTATGGTTTTAGTTTAATCAGTACAGTTGCCGTCTGAAAATACAATACAAATACACTACAACATATTACATCACTTCCAATTCTTCTGTCGTAGGAGAATTTTCGTAACTTTAGTAACCACTTAATTTTCGATATGTGACTAGCATACATAGAAAAACGGATGATCTGTCATCCGATTTTTCGGATTGTGTGTACAGGGCATATATCTGTGTGTGCTTACCCCCACTGGTTGCTTCTCTGATGACTACTCATGAGATCAATCATTGACTGAACTTGCACATTATCCATCTTTATAATATATTTTTAGAGCTCATTTACACCTTTATATTTCTAGTGCACACAAAAAAAAGCAGACAAGCACAATTGTTTGTGATACACCACACCACAACACAGAGTGCATTATAAAATGAATGGCACCAGAACCCAGCAACATGTTTAATGTGCAATACTGGAATTCAGCGGTGTGAATGGGCACTTAAAGTGGATGTAAACCTGATTCATGAAATTTGACCTGGGCGCATATATCTGTAGTGTTTTCTTATCTCTCTCCAAAGCACTAAGTCCTGTGTCTTTGTAGTGTTCAGTTCCTCTGTCATCAGCATGATAACGTCTGACAAGTTCTCAGAGCAGCTGACAAATTGTGTCAGGGGGTTGCTATGAATAGATAAGCAGAGAGCTGATCTATTCACAGCACAGCTCTGCAAGTTTCTTTCTTCCTCTGCCTATGTGGAGAGGGTGTGCCTTTTTCTCCAATCAGCTGTCACACTGTATATGCTAAGACTCCCCTCCCACCACTGAAAGAG
Organism: Lithobates sylvaticus; assembly: GCA_028564925.1. Classification (NCBI taxonomy): domain Eukaryota; kingdom Metazoa; phylum Chordata; class Amphibia; order Anura; family Ranidae; genus Lithobates; species Lithobates sylvaticus. Next base: position 200,140,255 of record CM053032.1, read on the forward strand.
GAAGTAAAAAACACAAAGTTCACTTAGAAAGCTGAAGACAGCAGATATACTGTACATGTAAAACTTATGTAGGGAGTATGGTTGCCACCTCATCCCTTTAAACCCGAACACATATTAATTACACAGGTTCTGTGGCTGATTAAGGTGGTAATTAAACTCACTTGGTGCCTTATCTGCATTTAATTAGCCTCAGAGCCTGTGTAATTCAAAGGTGTTCGGGTTTAAAGGGATGAGGTGGCAACCCTAGTAGGGAGATGTGTATCATCTGAGGATGTTCAGTGTAACTGGGTATAGGAGAGGGTTTACATCCACATTAATTTTGCAACTTGTTGCTAGAGTTTACAGGCTTATGGTTATGTTGTCTGCTCTGTAATATGTAAAAATGTATGTAATATGTAAAAAAATAAAATAAATTAGAGTTTACTGAAGTCAGGTAAGTGACAACTGAGTTCTGATTGGTTTCCGTGTTGACTGCCTTGTTGTATACATTTATTTTGCCTTCTAAATAAACTCAAAATTAAAGCTGGACTCCTTTTTCTTGAAACATAAATAAAATAAAAAAAAACCTTTGCAGTGGGACCTTCCTGCACCGCAAGAGTGTAAAGGTTTTTTTGTATTTTTATTTTTATTTTTTAAGAATCATACTTATCTAGGTGCATTCAGTGTATCTCTTACAGTGCAAGGTTAGGAGATATTCACTGTACCTACAGGTAAGCCTTATTATAGGGTTCAAAAAATATATAAAAGTGCGCTGTCTCAATTTACATTGAGGATGTAAAAATCACCTCTTATTAAATCCGGCATACACTGATCTATTATTTGTGATAATATGAATCAACTGTGCAAACAATTCATACAGTAAAGTGCAAATAAACCACGCAAACTTTCATGAAGCAAACATTCCATACAAAGTGCAATGTGCAGAGAACAAATAAATAATCCTAAATGATGTGCACACAATATCCAAAATGATGTACACACAAACCAAATCATAGTTGTATGTGTCATATACATAAATTCAATAGTCACAATAAATAAATAGTGAATCTGAATAAACAGATTCAATATGGTGATACAGGGTGCCGTGAAGAGGCCTTGCAGCTTACGCAAGCATTTGCAAATGCGTGCTAACTGCTAACTGTTTTTAACGCAGACTGTTGGACAGGTTAATTTGGTCGGTTCTGTTTTTGTCTTTCCATTTGCTCCTTGCTGTGAAGGCCAGTTATAGTTGGGGGCAGGGGCCATTTGTTTGTTACTGGTGTAAATATGGTCCGGGGACACACTGGGCACCTTCGCTGCCATTGTGCTACGTGCTGGGTGTCCAGTGTGCTCCTGATCCTTTAAGGGGGATTGGGCTGCTTCCAGGCCCACCTGCCCCTCATCTATCCATTTAATGCATGTGCTTCCATTGTGGAGACACTCATAAATTCAGTAGCGTTAGGACTGCAAGCATACACAGGGTGCCGTGAAGGGGCCTTGCGTGCTAACTAAACCCCTGTTTTTAACACAGACTGTTGGACAGGTTAATTTGGTCGGTTGGCAGACTGGTTGGTGAGTTGAGCTATGGAATGTTCTGTTTTTGTCTTTCAATATAGTGACAGTCCAAATTCTATCCGTCTTGGTGACATATTTACAATCTGTTGGAGCTGGAAGGTTGATCTTATCAGGTCATCTAGGAACCTGCTTGGGAGTGAGCTGTGGCTCTTCTTAAAGAGGATATGTCTAAGCACATTTGATCCCCTTTGGGGGATCACATGTTCTGGTAAGCAGCCTGTCTATCTGCACGAGCACTAAGGGGGAAGTAAAATCATTCATAAAATCATTCTCTGCAGCTATTACCTTTTGTACCACCACCCCGTCCCTTTAGAATGTAAGCTATACGAGCAGGGCCCTCCTGTACCTTTTGTATTGAACTGTACTGTAATTGTGTTGTCCCCCCTATACATTGTAAAGCGCTGTGTAAACTGTTGGCGCTATATAAATCGTGTATTATAATATTATTATTATTATTATTAAGTAAAGCGGTGGTTATAGAGAGATAGTCCACAGTAAATAGCACAACACTTTATTGCACCGAGATGGATAGAATTTGGACTGTCACCATATTGACTCTGGTTATTCAGATTCACTGTTTATTTATTGTCACTATTGAATTTATGTATATGTCACATACATTATGATTTGGTTTGTGTGCACATCATTTTGGATCATTTAGGATTATTTATTTATTCTCTGCACATTGCACTTTATATGGAATGTTTGCTTTGTGAAACCTTGCGTGGTTTATTTGCACTTTACTGTATGAATTGTTTGCATAGTTGATTCATATTATCACAAATAATAGATCAGTGTATGCCGGATCTAATAAGAGAATTTGTAAATCAATTATAAATTGAGACAGTGGACTTTTATATATTTTATTATATTTATGTTTTTGTAGTACAGTATTTAGCTACTTTCTGTGCAGCAGTCTCACTAGTCTTATATAGGCTTACCTATAGGTACAAGTTAAAAAGTGGACTTAACTTCCACTTTAAGTCTCAAAGTAGAGCAATACGATGCAATCCTTATCTTATTCCTTGCTCCCCCAGCAGACAGTGCTCGTCTCTTCTCTCCAATGCTCTGGGTTGGGGACAAGACCTCAATAGCCTTACATGCAATGCAGAACTGCTGGTCCTTCATTCAACATGGAGATGTTAAAGTGCAACCACTGGACAGAGTAGCGACTTCAAGGGACAGGTTGCACAGTGTGGTGGAAGCCTCCTGGATCGAGGAATAAAATATTTGTTTATTCCTCTCTACCCTTAAACTTGTAGTGCAAGGAGCACCTACTGCAAGGATATTTTTTTCTGCTGCCTGGGTGTGGCTTTAGCTTGCTGTGGGCTTTTTTTTATACAACTTTTTGCAGCACCAATTTTCAACAATTGTGTTTTAAGTTGTGGGTTTTTGTTTTACTACAGTATGCATTTGAAATAATTAAAATACATTTTTGTATTTCTTTTAACCCCCCCCCCCCCCAGCTCAAAAAAAAAAAAAACATACAATTTTCTTGAAGTTCTCAGGCTGGTCTAGTGATGTCTCGTACCCTCCTTCTTCTCCTCTGGCAGCAGCAGTGGGCAGTCTTGGATAGCACGGTGCTTATGTAACGGCACATCGGCACCTAATTGTCCAGCATCATGAACCTAGGCCACTGTGATGACTATCCCCCCCCCCCCAAGGGAGTTTGACTATGACAGCCTGAGCTCACAGAAAGTGGGTTGAATGACTCATATTCAACCCAGAAGTGAATTGGTGGTAAATCAGAGAGTGATCCATGGCGGACACCATGGAGTGGAGATGAGTATTGCAAACAGAGTTGGGCTACTTTTTTTTCTTTTTTCAAAGATGGAGTTGAACTTTAAGGCAAATTCATTAACAGTGGAGTACAACAATGTTGCTGCCAGTACTAAACAGGTTTAATTTTTAATGTTATGGATAAATGAAACCAGAATTTTCATTGCTCTCTGTAGACCATAACCCATATGTGTGCTCCTTTTTCATCCTTCTGTTTAATGAATCATTTTTATTCTGTAGAATGGTGGATGCGATAATAGTAGATGTTGCATGCAATAGAACAAAACAAGCACGGCATGCAGTATCACTGTTTTCTATTGTGCTGCTTGTGCATTTGTTTGAGCCACAGTTTGATATCTATGAGCTGGTATTAACCTCTTCATTAGTCAGAACATAAACAGTATACCGCAGTCTGCTGTAGTCACTTCATTGTGTGTTTCTGCTTTGTGCCAATTAAACACAGCCATATGTGGGTTAAAATGCCAGTTGTTAAAAAGGCATTTTACTTTTTCTGAAGCTGTATGAAATACAATGTAGCATATTACATTCAAAGAACCGAACAATAAATTTTGCATATCTCCAGTGTTTATAATGTCTTCTTTATTATTATTATTATTATTATACAGGATTTATATAGCTCCAACAGTTTGCACAGCGCTTTACAACATTAGGGCAAACAGTACAATTACAATTCAATACAGGGGGGAATCAGAGAGCCCTGCTCGTTAGAGCTTATGATCTAGGAGGGAGGGTCAAGTTATACAAAAGGGTAATAGCTGTGGGGGATGAGCTGATGGAGAAAAATAAAAGAACAGTTGTTAGATGGAGGCAGGATAGGCTTCTCTGAAGAGGAAAGTTTTCAGGGATCGCCTAAAAGTGGATAAATTTGGAGACAGTCTGACAGCTTGGGGTAGGGAATTTCAGAGGATGGGCAAGGCTCGGGAGAAGTCCTGGAGGCAGATATGGGAGGAGGTGATGAGGGAGCTAGAGAGCAGGAGGTCTTAGGAGGAACAAAGAGGGCGATTAGGTTGGTATTTTGAGACTAGACTAGTGATGTAGCTGGGGGCACAGTTGTGGATGGCTTTGTAACTTATTGTAAGTATTTTGAATTTAATTTGTTGGGCGAGTGGCAGCCAATGGAGGGATTGGCAGAGAAGGGTTGCAGACACTAAGCAGTTTGTAAGGTGGATGAGTCTGGCAGCAGCGGGGACAGTCTATTTAAAGGTAAGCCAATGAGGAAGGAGTTGTAGTAGTCAAGGTGAGAGATAATCATGGAGTGAATCAGGATCTTTGTGGTATCATTGGTTAGAAAGGGACGTAGTTTGGAGATGCAGATCCAGATATTGCGGAGGTTGAGGCGGCAAGCTTTGGAAAGTGATTGGATGTGGAGCCAAAAGGAGAGTTCACAGTCCAGGATAACACCTAGCACCCTGACGTGGGGATGGGTGTATGGTTGTGCCATTGGTCTTGACAGATAAGTCAGGGGAAGTGGCATGTGGGGGAGGAAATATTATAAGCTCGGTTTTGGACAAGTTGAGTTTGAGGAAGTGGTGTGACATCCAGACAGATATGTCTGTTAGTAAGTTAGTGATGCGTGAAGAGACTGATGGAGTGAGTTGAGGGGGTAGAGAGATAGATTTGGGTGTCGTCAGCGTAGAAATTATATTGAAAACCATGAGCCATCAGCTGACCCAGGGAAGAGGTGTAGATTGAAAATAAGACGTCCGAGAGCAGAACCTTGGGGGACGGAGAAGGAAAGAGTAGAGGAGGAAGTAGAATTGTAAGTGAAACTGAAAGTGCGTTGGGATAGGTCGGATGAGAGCCACTGAAGAGCACAGTCACGGAGACCGAGGGAGTAACATTTTTTGAGGAGGAGGGGGTGGTCAACTATGTCAAAGGCAGCTGAAAGGTCCAGAATTAGGAGTACAGAATAGTGTCCGTTGGTTCTTCATTCACTTCAGCTCCAGAAGGTTTTATCCCGTTCATGATCGGGTCATTTTTTGCTATTCAGTACTGTGCTTTTTTTTTTGCGATATAAAGGAAAAAAGATTGAAAGTTTTGAAAAAGAAATATATATATTTTCACTTTCTGCTATAAAACATATCCAATACAAAAAAATATAATTTCTTCATATATTTTGGCCAAAATATATTTTGCTTCATGTTTTTGATTTAAAAAAAAAAAAATCACAATAATTGTATATTAAATGGTTTGCATGAAAATTATAGCTCCTACAATCTATGGTGTGTATATATACTGGATTTTTTGTTTTCTATACTAACGGCGGAAATCAACGACTTATAATGGGACTGCGATAGTGCGGCGGTCTGAAGCTAACTGATTAACTGCCACTGACATCACCAGTGACATTATTACAGTGATCAGTGATAATACTATACACTGTTACTGTACTAATGACACTGGCTGGGAAGATGTTAACATCTAGGGCGATAAAGGGGCTAAATATATGCCTAACTATATGTAATGTGTGTAGAGAATTTTTTTTTTATGGGAATAGAGTGTATGGGACTGCCAACATCCTCAAAACATAAAGAGAGGAAACATGCAACAGGTGCAGCAGGGGCCGCCCCCTTGGACTTTTAAGGCATAAACTCCAGAGTAATGGAGTAGGTAAAAGGCAGCAGAGTGCCTTTATTGAATACACAATATGTACCGTATTTGCCGGCGTATAAGACGACCTTTTAGACACGAATTACATAGCCAAAAAACGGGGGTCGTCTTATACGCCGGGAGGAGAGGCAGCAAAACAGATGTGAAGCCCGCCGGGGGCTCAGTACCTGGTGTAGAGGCCGCCAGAGGGACGTAAAGCCAGCCGGGTTCTCAGGACCACGTGAAGAGGCCGCTCGGTGCTCACTAATGCTGTGTGCATACACTGTGTGCCGCTCAGCCAATCCTGGCGGGCGATGCACTCTGTTGCTGAATGCAGAGCATGTTAAGCCTGCTCGGATTGGAGAACAACCTCTGCAAATCCGAGCAGGCTATACATGAGACGGAGCGGCGTGGGCTGATGATGTCACAGCCTCTGCCAATCCGAGCAGGCTTTGCATCCATCAACAGATGAGGAAAATGCATTGCCTGCCGTGATTGGCTCCGTGGTGCACACTGTATGCACACATTATTCGGAAATACAAACAAAATACCGGTATACCGGTAATACTGTATGGTAGTACAAAGAAAAACTGCTCTAACCCAGACAAATTAATACAAGCGAAAACAATTAAATAAAGAACTAAATAGGCTGCAGAATAGTGGGATAAACACAAGTGCAAATAGTAAAGAAAAAACTGCGCCAAAGGGTTTCACAGAAACACTATAAAAAACGAATGGGGAATGGCTGCCCAGCATATAAAGAATCAACTGCTGTGCATGAGAGCCATGTGTAAAAAAAATGGATTAATTACTGTGTGTGATTTGAGTTGCAAAAATAATTTCATTCACCACAAATTATTTTTGCGACTCAAATCGCACACACATGGCTCTCATGCACAGCAATTGATTCTTTTCTATGCGGTCTGGGCAGCCATTCCCCATTTGTTTTTTTATAGTAATACTGTATGGTACACTGTGATTTTAAAAGCCCTATCATTAATCCAACCTAACCTAACCTAAGTTACCAGTGAGGAAGTGACAAGCTTGCAGTAACCAACATAATACATAAAGCAACAAAGCATCTACCGTACTGTACCTACTTACTTTTAATGGTGTTGCCTCGGAAGGGGGTAGTCTTATACGGCGACTTTTGCCCAAAACCTAAGTTTTCACTGGAAAAATAGGGGGTCGTCTTATACGCCCAGTCGTCTTATATGCCGGCAAATACGGTAATACATTTTATAGACATGAACAGTGACATTAAAATATACAAGGTAGCAGGTCAACTGGCCCCTCAATTCTCCCCACTAGCACCCCTGGGAGGCTTCCTGTGGTTTGCCCCAGGGAACATTTATCCTTCCTCCGTTCCTGGACAGCAGATGGAGAAGTAAGATGTGGCTGGTTCTTCCAGGATCAGAGACTAGTCCCATTAGAGGAACTTAGAGCCCAATACGGCGGATTTCCTTTAGATGGGTGGAGACATGGGCAGCTTCAGCACTTTGCGCAAGGACTACACCAAGCCATACACTCCCCCACTTCCTCCACCCCCTTTGAGAAGCTGTGCATGTCTGCCAATCCAATTGTATATTAGAGAGTGGTAAAAAGACTTGGACTGTGAATTTACTGACATACAATTAGACCACCTATACCGTCTCACTTACACCACCTCTGTGGACATGAAAATGCAAGAGAATGGGTTTAAGGTATTAACCAGGTGGTACAGAGTGCCCACCAAACTCGCCAAAATATTCCCAAATTCCTCTGATATGTGCTGGCAGGAGTGTGGGCAAAAGGGTTCTTTTCTACATACAGTGGTGTGAAAAAGTGTTTGCCCCCTTCCTCATTTCCTGTTCCTTTGCATGTTTGTCACACTTAAGTGTTTCGGAACATCAAACCAATTTAAACAATAGTCAAGAACAACACAAGTAAACACAAAATGCAATTTGTAAATGAAGGTGTTTATTATTAAAGGTGAAAAAAAATCCAAACCATCATGGCCCTGTGTGAAAAAGTGATTGCCCCCTAAACCTAATAACTGGTTGGGCCACCCTTAGCAGCAACAACTGCAACCAAGCGTTTGCGATAACGTGCAATGAGGCTTTTACAGCGTCCTGAAGGAATTTTGGCCCACTCATCTTTGCAGAATTGTCCTAATTCAGTTACATTAGAGGGTTTCCGAGCATGAACGGCCTTTTTAAGGTCATACCACAACATCTCAATAGGATTCAGGTCAGGACTTTGGCTAGGCCACTCCAAAGTCTTCATTTTGTTTTTCTTCAGCCATTCGGTGGTGGACTTGCTGGTGTGTTTTAGGATCATTGACCTGCTGCAGAACCCAAGTTCGTTTCAGCTTGAGTACACGAGCAGATGGTCGGACATTCTCCTTCAGGATCTCTTGGTAGACAGCAGAATTCATAGTTCCTTTTATCACGGCAAGTCTTCCAGGTCCTGAAGCAGCAAAACAGCCCCAGACCATCACACTACCACCACCATATTTTATTGTTGGTATAATGTTCTTTTTCTGAAATGCAGTGTTCCTTCTACGCCAGATATACTTGGACACACACCTTCCAAAGAGTTCCACTTTTGTCTCATCGGTCCACAGAATGTTGTCCCAAAAGTCTTGGGGATCATCAAGATGTGTTGTGGAGAAATTGAGACAAGCTTTGATGTTCTTTTTGCTCAGCAGTGGTTTTCTCCTTGGAACTCTGCCATGCAGGCCATTTTTGCCCAGTCTTTTCCTGATGGTGGAGGCATGAACGCTGACCTTAACTGAGGCAAGTGAGGCCTGCAGTTCCTTGGACGTTGTTGTGGGGTCTTTTGTGACCTCTTGGATGAGTCGTCGCTGCGCTCTTGGGGTAATTTTGGGCGGCCGGCCACTCCTGGGAAGGTTCACCACTGTTCCATGTCTTCGCCATTTGTGGATAATGGCTCTCACTGTGGTTCGCTGGATTCCCAAAGCTTTGGAAATGGCTTTATAACCCTTTCCAGACTGATAGATCTCAATTACTTTCTTTCTCAATTGTTCCTGAATTTCTTTGGGTCTCGGCATGATGTGTAGCTTTTAAGGATCTTCTGGTGGACCTTACTGTGTCAAGCAGCTCCTATTTAAGTGATGCCTTGATTGTGAACAGGTGTGGCAATAATCAGGCCTGGGTGTGGCTAGAGAAATTGAACTCAGGTGTGGACAACCACAGTTATAGTATGTTTTAACAAGGGGGGCAATCACTTTTTCACACAGGGCCATGATGGTTTGGATTTTTTTTCACCTTTAATAATAAACACCTTCATTTACAAATTGCATTTTGTGTTTACTTGTGTTGTCCTTGACTATTGTTTAAATTGGTTTGATGTTCCGAAACACTTAAGTGTGACAAACATGCAAAGGAACAGGAAATGAGGAAGGGGGCAAACACTTTTTCACACCACTGTATATGGTGGGACTGCCCCAAACTAAGACCTTACTGGCAAGACATTAGAAACCAAATACACCTCATACTGGATGTGGACCTCCCTGACTCCCCAAGAAGCTTTCTCTTGCACTTCCCCACCATCCCTCTCTGCCTATACCGAAAATCGGTGCTACCGCATCTTTTAAATGCGGCTAGAAGACTGATCCCTATTCACTGGAAAAGTAGTCAAATCCCCAGCCGATAGGATTGGATCCGGTTGGTGAACGAAATCAAGGCAGCAGAGGAGTGGATGGCGACGTGCAAGGACAGATATGACAAATGGTATGGGATATGGGCCACTTGGATTAACTATGTTGACGGGGCTAGACCTGAAAGACCACCTGGAGACTCCTCTCAGACAGGAGGGGAATAATTATCAATACAATTCTAAGTTCAACGACAGGTCTGTAATGATCATTTGAGATAATGGCTGTAGATTTATTAATATAACTATGATGAGTGCACTCTACCTCTTTCTTCCTTTTCCACTTCCTCTATTCTATGTATGTCTTCCGAATGAACCGCACCTCATGTAAATGCATGCCACTTGGCTACAATTTTCTCTTCAACACGGCTGAGTTTGCACATAACTACTACTCAGAACCAATGGCAGAGCTGGAGACAAATTTAATGGTGCAATGATTCATAGGTTCCTATGCTTAAGTGACTAACATGTTTGTCCCCCACTCTGTAAATGTTGGACAGCCTACCGGGCTCAAGAATTTCCGGATTAAGTAGATAGCTTGGTACTGCGGTTTATTTGGACTTGCTCTTCCTGCTTTGCATTTTGATTTTTGTTTTTGTTACTTGTGTGTACTTATTTTGAAAAAAAAAAATAAAAAATATATATATAATATAAAGATTATATAAAAAAATATATACAAGGTATACCAATGAACCAGTTAATACATAGATACATATATCAAACCCAAAGCTGATAATCCAGGTACTGCCAGAGTCAAGCTGAGATCAGTCCATGAAGATTTGTAGCATACATCCGACATGTTTCGGAGATGTATTGATATATATTTTTTCCTTCATCAGGGGAGGTTTACATTTGGGTGACTTTATCTTTATCTGCAATAGATACAGTTACATAGTATTTGTACTACAATGCATAAAAGGCAAGTAGTTTTACATAGCGAGCTAAACGTTTTTTTTTAGGTTTAAAGGTACTTACATAAAGGGTTCATTGAAGGACATAGGGGAATGGTAAAAACAATTGTGAAAATTCCACGTTGGCTGAGAGAGACTGCATGGACAACATGGATGGACAGGCATGCAACTCCGGGCCAGCCACTGATTCACATCCACAGGAGACACTCTGATGGCTACACCAGAAGAGAGATATTACTGTCTAAAGGACCATAAAAGTGAAAAAAATTCAATCATGGTTTTAGGATTAGTACACAGACACAACCAGTGTGCATGTGGCAGCAAAGCAGAGGCATATATTGCCCAGAATTGCCTGTAATTAAACAGTACATTACCTTTCAGTATAATGGTGGAAGCGTAGACATCAGAGCGGCCTTGCTCAAACCGAAACATTCCAGCTGTGTGTGAGCACTGATATATAGGAAATTACCTGATGAGGGAGCCAATCCTCACAGGGGGTGGTGCTGATTATCCGGCCTCTCTTCTGGTGTAGCCATCAGCGTGTCTCCTGTGGATGTGAATCAGTGGCTGGCCCGGAGTTGCATGCCTTTTCACCCTTGTTGTCCGTGTGGTCTCTCTCAGCCAACGTGGAATTTTCACAATTGTTTTTACTATTCCCCTATGTCTTTCAATAAACCCTGTATGTAAGTACCTTTAAGCCTAAAAAAAAAAAAACATTTATCTCACTATGTAAAACGACTTGCCTTTTATGCACTGTAGTACAAATACTATGTAACTGTATCTATGTTGCAGATAAAGATAAAGTCACCCAAATGTAAACCAACCCTGATGAAGGAAAAAATATATACCAATTCAAATTTCTGAAACATGTCGGGATGTATGCTACAAATCTTCATGGACTGACCTCAGCTTGACTCTGGCAGTGCCTGGATTATCAGCTTTGGGTTTGATATATGTATCTATGTATTAACTGGTTCATTGGTATACCTTGTATATTTTAATGTCACAGTTCATATCTATAAAATGTATTGCATATTGTGTATTCACTCCATTACAACTTTTTCTGCCTTTAAAGTCCAAAGGGGCGGCCCCTGCTTCACTCGTTGCATGTTCCCTCTCTTTATGTAATGTGTGTAGAGTGTGTGCTGCTTTTACTAAGAGATCCCTGTTTCTCCTCCCTGCTTTGCAGGAATGAGAAACTGACAGATTGTTCCCTCTGTACAGAGCCCTGTGTTGTGTACCAGCACAAGAGCTCTGGGCTATGACTGCACACAGCAGATCCCGGGCGTGAATCATTGGACCGTGCTTGCTGACAGGCTCCCACTGTGTGCAATTACAGCAGGTGCTGAATGGGGGCGCACATGCACATGCCCTAAATCCAGAAGTAGGCATTGATATACGGATACATTGCTTTGCCTACAGCGGCCGCACGCGGCACGTCCACAATATGTTGGGGGAAGGCGGTTGCTAAATTGTTATAATACTAATAAAACCATAAGACAGAAGAGAGAGGCACCTCTAAGTGAAGAATTAGTAGCTGTTTATTTCCCCAAACAAGATTAAAAACACTTACAAAATCTGGTGAATTAAAAAGCATGTAGTCATTGTTAATGCAAATGGTCGAGCAGGCGGATGGGTCCCCGGCATGTAAAGACTCTCACAATTGTGTCCTGTGCTGTACCAAAAACATAGAGCTACCGGTAAGCTGATGAATGGGTACACACACCGAGTTCATGATGGATGGAGATCCCGGAAGTGATGTCAGCAGTGAGAGACGGGAGCCAGCATGACCCGGATGTAGTCATCAGTAAGGCTGCCATTGCACATGCCCTTCTGATAATTCTGGCTGCCTTGGTGATTGAAACCTCGGAATTAGAATGACAGCCAACAAATTATTCTAGTGGTGGTTCCCGGTCACGCCAGATCATGATGCAGGAAAGGCGTGTTCCATTTGCATTTCCCGCACCGCAGATGAACACACTTACCCTGCGATCTGCATGCAGGTGCCAATGTATTAATGGCATTGCAAACACTGTGCATTTTGGGGCACCAAATCGCATTATACTGCAGTACCATGCAGTTTGGTGCAGTGCGTTTTTAAAAGTAGTGCAAGCACTACTTTTTCTGCAGTCCAGTGCATTTTGCAGCCCATTTAAATGAATGAACTGTCAAAACGCACTGCAGGGAATGCATGCGATCCCAGTATGAACTGGCCCTTAGTAAGAATAGGTCAGTAATGACAGATCTTGTATTTATCTTAGCAAAGGTTTCCTTTAAGACTGGCATCATATCTGCTCATTGTAGTACACTTAATCACTGATTAAGCACTTATAATTGTGTGAAACACTTCTACCGGGCACTCTGCACTTGTGGTGTCACTCTGGGATGTCTCAATAAAGGGTTTTGGATCACAATCGTGGTGTGCAGCCTATTCTTTTTATTCAGGAGTTGAAACTGCTGCAGCAGGCTGTGCAATTCATTCATTTTTAGCCAGAGAGGCAAAGGGGGTGAGGCATTTCCTGCACTTCTGAACTGCGTAAGAGGTTGGTTTCTGAGTGCCCTGTAGTTGGGGATTGTCATCTAAAGATAGTTAGATTCTATAAAGTATAAATAAATGTTAAGGGCCAATTCATACTGTTGCATTGCGGTAACACAAAAACACAATGCGGTTACATAAGAGGTTACAGGTAGAATGGCAGTCCAGTGGCTAGACCGCCACATAAATATGTACTTTCACAAATAAAAATACAATACAAATACACAAATATCTCTTTTAATGAGACAGAGTAACCTATTTCCATGTTCTTTAGTGAAAGGTGATTTTTGATTGGTTTCTATAGCTCACATTGCCCAATATCTAAACCTTTTGCCTGACCTTATTGAATAAACCAGTAAATAGGACATTTTTCTGCAAAAGAAGCTCTAATTAAAACGCTGTTTTGCCCTGTAACACCTTACCAAGGTGAATATATGTTACATACATCTAATGGTGCTCTAATTCTGTTGTTACTTTATGATCACATCTGTAAAAGAGGAAATGAGAATTGTGGATCTCTGGACACTGTCTGCTCAGTCCCCACAGAATTTATGTCAATTCTTATTCAATCTCATCCCTGACCTTTCCATTCTAAATAACACTGCGGTATCACAGAGCCCAGCCACAGCTGCTGCAGGAAATTAACTGTATCGGCCAGGAAAGCAGAGGGAAAAACCAGCACTGGGCATTATCTGTGTCCAACATGCCCCTTCTAATACCAGACTAAATATCAAAAAGATCCCAGCTGCTCAGTCCTCATAAACGCTCATCTGTTCTCATAGAAGACAAATGTTACATCTCAGGTGGCACCATTGTTGGTATCAAGCACTGCACTTCAGAAACCTCAGATAATCCACCACAATTCATAGCTGCGAGAGCATTTAGTAACCCAGATCTTCTGAATAAACCCCAAATCCCATACCATTAATACAATTTGTAGAGAAGTTAATACTGTATAAGAAACATGGTTGGGCTTAGTGGCATTATTTACAGAATTTATGTATATGGCAATAAGAAAATGAAAAAAAAAGAGAAAGTCCTCTCCATGTCCATTTTTATTCCTCAGATCAATTAAAAAAAATAAAAATAAAATAAAAAAGATTTCCGCTGCTCTGTTTGATTATAATATATTTATTTTTGGTGGGTAGAAACGTAGTCCGTTATTAAACTTCACACAACTTTTGGTTAGTTTGCATGCCCCCACCTTGACTCCATTAGCCTGAATGAGGAAGCCAAACTATTGAATAAACGTTCAAGAACAATTTATGTTATAATAACCTATAAAAAAAATAAAAAATCACATAGAAAAACACTTCACATAAGTGCACAGTTCCCCACATAAAAATATGCACCTGGCAAGTAAAATATACATACAGTCAAATTTAGCTTTGGGATTCCCTCTAAACATCAAGAGCCTTACAGACCGGAACAAAAACTGTCTCAACAAAGTATTATCTGGGTGAAAATGATCCCCCACAATACTGTTGGCTCTTTGAAGACATCTACTTTCCCCCAGTTCCTCAATACTAGGTAGAATCACCCCGCAAATCATTTTCTGTAGCTTTTTTTTGAGTACCCACTATAAGGTATTTAAGCTGTGGACTATGCACAATCTCTGCCACAGAGAGATGTGATAAGTCAACACACACTCAATGGTAAGGAGAGAGTGTAACACCAATGGGTGCTGGCCCTGTACATTCCAGTCCAATAGAGAGAGTGAAACACTGCTTCAGGTGAGTCTCTACTGTTCCCACCACCACTGCACACTAATGGGTGCTGGCCCAGTACATAGGCTGTATGCTATACCCCTCTTTCGTATGTAGCGCCCTGCTCCTAATGAGCAGACGCTATTATTTTGTAAATTTAAGTTTGTCTGAAGCTGCAGTTTGGCTCAGAATAATCATACTAAAGTTCTGGTTTCTGTACCAGTTTAGCTGGGTTGTGCTAATTTTCACTTGGCCGTGGGTGTCGCTGTCACCACCGGTACGTGTTGGAAATGCAACAGGCTAAATGTATTGGGTACCCCTTTTACTCCGAAACAGCCCGGAGGGAGTGGTTTACCCGCTGAGCATTCTGGGTAAGGGTACTTAAGGTATAGACGCCATTTTTTGGGGTTCGTTATCCCCGACCGCATGGCACTCCTGGCCTTAGGTGTGTGCTGCTTTTTTCCTGTGTCTCGGGACCGGCTAGCCCGAGGCTTCGTAGCTGAAGAGTGGGCCCAGAAGTTCTGGGGTCTACTGATCCAGGGGTGGTCCTGTGCTGTCTTGCCTGCAGGGAGAAGCCATGCGACTGGAGGATCCAGGGGAGGACTTTTTAAGGAGAGGACCGAGCAACAAGGCTGGTAGCTCTGAAAAGGCCTGAAGACTCAGTTGGAGGACGCATTCCTGGGTTACCTACCACACAGTATCGCCAGGTCGGCTGAAAGAAACTGGTGCTGTGTGACATTCCTTTAACTTTGTGACAAGAAGCTAATTGTGCCTTCCTGTGGCAGTGGATTGCACAACGATTTTGCTAACATTAACAAGTCTGTGGCAGAGACTTTGACCGAGCATCTCATCGACTGCTAGGTCAGGAGAGTGGCCTATCCGGTGGTTGCTAGATCCAGCTTGTGGAAGTTGTTTGTCCTCTGGATCAAGGAAATACCTCTAACCCGCAAACTACAAGGTACCTGAATTCCCCTTAACCCTCTATCCCTCTATTGCAACCCTGTGTGTTTTGTCAAAAAAATCTTCAGAAAAGGGACTAAGTGTTGGAGCCATATTATTTGACCACCCTTTTTACAGGACCCCTAAGACGGACACAGTGAACAGGTGAGGTAACGGTAAGCCCAACAAAAACCAGCAGCTCCTTCGGGGGTCAGTGCTACACGTACATTGTGGATTGTTGTTGTGAATTTTCTGCATCAATAAAGGTGATTTTATGGAAGAGCAGCCAGACAGACCTTCTTCACATTGACACATTCAAGTGTAATTTTCTAGAAGCTGAGAAGGATGCGCTTCGAAAAACCCACCCTCCACAGATTTCTCAGTAAATACAATCTTTAATGAGCTCTGCTCACCAGATAGGATACATGCCCAGTCCATGACATATTCTCCAAGTATTGTTTCCGAGAAATGGAACTCATGTACCCTCTTTACCTCCATCCTACCAATCACAGCTGGCTCATAACTAGTTCCCCTACTTAAAGTAGGACTATCGGCAAAACTTTTTTAATTTTGGATACGGGAGGGTTATAACCCCTGCAAGATTTATTTTTCCCCCCATCTGTGTCTCATTGCAGAGATTTTCCTTAATTTCCTGTCCCATAGCCAAACAGAGAGTGAGAGGAAATCCCTGCAAATTAAGGGAATTCCTTGGGGACCCCCAGGTCACCAGGACTATTGTGTCCCCACTGAAAGAGTTCCCCTCTATTACTTTTCTGGGGACAACGCAAAATTTGGGATTTTCTTTTACTTTCACTTTCAATGATAATGGTAAACAGGACAAATAGGTGAATCTCCTTAATGGGTGCACAAACAGCAATAAAAAGGGACAAGCATTGTAATCCCGCTCTACTTTATCCAAGAGTAAAAAAAAAAAGTTTTGTCTTAAGTTATACTTTAAATGTATTAATAATTCCTTAGTCTTCTCTACATTTAAAGTGTATATAAACCCTCACATATACCTAGTGAAGTGAGCAGCCTCAGATGATGCACAGAGATGAAACAAATCTCCCTACATAAGTTTTACTTGTATATGTGCTATCTTTATCTTTCTAGACTGTTTAGAAAGTGCACATTATGCTAGAGTTTTCTCTTCCTGTTCCACCACTGGGTGTGGATTCTTGGTATACACTGTGTGACAGCTGACTGGAGGAAAGGCACACACACCCTCGCCACATAGGCAGAGGAAGGAAGAAATGTGCAGAGCTGTGCTGTAAATAGACCAGCTCTCTGCTAATCTATTTCTATGCATCATCCCCGACACAAATTTCAGGCTGGTTTTATCTCGGTTGTCAGAGAGCTTGTTCAAAGTTATCATGCTGATAGCAGAAGAACCGAACAGCAAAAGGACATGGGACTTAGGGCTTTGGAGAGACATAGGTAAACACTACAGATAGATGTGCCCAGGTCAAATTTCATGAATGGGGTTTACATCCACTTTAAATTATTCTCCTTACTTCAGCCGACTAGGTTATCTATTTCCTGCTGATATACATCCTCATCGCCATCACTTTTATTCCCCACAACTAGTGTCATCATCAAATTTTTCTACTAATGCCCAGTACACGTGAGCGGAAATTCCGCCAGCAAAAGTCGGATGAGAGCTTTTGGTCCGAAAATGCGACCATGTGTATGCTCCATCAGACTTTTTCCAGCCAGCAAAAGATTGAGAGCATGTTCTCCGTTTTTCGGTCAGAAAAAGTTCCGATCGGAAATTCCGATCGTCTGTACCAATTCCGACGTGCAAAATTCCTACGCATGCTTGGAAACAATTATACGCATTTCCTCTGAAGCATTGAACTTAATTTTCTTGGCTCGTTGTAGTGTTGTACGTCACCGTTTTCTTGACGGTCGAAAGTTCAGCAAACTTTTGTGTGACCGTGTGTATGCAAGCCAAGCTTGAGTGGAATTTCGTCAGAAAAAAACATCCAAGATTTTTCAGATGGAAATTCCGCTCATGTGTACACGGCATAAGTCTACATCAAAATGAGATACACAGTCGTGATCATATTAAAAAAGCATTCTGATATAACTATCTTTGTCCTCCATGTTTATCAACATGGAATGTAAGCCTAAAGCGATAGTGTCCTCCGTGGATCTTTTTGCCGTAAAGAAAAAAGAAATAGGGATGGAGGGAGAGAGAAAGAGGGATGGAGGGAGAGGGTTAGAGGGAGGGAGAAAGAAATAAAGACAGATGGAGGGAGAGAGGGAGAAAAATAATGTGGGAAAGAGGGCTGGAGGGAGAGAGAGAGAGTGAGAGAGAAAGAGGGATGGAGGAAGAGAGAGGGAGCGAGAAAGAGACAGAAAGAAAGAGGGAAGGAGGGAGAGAGAAAGAGGGCATGGAGGGAGGCAGAGAGAGAGTGGGAGAAAGAGGCATGGAGGGAGAGAGAAAGAAAGGGAGAAAGAGGGATGGAGGCAGAGAGAAAGAAAGGGAGAAAGAGGAACAGAGGGAGATAGAGAGAAAGAAACCACGATGGAGGGAAAGGGAGGGAAAAAGAAAGCAAGACAGAAAGAAAGAGGGACGGAGGGAGAGAGAAAGAAAAAGACAAAGAAATAAAGAGGGACAGAGGGGGACAGAGAGAGGGCATGGAGGGAGGCAGAAAGAAGAGGAATGGAGAGGGAAAGAAAGATGGAAGAAAAAAGAAAGAAAGAGAGAAGGAAAGAAAAAAAGAGAGATTCTAGCAATGTTCAGCTATAACACACTTTGTTCCTTCTCACCCCAATCACTAATGCAGCTTCTTTCCACAGCAGGTCCATGTCACAACACGGGCAGTAATAGACAGTGCACCCATTGGCTGGGGCACGGTGCAGCCCGCCTCCTGCTACCTCCTCACCTAGTAGCTAGCTAAAGTTTTCGGTTACATCCGTCCCTCTCCCTCCATCACCCAGTCCCGACTCCCAGCCCACCCAGCTTACTATGTGGGCGGCCCAGGATGACACCTTTGCCAACCATGCTTGCGCTGCGCTGGGTGACGGCGGAGCTGTGTGGCCTTTTTATTGGGGATCAGACCCACTGGCCCAGTCCGCCCTTGCCCATGGCAAAGAATAGTTTTTGGGATTCTGCCCGGGACAGGCTTAGACCGGGATACCGGTCTGATTTCCATAACTGTCCCGGGCAAATCTGGACTGTTCGCAAATGTGCAGATTTCCTGATGGGCTCATGTTACAAAATGAGTTATATCCCTCAGTGTATGCCTAGAAATAAAGGAGAAACTGGGAGTTGTGCCATGTTCCCTAAAAAGCTTTTATTCGTTGCTCTGTGTTGCACAATGTTCTTCACCAGTGGGAAGTGGGCCGATTTTAAGTGTTTCAGAGGGCAGCACCCATAATTACATAGCATCACTCTCTGCAGCATATTGCTATAAGTCTAGGGTGGGACCCTGGAGCCCTTGGTATATTGGTTGAATGATGCCACAATTTTGTCATATAACTAGGAAGAGCAGAAGCAATGGATCAATGAGTGAATGAGCTTGTGATGAACAATGCTAATGAGGAAGTGAGTATTGCAGCACGGATCGCTTTTTTATTTTTAAAAGCTGCTGAAGAACGGATTTTTTTTCATTGCCCAAACTAAGAGGTTTTAAAGGAATCCTTTGCTGCCATTGTTGACCTCTCCCAATAACACTGGATTTACTGGCTGCAGTACTGATCCTATTGCATCAGTACTTTTGAGTTACTGATCCAGAACAAATATGCAGATAATGATTTATGTCTTTTCCATATCTTTCCTAATATGCGTTCTTGTTATGAGCCAGTGACTCCAAATGTAATGGTCCCTGCATTTTGTCATTGGCAGGTTTGCTTTAATGTATAGCATGACCTTGTCTGAACCAGGACACTCACCTATAGGCAGAACTATTTAACCCTGCCAGGTCTCATCTTGACAAGGCTGATGTTTTTGGTACGTATGTGATAATATCAAGGGATATGAAAAAAAACATAAGTCCGTTTGACTTGAATCACTCTGGTGATAAACATGCCTCTAGTCCAGTGTTTCTTAACCTTTTCCCAATCAGGGCGCCCTTGAAAAGTTTTTCAGTCTCGAGACACACCTTTCTAAGGTTTGATTTACATTACTGCAAGTCAGGAGACACACAAAAAATAGCGCGCATTCCTGTCATGTAGACAAACGCACTGCTCTTTAGCAAATACGCAGGTTTGACATTAATTCTTAATGGTACCCCCTCCGCATTGGCAAACGCAGTGCATTTTCAGTGTGGTGCAATTTAAAAAAAAGGGTTGGGGACTTTTTCCCTGTGTTTCTACAGGTAGGGAAGCCCACTGAAATTAATAGGCTGCCCAACACGCAGCCACACAGGTGGTGTAGCAAGGGCTTGTTCACACGTGAGGTTGGGGGACAGTAAAACCAAGCAGTGGCAACAGCCAGGATGTACACATGCTTTGGCCGTGGCTGAAAATATAACCCCAGGGTGAATGGAGCTGGGCTGCAATGTGGCACGATGATGCTGCATTTAAGGGGTTAAAAAAGGCAGTGAGGAGGCAATATAGTTTAGTTATTCTGCACTCACCGTTCTTAATGATCTGATCAATATTATATAAAATATGATATTATTGAAAAAATATGTGTAAATGTATGCTGCTATCTCCAAGAATTAAATACTTAATTCAACATATAGAAAGAAGATTGCGCAAACCTAAAAACACATTAAGTAATCGTGCAAAAACACATAACATGTGAGTGAATATGTCCATGTGAATCAATTGTTAATGTGTAAAAAAGTCCCAAAAAAACTAAAAATATTTTTTGTGAAATGTAACAATTAAAAACAACTTCTAGTTAATTGGTTATAAAAGTCCCAAAATCACACGAAAAAAAGTAACAATGAAGGAACAATGAAGGCAGCTTTGGGTGCAGCACCTAGAAATCTGCAATGGCAACTGGTCAGTACTTTAAATCTTTACTTTAAATCCCAGCGAAGTAGTAAGCAAAAAAAGCCAGATGGCCTCTTACCGGACACAGTGGACCCCAAGTTATAGGGATCAAACTCGCCTGATATGCACAGTAATCAGCTGTGGTGTTCAATCTGGTCCGCGCCAAACACTAGCCACTTTCCTCCGTCATGGACAACAGGACGTTTTTAATAAAATTCCACCTTCCAGTTACTCTGCCCGACATTCATCCAGTAAGTATAAGGGATTTAGAAGAAAAGGAACGTTGTGGTGCAGTAAGTAATGGTAGTTTATTCCATACAATTTTCTTAAACACAGCAAAGAAATACGATACAAAGACAGACACAGGTTTTTCAGACTGCCAGCTGGTGCGTGGTGACGTCACAAGATTCTCTCTAACCGACGCGTTTCCCTGTACGTTATGTGTTTTTGCATGATTACTTTAATAATGTGTTTTTAGGTTTGCGCAATCTTCTTTTCTCTTATATATGGTGGGGATGCAATATATTGCCAGTTCACCTCCTGTCAAATGCCTCTGAAAGGCAATCTGATAATTTTTCAGAGGAGCGGTAGTCCCTGCTGTTATTAAAAGTAAGGCTTTAACCACTTGCCAACCAGGCCAATTCTGACACTTCTCTCCTACATGTAAAAATCGAAATTTTTTTGCTAGAAAATTACTCAGAACCCTCAGAGACCCTAGTGAATAAAATGGTGTGTTTTGCAATTTTTTATGTCACACGTTATTTGCGCAGCGGTTCTTCAAACTAAATTTTTTGGAAAAAATTCACTTTAATTTCGTTGCACACAAACAAGATATAATAACCAATTTTTTGGTAAAATATAAAAGATGATGTTACGCCAAGTAAATAGATACCAAACGTGTCACGCTTTCAAATTGCATATGCCCGTGGAATGGCGCCAAACTATGGAACCTATAAATCTCTATAGGTAACACTTTAAAAATGTTTGCAGGTTACCAGTTTAGAGTTACAGAGGAGATCTGGTGCTAGAATTATGAGTGGACATGGTTAGTCTGCCCGCTAGTAACCAACAACATGGCAAAGACAACTTTTTTTCCTCCTTAGCTACTGTTCTATCAAAACAGCCAACTCGTGTGTATATGCTGCCGGTGTTGTGTCAAAACAACCAAGCCATCCAAATGTCCAATTACTGATGCTGGAGAGTCACTGGATGTGACATGGTTGGAGATTTCGACGAGTTGGCTGTTTTGACAGAACACCATGACCGGCAGCACCCTCGCGCATGTGACGTTGTGTGGCTCTGGCCAGTCACACAGCCGGAGTCCGCCGACCCGGAAGGAAGACAGGCAAAGATGGATGCGCCCTCCAGCGCTGACAATGAGAGCTTCGTTTGCAGGTAAGTTTCACATAATGTGCTAGTATGCGATGTATTGTTGTATCAATATATCACTGTTACAAACCTAACATCACTAATCCTGCAATTTTTGTTATTAGAACTTTATTATTGTGGCAAAGTTCACTAAAATATAGAAAATAGCTAAAGCCAGTGGGTTCTAAAGAGTGCAGGGAAATTTTACGGAGAGAGTGATTTTGATCCTTTATAAATAGACTGATTTAAAAAATGTAAAATAAGAAAAAGACTAACTGGTTTAGGACTTTATAAACAGACGCATTGGGGTTGATTTACTAAAGGTAAAGAGTCTGTGCACTGCAAGTGCAGTTGCTCTAGATTGGAGGAGCACATGTAAGGAAAAAAAAAAAACGCATTTTAGATTGTACATGATTGAATGATAGAAATCAGCAGAGCTTCCCCTCATTTCAGTGCTTCCCCTCAGATCTAAAGCATTTGCACTTGCAATGCACTTCAAGTGCACAGTATATTTCCTTTAACCTCCCTGTTTTTTTTGCATGTGCAGCCTTATTTGTGTGGTTAATGTATCCTGCCCCAATACTGTATGTGACCCAGGAGTCCAGGAACAAAACCTTCCATCTAACACTTTTCACATATTTTACTTTATAACAAATTTTCATATATCAAATTGTTTCTAAACTACAAGCTGATATACAGATTTTGGCCGTATTTGGCTTCTCAAATCGCCATAAAGATATTTCCATAGTGTGGTATTCACTTTCACTTATCATTTGCAAACGATGATCGCCTCTGAATATTCTATGATAACATTACTGGCCAACCATGAGCAAATTGATTATGTCAAAAAAGCTCCTGCAAAATGTATTTCAGCAATCAACTCTTTTAGAATTGCTAATGTAATTGCTTGCAGCCATGGTTGGCCTAATCATTGTGCTGATGGATACAGCAACACACGATGCCTTTGATCCTTTGAGTTGTGTGTCTAAGCATCATTTAACTGTGGGTCTTTTATGACCACCGGAATCGGATTTGGCACTAGGCATAGTGTGCTTTTGCTAAAGGGAGACAGGGACCGAAAGACTTTTGTTAATGCATGGTGCATATGCCGTGGAAAGTGTTTTTCACTTACTGGTTCATTCTTATTGTATTAAATTATAACATGAACATATTTAATTTGTTATTATGAATTATGTATACATTTTATTGTAATTATTCACTAACCTATTCACGTCATTACTTTTTTCTATTTCAAAGTATTTTATTGAAAAATAGAACAAAATACAAACAACGGTGAATGACAAGGTACAATTAACAGTAGATTCAGGTATCTGCAACAACGGGTAATACATGACTACTAGGTAAGAGAAGCAATTGACCAGAGATCGGTTACAAGAAGAAAAAACAAAATCGTAAGGTCCAATTTATAAAGCGAGGGAGGAGAAGGTCTAATGGGCTATGGAACGAGCAAGGGCACCCCACTACCAGGCACCCCGAATGGGAGCTGTCTGTGCCCTATAGGGGGAACCCACGACGTCCCACCACCCAGCTATGTGATTAACCAGTATCGGACTAGACCTACTCTGCCAGGTTACTGATAGTCAAGGAGGTACCCATAAGTGTCGACCTGTCATTCAATGCACAAACTTTAAAAAGGGAGTAAAGCCAGGAGCAGAAGGCAGAAAAGTGAGAAGTGAATTGGGATTGAAGAAGAGAGTACGGGGGTTAAAGAGATGAAAGAGGAGGAGAGAAGAGAACAGTCAGGAAATTCGGAGCAGCAATTATAGTGATAAGTTTAGGAGATTATGGAGTTAGTGAGCCAAGGATTACCATTGTATATGGCCCAGGGTTCCCAGGTAGATTCAAATTTACGGACCGTGTCAGAGATAATGTTGGCTAGTTTCTCTTGTGACATTATCCAGGACACTTTCTGAATGACTGCCGGGAAGGATATCCTGGGTTTTTTCCAGGCCTTGGCTACCGTAAGTTTGGTCCCCAGTAAAATAAATTTAACAAGACTTCGTGTGGCTTTGGATACATTTGGAATATGAGCATTGAGAAGGGCCACCATAGGAGATCTGGGGATCTGGGTTCCTGCAATCCTATCAATCAAGTTAAAAACTTTTCTCCAGAATGGGCGTATTCTGGGACATTCCCACCAAGTATGTGACATGGTCCCAATGAGTCCGCACCCCCTGAAGCACAGTGGACTAGCCGTCGGAAAAATCGAGGCAAGACGAGAGGGGGTGTAGTACCATCTGGATATGATTTTCAAACTAGCTTCAATGAGTGTAGTGTTTAGAATGCTCTTGAAAGAACTAAAGCTTGCGTTCTGCCAGGTTTCCAGTTCCCATTGAAACTGAAAGTCTGCCTCCCAACTTTGCATGTAGGAGGTTTTAGTTGTTGCTGAGGTGAGTGACGAGTAGATTGTCGACACCCCCCCCCCCGCTGATCCATGGACTGACCGCACCATATTTCATATTCCGTAAATCGAGGGGGGAGGGGCTTATTCGTCCAGAGTTTGTGTAAATAATGAGAGATTTGTCTAAATCTGAAATGTTCAGAGGCAGGTAGGTCCAACTGCTTTGTACAATAGGAGAGAGTAAACGGGCCCGAGGTTGAGAAAAAGTGACCGATTCGGTAAAGCCCCTTATCCAGCCACCATTTAAATGCTTGTATATTTTGTCCAGGGGGAAAATCAGGATTGTGAAACAAGTGGGACAGGGGTTTATAATCAGAGATTAGGTTCGTAGAGGAACGAACCTTGTCCCAGAGGGCAAACATATGCGAGAGGGTAGGAGCCAGAATTGGGGGGCGCAATTTCGGGTTCGACCAGAGGAGATAATCCAGGGTATGATGGGGTACTGCTTGCCTTTCTAAAAGGACCCAATCCGGCTTCTCGTATTTAGAGTACAGCACGGAGAGTTGGGCAATCCGGGCTGCAAGGTAGTATTTATATAAATGGGGCAATCCCAAACCCCCTTTCTTTCTATGTAGGTACAGTGTGTGTTGCGGAATTCTATAACCTTTTGAGCCCCAAATAAATTTAAGGATCTTGCTTTGGAATGTTTTAATATGATCTCTTTTGATAGGGATTGGTAGAGAACGAAAGAGGTAAAGGAGTCTGGGGAGCAACGTCATTTTCACAGAATTGATCCTCCCGAGCCAAGAGAGATTATGTTTAGACCATAATTGGAGATCCAGCTCCAATTTCCGGTACATGGGAGGGTAATTAGAGCTATAAAGATTCTCTATTTTGGCCGTGAGGTCAATGCCAAGGTATTTAATGGAGGATGTGTTCCAGTGGAACTTAAAGTGTTGTCGTAGGGAGTCAACTGTTGAAGGGGGGAGTGACACATTGAGAGCGTTAGACTTATCATAATTTACCCGAAGCCCAGATATGTGGGCAAATTCGTCCAGGGAGTCACAGAGGTTTGGTAGGGAAGTCGTCGGGGAGGTGATGAAGAGGAGTATGTCGTCCGTGAAGAGTCCACATTTGTGGATCTGGGATCCACAGCGGACTCCGTGAATGTTGGGATTCTGTCGGATGGATATAGCTAGCGTTTCTATAGCTATAGCGAATATTAGGGGGGATAATGGACAGCCTTGCCTGGTGCCTGTAGCGATGGAAATAGGTTGGGAATAGTGACCCTGTAGTTTGATTCGGGCAGTGGGGTTGGAGTATAGGGCTCGTATTAGACCCAGGAAGTTCTCGCCAAAGCCCCAGCGTTTCAGGATTTCAAATATATAAGTCCAGGAGACTGAGTCGAAGGCTTTTTGGAGATCTAGGGAAAGAAGCATACCTGGTTGTTTAGGGCCCCCATCCCATACCGATTGAAGTAAGGAGACTATATCTATGGCTCTCCTGATCTGGTCAGGGCCTTGTCTGCCACTTGATCTTTATGTATGTATCTGTGAATGAAAGAAGCCAGACGGTTCGCTAATATTTTAGTGAGAATTTTCAAGTCACTATTGATGAGCGATATAGGTCTATAATTACTGACCTCCTCTGGATTCTTATCCGGTTTTGGTATGACTGCGATGAAAGCGGAGTTAAGATGGGGATCGAGTGGGGTTCCCTTCACTTTAGAATTAAGAAATTTAGTAAGGTGGGGAATCAGGGTAGAAGGAAATGTTTTGTAATATAAGTTGGGAAGGCCATCCGGGCCTGGTGCCGAGTTAGATTTTAGATTTTTAATGACAGTCTGGACCTCTTCTTCCGAAAAGGATGCTTCCAGTATTTCCTTGTGTTCAACTGAGAGGGAAGGGACAGGGATCCCGTCGAGATAAGTTGAGACAGCAGTCTTGTCAGCGGTGTTTTGAGTACCGTAAAGATTGGAGTAGAAGTCATGAAACACTTTGAGTATTTTAACGGGGTTAGAAGTTGTGCTCTGTCCAGGGATTCTGATTTTGGGAATTACGTAGGAACGAAACCTTGGTGTAAGTCTGGAGGCTAACATGGAACCCAGCTTGTCTCCCTGGGTGTAAAATCTGTTCTTACTCCATCGAATTTGTTTTTCGGCTTTTGCAGTCAGCGCCAGGTTAAGTTCGAGTCTGGTTTTGTCAAGTTGGGCCCGCAAGGAGGGTGACGGGTGTTTTTTGTGTTGGGAGCTAAGGGAGGCGTATAGGTCGTCAAGTCTTTTAATGTCTGCTGTCCGTTCTTTTTTGATTTGTGTCGTTAATTTAATTATTTCGCCCCTGATAAACGGTTTGTGGGCTGCCCACAGGGTTTCTGCTGAGATCCCTTTGGTGTTGTTAAGTGAGAAATAATCTGTGAGAGAATTCTCCAGCATTTGAACTCTCACCGGATCCGAGAGCAGAGACTCGTTCAATCTCCATTGACCGAATCCCGGCTTCGGGTATCGTCTGTCCATGGATAAAGTAACAATGGCGTGGTCGGAAAGAACGGTATCATTGATTCTCGAGGAAGTAATTCGGGGGATAGTACGGGTCTGGATCAGGAGGTGGTCAATCCTGGCGTATAGATTATGAGGAGTGGAAAAGTGGGAGTAGTCTCTCTTTCCAGGGTTGAGTTCCCTCCAGACATCCGCTAAGCCCTGAGCATGTAAAAGTTTGGCTATCTTGAGGCTTTCCCTAGAGGGCCTAGTAAGTTGGGAGGAAGGGGGTTTGGATCTATCCAGAGACTGGTCGAAAGCGGAATTAGAGTCCCCCCCGAATATGACCGTACCTTCCAGGAGTGGAGATAGAGAGTCAAGCATACGTTTGAAGAAGGCCGCTTGCCCCTTGTTGGGCTTGTAATATGAGATGAAGGAGAAGAGTTCCTCCCCAATGGTCCCTTTCACAAGGATATATCTGCCCTCGGGATCCTTCATTTCTGAGGTCAAGGAAAAGTTACAGCTTTTGGCAAAAGCAATAGCAACCCCTTTAGTCTTGTTTTCTGCGTTTGCCAAAAAGAAAGTGGGGAAGTGGGCATGAAGGAATTTGGGGTTATACCGAATCGGGAGGTGTGTTTCCTGAAGCATGACAATATCAAGCCTGGAAGATTTATATGTATTGAACAACTTCTTTCGTTTCGTGGGGGAGTTCATACCCTGCACATTGTGGGTGGCTATATTCAATTTGTTCAGTGTGCGGTCAGCCATGGAGACTATAGGGGGGGGAGTGCAAAAATCTGCCATCACTTACCTTGATGAGTTCCGTCCCGTAGTGGGTGTGAGGATAGACATCTGAACCACAGCCTATAGATGATACTGGATGTGCTTCTCGTGGGAACATGTACACTAGAAAAAGAACATAGGTTAATTGCTGCTCCGAAGAAAAGAGAGGGGAAGAGGAAGGAGGAGAAGGGAAAGAAAAGAGGTCTAGCGCGCTCTCATCTGGTGACAGAGAGGACCAGATGGAGAGGCCAGACCGAATGTTCACCCTGCGCTTAGAAGCGCGGGGATCCAAAAAAGAAAAAAAATTCTCCATGCCAAACTTGGCCTGGAGATCCTAACCCTACGAGTCCGGAAGGGAGTCAGAGGGATAGGAGGAGGCACATGTGTACCACCCCAGACCCGGGCCTAACGGGTCTGAGTGAGATGTAAAACAATAAACATAAATTGAAACCAGTCCTGAGAGCAAAATTTTATTAGTCAGGGGTTATGCACAAAACCGGAACCTGTGCAAAGCAAGATTGGGGAAGCGGGGAGGGACATCTATTCCCTTGTTGCAAGCAGAGACATCAAGGTGAAGGGTCCATGGAATCCAGCCGGATACTAGTGGAGAATGAGCTGTGCTGACAACAGAGGACAGTCCTCCTTTGAATTATTTGCGGGTCCATAAAGATCCGTTCAGCCGATGGGGTTAAGAAATGGCTGGTAGCGTCAGGAGGGTAGGGGTATCTACCATAGCGTCCAGGAATTAGATTCAGGAAGCTTTAAGCATCAAAGTCAGTTGGAGAAGAAGTGGAGGACCGACGTGGAGAGGCCTCCAAGTCAAAGTAAGACAAAGGGTTGCCTTCATGTCGCATTCAATGAGGACCATTATGAGTCGATCGGCGAGTTTTGTTCTTGTTCCACAGGGGGTTGGGTGGACTCGTTGGGAGCGGGCGTTTGCTGGAGGCCGCTGGAGGGGTCGAGACATCCATGCTTGCCTCTAGCTCTATCACATTGAGTTTCAGGAGTAAGTGTTCGCCAGCTATGAAGTTGGAGAAGGAGTGTTCCTGACCTTTCAGGGAGAATTTCACAGCAAAAGGGAAAGACCATCGGTATTTAATGTCCTTTTTCGTGAGAGCTTGCAGAAGAGGTTTCAGTGTTCTTCTACATTGGATAGTGGAGGGGGCTAGATCAGCGAATATTTGCACTGGGTGACCCTGACAAGTCACCTGAGTCATGGCTCGGGCCTGCTTCATTATTGCTTCCTTAACCGCATAAAAGTGTGGTTTAGCTATGATGTCTCTGGGAGTGCCATCCTTCCTAGGTGGTCCAAGGGCTCTATGGGCCCTGTCAAGTTCCAGGCGGTGAGAAGGTATATTAGGGATTAGGGATTTCATGAGGTCCTGCGTTGCAGAGGAGACATCTTGGATGGATTCTGGCAGGCCTCTGATCCTAAAGTTGTATCTTCTAGATCTGTTTTCCAATTCGTCGATGCGGGACATGGCGGTGTCTAGTTGATCATGGAGGGTGGAGATGAGTTCAGAATGTTGGTGGGCTACTGCTGTGGTCTGATCCACCCTGGCTTCAACGGTGTCAATGCGTGACCCAATGTTTTGGAGGTCCGCCTTGATTTCTCCTGTGATTTTGGCGGCTGTGGAGGCTAGGCCCGTGTCCAGGAGGGTTGATAGCCTGAGGAAAAGGTCTTCCATGTTAAACGGTCGATCCCTGTCATGGGTAACATATGTAGGAGAATCAGTGAGGGCGGCCATTACAGGCCCTGCTGGGGAAAATGGAGGGTCCCCAAAGGAGCGGTTCAGGAGGGATGCTGTGGAGGCAGGAGAGGGTGTCATCTCTAGATGGCAGGGTGGTGGAGGCCCTGGGGTGAGGTGAAGGTGGGCTAGGGGGTCCACTTGCCTGTGTTCCTGCTGTGTAGTCAGGATGGATGGATGAGGTGATTCCTGAGGTGAATCTGCAGCAGCGGTGGCCATCTTGTAGGAATTCTCCAGATTCTTCCTGGGGGGGCCCCTGGACATATGGGGGTGATCCCTGGCCTTATTAGGTCCAGATCGCCTAACACAGGCGATTTTAAAAGCTCTCAGGATGGCGCTGTGATGGCCGTTAGGTCCGGGGTGGCGCTGAGCTCCGTGATCAAGCGTTCATCACGGAACCCTCGCGCATGCGCACTCCACGTCATTACTTTTTTATTATATTAACTGTTTGTTACTTAAATGTTCGTATCTCTTTCTCTTGCTCGCTCTCTCCCTGACCAGTATGGCTTGCAGCCACTTGGCCTACCTGTAGTTTTGTACTGGTTAAACTGTAGGTCACAGGGAAGTGCTACTAAAACTACCCTTACAAGTGGGCCAGCCAACCTGGCCGGAGGTCCTGGTCTTTTTTTCACATAATGAACACTTTTCACTCTCCTCTCCACTTCCTTCTCCCTCACTTTATTTTATTTAAGCCCTTTGTTTTGTCACTTTTTGTATTTTTATATTTGTACACGTTTTTGCACGTGTGACTGGTAGGGTGTAGGTCCTTGGGCCTGCCCTGGAAGTCTTGGGAGGGGGTGGACATGGCCTTCTGGCTTAGTTCGCCCTTTCTCATGGGGTCTCCCTTTGGGGGAGCCCCACCGAGTACTTGGGTGGGTCTGTTTCGGCAGACCCTCCAGAGAAAGGTGTCTGTCTGGTTTCGGCCAGATGGACCAAGTGTAAAGTACCCTGTGTACACCCGTTGCACATTTTTGTGTTTCACTCCTTATGTGTGTGCACATTTTTTTTGGCACCAGGTGAAGGTTTTGAGTGTGTTTCAAACACCATGGGCTTTCAAAACAAAAGTGGGCCAGTCAACCTAATTTCAGTTAAAGCTCAGGCAGCAAAGCCGTAACAGATCTGATTATTAGTTCTATCAAATCTAAAAAGCCCAGACATTTGTCACCAATGCCAAATTTCCACAAGGGCCAGGCAATTGCAGTGTTCATATGACTACACTGACTATCCCGCTCATTGCTTATCCAAGTGGATATTTACCTGCCGTTACAGCTCTGCTACAGTCCTCAAACTAAAAAAAAAGTACCGTATATACTCGAGTATAGGCCGTCCCGAATATAAGCCGAGGCCCCTGATTTACCACCAAAAAACTGGGAAAAGTTAATGACCCGTGTATTAGCCGAGGGGGGGAAATGGAGCAGCTACTGTAAGTGGAAAAGAGTGTCAGCAAATGCCCATCTACATGTCCCCTGTGTCCTATACAACCCCCCGTGTCCCCAGTGCAGCCTACCTGTGCCGATCGATCCGGTGTCCCGCTGTCCCGTGGCCTTGGGGGGCCACTGTCCGGTGTCCCGCTGTCCCGTGTCCCTCGGGGGCCGCTGTCCGGTGTGCGGTGTCCCTCGGGGGCCGCTGTCCGGTGTGCGGTGTGCAGTGTCCCTCGGGGGCCGCTGTCCGGTTGTCCTGCCGATCAGCGTACACACTGAGGCGCCAGGCGCCATTGCAGGTTTGAAAGCCGCGCCTCCTCCTCCTCCTCGTCCGTGATAGGAGGAACACTCGGTTTTCCCAGCAGTCATGTGCAGTGTTCCGCCTATCACGGATATTCTCTCATCCTCGTCCATGAGATGAGAATGACAGAACATCCGTGATAGGCGGAACACTGTACTTCTGGGAAAATTAGTGTTCGCCTATCACGGATGGGCGGGAGGAGGCGGCGCGGCTTTTGAACAGTGCCGTCTGTCTACATGACAAGCTGTTCATGTAGGCAGACCGCACTGACTCGAGTATAAGCCGAGAAGGGGACTTTCAGCCCTAAAAAAAGGGCTGAAAATCTCGGCTTATACTCGAGTATATACGGTATCTAGCTTTCAACAATACATATATATATATATATATATATATATATATATATATATATATATATATATATATATATATATATATATATTTTAGTCACTAAATAAGTGGTCAGTTAAAACCATGTTATATTTGACTTAATTTTGTATTGGGTTCCTAAAATGTACCTGTGGCAAAATAAAAAAATGATCATAATGTAGTATATCTGGCATTTCCAGGTATGCATGCAGTTTAAGAAGACAGTTCAGAAGTCCTTATCTGCATAATTGTTCTGGGTCAGTGACTTGAAGCAGCATGCTGTGTGACAGCAGGGTGACTAGAAGTTCCAGGAGAGGTCAGCAATGGCAGCCTATGTGTATATCCTATGCTATGCTGACTAAGCACATTGAAAATAAATCCAAGCTACCTAGTAATATAAGTCTGTGAAATGCTTTAGTTACAACATTTCTGACAAAGTGGCTGACATAATCGCACACATAGGTTGGACTTGATGGACTTGTGTCTTTTTTCAACTTCACCTACTATGTAACTATGTAATGTTGGAGCTGTTAACTGACTTTTCTTATGAATAATGGTGCAAACATGTCTATGCTAACCAGCATCTGACTGTTAAATTCAATTTGGGTAATTTGTTGATTGCCTGATCTGTTGCCCACCCAACCCTTTCAGGTCCACCATGCAGTGGGATTCTTGAGTCAAATTTTTCTTTTAATACCAATTTTGTTTTATACAAGTAGTTGATCATAGTTCTCAAACCAGGGCTCCTTTGTGATCCTTCAGAATTCTATACAAGAACCAAGAATAGATCCTATCTATTGATCACAGACTGTAGCAGAAGATCCAATGAACTTGCTAGAGTAGCGATAAACAATTTGTCCACTGCCTTAAACTATGGCAGTTATCTGTGAATCCAAGTCAACCTATTCAGTCCGAATTTGTATAGGCAGTTTTAGAAGAATTTTACTTTGGAATGCTCTTACACAGCCTAAACTCGAACATTCATGGGACCCCCTATGTGGCAATATTAAATGGCACAAAGCAAGTTTCTTCGATAAGCCGATACATGTGTGAATTTTTGTAGTATTGTTAGTAAGCCAATAAAACTAGTAGTCCTGCTCCAACACTATTCCAAATTAAAGGGGTTAGTTTACTAAAACTTGAGAGTGCAAAAACTGATGAAGCTCTGCATAGAAACCAATCGGCTTCCAAGTTTATTTGTCTAACTAAAGTTAGGAGCTGATTGGTTATCATGCACAGCTGCACAAGATTTTGCACTCTCCAGTTTTAGTAAATCAACCACACTGTGTCAAACCTTAAAACAAGAATGCAATATATTACATCTTGCCAGCTCTTTGGTGTGGTGGATGGATTATTTTTCATTGTAATGCCCTGTACACACGGTCGGTTTTTCCGGAAAATCTGACCCTGTGTGGGCTCCATCGGACTTTTTCGGTCTGAATTTCCGACGCACAAAGTTTGAGAGCTGGATCTCAAATTTTCCGACAACATGGTTCAATCGCGTCAATTCCGATCAAGTGTAGCCTAGTCCGACGGACAAAGTGCCACGCATGCTCAGAATAAATTTCGTCGTACGTGTTGTAAGTCACTTCGTTCGGGATGATCGGATTTTCCGACAACTTTGTCCGACAGTGTGTGGGCAACACCAGTTTTGGACAAAATCCGTCGGAAAATATCCGATGGATTTTGTGGTCGGAATGTCCGACCATGTGTACGGGGCATAAGATGTTTTTTTAAGTAACAAATTTGCTGTCCTAGGACAGGAAGTGCGTTGGGTCTACAGAACCCACTTCTCCTTATCTTCTTAACACAAGGGATAACACTGTAAAGTGCAAGTACAGCGCCAAATTCTGTCAGGATCAACAGACGTTTTTTGCAATTATCAAGCAATATAACAAAAACTTTTTTGTTATATTTAATCCCTTACTGTGATTGGACACAGAGGGAGCAAATCAGCAGGACTGGTGGACCAGATGTTCACTGGGACCCGCTGATTGTTCCCGACAGAAGCAGAACTGCGGTCTGCCTATGAAAACAAGACAGATCAGGGAAGACTGAGATCCTGTGTTTCTGCTAAGGAACACATATATCTGCTTTCCACAGTTAAAGCATCCCCGACACAGTTACAAAGCACTCCCTAGGAACACATTTAACCCTTTTATTGCCCCTGATGTTAACCCCTTCCCTGCCAGTGTCATTAGTACAGTGACAGTGCATATTTTTTAGCACTGATCGCTGTATTGGTGTCACTGGTCCCCAAAAAAGTACCAAAAGTGTCACTTGGTGTCCAATGATAACCACCATTAGTAGTAAAATAGAAATAAATAAAAATTCTATAAAAATGTCCCATATTTTGTTGACGCTATAACTTTTGTGCAAACCAATCAATATAAACTTATTGGGATTTTTCTTACCAAAAATACAGTTGTGCTCATAAGTTTACACACCCTGGCAGAATTTATGATTTCTTGGCCATTTTTCAGAGAATATGAATGATAACACAAAAACATTTTTTCACTCTTGGTTAGTGTTTGGCTGAAGCCATTTATTATCAATCAACTGTGTTTACTCTTTTTAAATCATAATGGCAACAGAAACTACCCAAATGACACTGATCAAAAGTTTACATACCCTGGTGATTTCAGCCTGATAACATGCACACAAGTTGACACAAAGCGGTTTGAATGCCTATTAAAGGTAACCATCCTCACCTGTGATCTGTTTGCTTGTAATTTGTGAGTATGTATAAAAAGTCAATGAGTTTCTGGACTCCTGACAGACCCTTGCATCTTTCATCCAGTGCTGCACTGACTTTTCTGGATTCTGATTCATGGGCAAAGCAAAATAATTGTCAAAGGATCTGTGGGAAAAGGTAGTTGAACTGTATAAAACAGGAAAGGGACATAAAAAGATATCCAAGGAATTGAGAATGCCAATCAGCAGTGTTTAAACTCTAATCAAGAAGTGGAAAATGAGGGGTTCTGTTGAAACCAAACCACGGTCAGGTAGACCAATTAAATTTTCAGCCACAACTGCCAGGAAAATTGTTCGGCATGCAAAGAAAAACCCACAAATAACTTCAGGTGCAATATAGGACTCTCTGAAAACATGTGGTGGGACTGTTTCAAGATGTACAATAAGAAGGCACTTAAAGAAAGATGGGCTGCATGGTCGAGTCGCCAGAAGAAAGCCATTACTATGCAAATGCCACAAAGTATCCCGCTTTGTCAACAAGGCGTATGATGAAAGGTACAGAGGTGGATCGCTGATGTTTTGGGGATGTGTGAGCTACAAAGGCACAGGAAATGTGGTCAAAATTGTTGGCAAGATGAATGCAGTATGTTATCAAAAAATACTGGAGGAACATTTGCATTCATCAGCCAGGAAGCTGCGCATGGGACGTACTTGGACATTCCAACATGACAATTATCCAAAATACAAGGCCAAGTCGACATGTCATTGGCTACAGCAGAATAAAGTGAAAGCTCTGGAGTGGCCATCTCAGTCTCCTGACCTCAATATCATTGACCCACTCTGGGGAGATCTCAAACGTGCAGTTCATGCAAGACAGCCCAAGAAATTACAGGAACTGGAGGCTTTTTGCCAAGAGGAATGGGCAGCTTTACCGTCTGAGAAGATAAAGAGCCTCATCCACAAATACCACAAAAGACTTTAAGCTGTCATTGATGTTAAAGGGGGCAATACACGGTATTAAGAACTGGGGTATGTAAACCTTTGATCAGGGTCATTTGGGTAGTTTATGTTGCCAACTTACTATTATGATTAAAAAAGAGTAAACACAGTTGATTGATAATAAATGGCTTCAGCCAAACACTAACCATGAGTGAAAGAAAAGTTTTTGTGTTATCATTCATATTCTCTGAAAAATGGCCTAGAAATCATAAATTCTGCCAGGGTATGTAAACTTATGAGCACAACTGTATGTAGCAGAATACATATTGGCCTCAATTGATGAAGAAATTAAATTTTTTACATATTTTTATTGGATATGTTTTGTAGCAGAAAGTAAAAAATATTTTTTTGTTTACAGTGCAAAAAATCAAAACCCAGAGGTGATCAAATATTACCAAAAGAAGGCTCTATTTGTGGGAAAAAAAAAGTACATCAATTTGTACAGTGTTACAATTGTCAGTTAAAGTAACGCAGTGCTGTATTGCAAAAAATGACCTGGTCATAAAGGGGGGTAATCCTTCCGGAGCTGAAGCTGTTAAAAAGGAACTTCACCCTTATATTAAAAATTACAACAAAGGCATCTTTCGAAATATTTAGTAATGGCAATCTACAGATTCCTATAGATCAGGGGTCTCCAAACACCGGCCCGCGGGCCACATCCGGCCCGCTTGTGCCTTTTCCCTGGCCCGCGGCTCACTCAGACTCATAGCATTGCCGTTCTGCTGCCATTAAAAGCAGCAGATCGGAAGTATGACTGACAGGTCCCGCAAACAAAGCCGCTCCCCCACACCCTCCCATGCTGCCACGCTTTGCTGAGGATTGGCTGCTGGGACTGCCTGTCATAGCAACCAATGACGTCTTCAGCACGGCACCTCCCGGCATCCCGCCCGCTGTTTGTATGAGAGATCCTTCCACGTGTGTAGCAGCTGGGCGGGAGTCGGGAGGTGCAGGAGAGCTGCAAGAGGCAAATGGCAAATGTACGTGATGATGGGGAGACTGCTGGGGACACTGATGGTGGAGAGACTGCTGGGGACACTGATGATGGAGAGACTGCTGGGGACACTGATGATGGAGATACTGCTGGGGACACTGATGCTGGGGAGACTGCTGGGGACACTGATGATGGGGAGACTGCTGGGGACACTGTTGATGGGGACACTGAGGATTTGGAAACTCTTCTGGGGAGACTGATACTGGGGACACAGATGATGGGGAGACTCTACTGGGGACAATGTTAATGGGGACACTGATGATGAGGAGACTCTGATGGATGGAGGACACAGATATGGGGGACACTGGTATTCGGGAGACTCTGATGGGGGTCACAGAGGTGCGGAATGGTCTGGTGGGGACACAGACATGTTGAAAGGCTCTGATGGGGGACACAATGTGCAAGGAGACTCTAACAGGGACACAGACATGCAGAAAAGCTCTGAGGGGTACACAGACATGCGGAAAGGCTATGATGAGATTTAAATTGTATTAATTTATTTATAAATAAATAATTTTTTGGGCCCGTGAATACTTGTAAAATCTACAATGTGGCCCTCGGGCTAAAAAGTTTGGAGACCCCTGCTATAGATAATCACATTCTTTTTATTCTTTGCATACCTTATATTTTCTTACTCCCCATTCTTCTCATGGTAAGCCATTTTTACTAAGGGCAGATAAATGTATCTCCCGTTACTTCCTGGAACTCTGGGTCTGACTTCCGGAACATGTGACCGTGCACATCACCTCAGGGGGAAGGCACTGGAAATTTAGCCTTCCCAAGATGCATCTGAGAGGTAAAGTAAAAGCCAAAAAAATGCTTGATTAACTAACCAATGTAATACTTTATTTCTTATCAGCATGCAGAGCTTCATGCTGATAGGGTGTTTAGCGAAAGGGGGAAAGATCTACTTTAACAGGCCAAAAGAGCAAATATGAGAAGTTCATTGTTTGTGTCCACATATAGTGCCTTGAAAAAGTATTCATACCCCTTTTCTACATTTTGTCACGTTACAACCAAAAATGTAAATATATTTTATTGGGATTTTTTGTGATAGACCAACACAAAGTGGCACACAATTGTTTTACAAATAAATATTGGAAAAGTGTGGCGTGCATTTGTATTCAGCCCCCCTGGGTCAATACTTTGTAGAACCACCTTTCGCTGCAATCACAGCTGCAAGTCTTTTTGGGGATGTCTCTACCAGCTTTGCACATCTAGATAGTGACATTTTTGCCCATTCTTCTTTGCAAAATAGCTTAAACTTTGTCAGAATGGATGGAGAGCATCTGTGAACAACAATTTTAAAGCCTTGCCACAGATTCTCAATTGGATTTAGGTCTGGACTTTGACTGGCCATTCTAACACATGAATATGCTTTGATCTAAACCAGGGGTCTCAAACTGGTGGCCCTCCAGCTGTTGCGGAACTACAATTCCCATGAGGCATTGCAAGGCTGACAGTTACAGGCATGGCAGAGGCATGATGGGATTTGTAGTTCCGCAACATCTGGAGGGCCGCTAGTTTGAGACCCCTGATCTAAACCATTACATTGTAGCTCTGGCTGTATGTTTAGGGTCGCTGTCCTGCTGGAAGGTGAATCTCCGTCCCAGTCTCAAGTCTTTTGCAGACTCTAACAGGTCTTCTAAGATTGCCCTGTATTTGGCTCCATCTATCCTCCTATCAACTCTGACCAGCTTCCCTGTCCCTGCTGAAGAAAAGCACTTCCACAACATGATGCTGCCCACACCAAGCTTTATAGTGGGGATGGTGTGTTCAGGGTCATGTGCAGTGTTAGTTTTCCTCCACACATAGTTTTTTTTGCTTTTAGGCCAAAAAGTTCAGTTTTGGTCTCATCTCACCAGAGCACCTCTTTCCACATGTTTGCTGTGTTCCCCACATGGCTTCTTGCAAACTGCAAACTAAACTTCTTATGGATTTCTTTCAACAATGGCTTTCTTCTTGCCACTCTTCCATAAAGGCCAGATTTGTGGAATGCACGACTAATAGTTGTCCTGTAGACAGATTCTCCCACCTGAGCTGTGGGTCTCTGCAGCTCCTCCAGACCTGACATGAGCCTCTTGGCTGCTTCTCTGATTAATGCTCTCCTTGCCAGGCCTGTCAGTTTATGTGGATGGCCATGTCTTGGTAGGTTTGCAGTTGTGCCATACTTTTTCCATTATCGGATGATGGATTGAACAGTGCTTAGTGAAATGTTCAAAGCTTGGGATATTTTTTTTTTTAACCTAACCCTGCTTTAAACTTCTCTACAACTTCATCCCTGACCTATCTGGTGTGTTCCTTTGCCTTCATGGTGCTATTTGTTCACTAAGGTTCTGTAACAAACCTCTGAGGGCTTCACAGAACAGCTGTGTTTATACTGAGATTAAATTACACACAGGTGGACTCTATTTAATTAGGTGACTTCTGAAGGCAATTGGTTCCACTAGAGTTTAGTTAGGGGTATCAGAGTAAAGGGGGCTGAATACAAATGCACGCCACACTTTTCAGATATTTATTTGTAAAAAAAATTGAAAACCATTTATAATTTTTCTTCCGATTCACAATTACACAAGTGCCACTTTGTGTTGGTCTATCACATAAAATCCCCAAAAAATACATTTACGTTTTTGGTTGTAACATAACAAAACATGGAAAACTTCAAGGGGTATGAATACTTTTTCAGGGCACTGTATTCTTTAAAGTAGAATCTACACAAATGTCTTGCAGCATTTCTAGGACTTGCGGATAAATGGTGATGGCTTTCAGCAGTTCTAGGACTTGCAGACAAACGGTGATGCCTTACAGCTGTTCTACAATTGAGGATAAACGGTGATGCCCTGCAGCAGTTATAGGACTTGCAGACAAATGGTGATGCCCTGCAGCAGTTCTAGGATTTGCGGATAAATGGTGATGCCCTGCAGCAGTTCTAGGATTTGCGGATAAATGGTGATGCCCTGCAGCAGTTCTAGGATTTGCGGATAAATGGTGATGCCCTGCAGCAGTTCTAGGACTTGCGGATAAATGGTGATGCCCTGCAGCAGTTCTAGGACTTGCGGATAAATGGTGATGCCCTGCAGCAGTTCTAGGACTTGCGAATAAATGGTGATGCCCTGCAGCAGTTCTAGGACTTGCGAATAAATGATGATGCCCTGCAGCAGTTCTAGGACTTGCGGATAAATGATGATGCCCTGCAGCAGTTCTAGGACTTGCAGATAAATGATGATGCCTGCAACAGTTCTAGGACTTGCGGTCAAATGGTGATGGCTTGCAGCAGTTCTAGGACTTGCGGATAAATGATGATGCCCTGCAGCAGTTCTAGGACTTGCGGTCAAATGGTAATGCCCTGAAGAAGTTCTAGGACTTGCAGAAAAGCCACATCATTTATTGTTTCTCAGTATGTTCAACCATGTGGGTGAAAGCACACATTCGCAGGACTGAGGCAAACAATAAAGGGGCACCTGCAACTCTGCAATGCAGTAGACATCCTTGACATGTATTGGTTTTACTAAAATGATAAAGGAAATTGGTCCATGTTGGCTTTTGTTCCCTTTTTTTGTCATTAGGCTAAAGACATTTGAGTGTAAGCTCCATGGGGCACTGTTGGATATAAATAGTACATTTTACTCTCTGATGCAGAAAATGTTGGTGCCAATGAGCAATAAAAATAGAGTGATCTATCTAATTAAATTATGCTTCCATAATTAACTCGGTAAAGTTGAAAACCACTTAATTGTAATGTCCAAAAAGCTATTATAAAACACTATAAGTGCATTTACAGTACTTTAAACATGCCTGGCAAATGCACTTAATTAACATTAAAAAAATCTGTATGCCAATTAAACAATTTCTCTCCCCCTGTCTGCCCCATCCCCCAAGATTTTTTTGTTGTTGTTGTTTGGGGATTGACACATAATGTCACTATAATCCCTAGGGTCCATTCATTAAAGTCTGGCATAATTAGCAACTGCTAGATTATGTTAATTGTCCATTTTGTTAAGCACTGTGTTGCTGTAAGTGATCCTAGGCACACATCATGTGCATCAATTCACTGCTTCATTTTTGTTTTTATTGTTTGAAGTAAAATATCTATCAGCAAAGTAAAGACTAGAAATACATAAGGAGAGGGCTGGGGACTTTATATGAAGCATGCAACCGGAAAGGCAACATGAACAGAGGGTGTCTGGCGAGTGACCTAAAGACATTGCATAATACAAACAAAAGTATAGTTATACATGGGTAAAATTTATTTCATATATATATATATATATATATATATATATATATATATATATAGTGGTGTGAAAAAGTGTTTGCCCCCTTCCTCATTTCCTGTTCCTTTGCATGTTTGTCACACTTAAGTGTTTCGGAACATCAAACCAATTTAAACAATAGTCAAGGACAACACAAGTAAACACAAAATGCAATTTGTAAATGAAGGTGTTTATTATTAAAGGTGAAAAAAAATCCAAACCATCATGGCCCTGTGTGAAAAAGTGATTGCCCCCTAAACCTAATAACTGGTTGGGCCACCCTTAGCAGCAACAACTGCAACCAAGCGTTTGCGATAACGTGCAATGAGGCTTTTACAGCGTCCTGGAGGAATTTTGGCCCACTCATCTTTGCAGAATTGTCCTAATTCAGTTACATTAGAGGGTTTTCGAGCATGAACGGCCTTTTTAAGGTCATACCACAACATCTCAATAGGATTCAGGTCAGGACTTTGGCTAGGCCACTCCAAAGTCTTCATTTTGTTTTTCTTCAGCCATTCGGTGGTGGACTTGCTGGTGTGTTTAGGATCATTGTCCTGCTGCAGAACCCAAGTTCGTTTCAGCTTGAGTACACGAACAGATGGTCGGACATTCTCCTTCAGGATCTCTTGGTAGACAGCAGAATTCATAGTTCCTTTTATCACGGCAAGTCTTCCAGGTCCTGAAGCAGCAAAACAGCCCCAGACCATCACACTAACACCACCATATTTTACTGTTGGTATAATGTTCTTTTTCTGAAATGAAGTGTTCCTTCTACGCCAGATATACTTGGACACACACCTTCCAAAGAGTTCCACTTTTGTCTCATCGGTCCACAGAATGTTGTCCCAAAAGTCTTGGGGATCATCAAGATGTGTTGTGGAGAAATTGAGACGAGCTTTGATGTTCTTTTTGCTCAGCAGTGGTTTTCTCCTTGGAACTCTGCCATGCAGGCCATTTTTGCCCAGTCTTTTCCTGATGGTGGAGGCATGAACGCTGACCTTAACTGAGGCAAGTGAGGCCTGCAGTTCCTTGGACGTTGTTGTGGGGTCTTTTGTGACCTCTTGGATGAGTCGTCTCTGCGCTCTTGGGGTAATTTTGGGCGGCCGGCCACTCCTGGGAAGGTTCACCACTGTTCCATGTCTTCGCCATTTGTGGATAATGGCTCTCACTGTGGTTCGCTGGATTCCCAAAGCTTTGGAAATGGCTTTATAACCCTTTCCAGACTGATAGATCTCAATTACTTTCTTTCTCAATTGTTCCTGAATTTCTTTGGGTCTCGGCATGATGTGTAGCTTTTAAGGATCTTCTGGTGGACCTTACTGTGTCAAGCAGCTCCTATTTAAGTGATGCCTTGATTGTGAACAGGTGTGGCAATAATCAGGCCTGGGTGTGGCTAGAGAAATTGAACTCAGTTGCGGACAACCACAGTTATAGTATGTTTTAACAAGGGGGGAAATCACTTTTTCACACAGGGCCATGATGGTTTGGATTTTTTTTCACCTTTAATAATACACACCTTCATTTACAAATTGCATTTTGTGTTTACTTGTGTTGTCCTTGACTATTGTTTAAATTGGTTTGATGTTCCGAAACACTTAAGTGTGACAAACATGCAAAGGAACAGGAAATGAGGAAGGGGGCAAACACTTTTTCACACCACTGTATATATAAACACATAGTAGCATAATAGCATAATAGCATGCATCTTAGTTCATATTATTAACATTAAAAAAAAAAAGGATCTTGGATTTATGTTCACACGGTATATAACAAAACCATACATGAACAGAGGGTCACTGGCGAGTGTGTTGTTAATTTTATCTAAACACATTGGATCATGGCATAATACAAATGGGTGTCATCAGTCCCAGGCACTGAGATGGTATACCCCATGGCACAAGATGTAAAACCAACAGGAAACAGGTATCCCTGGGGAATAGTCCCCCATAGATTTTAAGGGGTGATGAGGACCACATCACCATATATCTGTGAAAAGTATGAAATGTATGTGTTGAGGCCATAACCCCTAGGGGCGGCTTTGACTTTCTGGGCTTACCAATTACCTCCTCGTGGCTTGTCGGTTGTTGTCTAGGGGTTCCCAGGGTTAGTACCCAGTGACTTCAGAGCTGACACATAATAGTCCTTTTCAAGGTTTTTATTTTGCAGGGGTAACATCCAACAATAACACAGTCTCAGGTGAGAATAGAGGGATAAGACTCAGGCACTTTGAACTGCTGACATCCAGTGAATGCCTCTAATTAACCCAGAGAGTAGCCACTCGCAGCTGGGTGCTTCACTGCTGGATAAACCTCTAGCCAGAGATCTAGCAGCCAACATGTGATCCGTAAAC
Organism: Lithobates sylvaticus; assembly: GCA_028564925.1. Taxonomy (NCBI): domain Eukaryota; kingdom Metazoa; phylum Chordata; class Amphibia; order Anura; family Ranidae; genus Lithobates; species Lithobates sylvaticus. The sequence continues at coordinate 200,183,006 of CM053032.1, forward strand.
TTTTCAAAGTCTCTGCCACAGACTAGATTGTAACTGAAGATAAGTAGGAACCTTTCTCACAGTACCTGGATCTCTCAGCCTTCTTGGCGATACTGTGGGAAGTGTGGATTCTTTAGTGTCCATACAACTCAGCTCCCAGGCTCTTACTGAGCAGCCAGCTTGTTGGTCCTCCTCCAAAGAGTCCTCCCCTGGTCACACACCGGGATGCCTTTGAATCCTCCTTCAGTTACTGGGCCTCGAACTAGCCAGTTCCGAGGCTTGGGAACGGACGGATCCCCACCCCAGACCATGAGGGCCTCTGAGGTTGGTCAGGGTGACCATGCTTGCGGGACGGCAGACACTCCTGGGCCCGGGACCCCTCACGGGCTGCCCCGGACCAGAACCAGGAATCAAAGCAGCGAACCCTGAACATGTGACTTCAGCACCTTAAATACCCCTTCCCAGACTACACAGCGAAGGCCAGACGCGCCCACTGATTGGCTCAATTGGAAAGATTGGTACCCAACACGTCCAACCAGGCCTAGTTCCTGGCCTGTCATGGGTGCCTCACTGCACCTATGACCAGGCAGAACCTTAGTACAGCCCAGCCAGACTGATACCAAAGTAAAACCTGTACAATTAACCCCCAGAACTCCATTATAGTTCAGAGAAAAACTAAATTTACACTGATAGCGCGCACTTAATAAAGTGTGACCGCTACATATGTATAGTTATACATAAAAAAAAAAGTACATAATAGGCCGATTGATACTATAAGGTGTGAACTAGTCCTGTTGCCAAAAAAGTGATAAAAAATTTAGTGATATGATAATAGTGAGCCTGTACCTAGGTATAGAGCTGAAAAAAGTGATATGGTGTTATGGAAAGTGACGCAGTGTACGCCAACCACATGTACAGTACTGTGCAAAAGTTTTAGGCAGAGGTGAATAAAACATTCTGTGCATTAAGAATGCGTTCAAATGTATATATTGTTAATTTTTATCAATTTACAAAATGCAAAGTAAGCAAACAGAAAAAAAATCTAAATCAATTCAATATTTGGTGTGACTACCCTTTGGCTTCAAACCAGCATCAATTCTTACACTTGCACACTTTGTACGCTTGCACAAAGCCAGGAATTTCGTATGATTAAAGTCAGCTTTATGATTAACCAATTATACCAAGCAGGTGCTGCAGATCATCAACTTTATATGTAGGTTGCAACACAGTCATAACAGAAACAACTGTGTAGGCTGCTTAAAACTGGGTGATGAACAACCAAACTCTGCTACTAAGGTGAGGTTGTAGAAGACAGTTTCATGTCACAAGTCAATCACCATGGCTAGACAGAGCACAGCAACAAGACACAAGGTAGTTATACTGCATTAGCAAGGTCTCTCCCAGGCAGAGATTTCAGAGCAGACTGGGGTTTCAAGATGTGATGTTCAAGCTCTTTTGAAGAAGCACAAAGAAATGGGCAACATTGAAGACCGTAAACACAGTGATCAGCCAAGGAAACCTAATGCAGCAAATGAAAGACACATAATGCTTATTTTCGTTCGACATCGGAAGATGTCCATCAGTGCCATCAGCACAGAACTGTCAGAAACCAGTGGCACCCAGGTACACCCATTTACTGTCCAGAGAAGTCTGGCCAGAAGTGGTCTTCATGGAAGAATTGCGTCCAAAAAAACATACCTCTGACGTGGGAACAAGGCTAGGCGACTCAACTATACACAAAAATACAGGATCTGGTGTACAGAAAAATTTCAGCAGGTGCTTTGGACTGATGAGTCAAACTTTGAAATATTTTGCTGTAGCAGGAGGCATTTTGTTTGCTGAAGAGCTGAAAAGCTGTACAGTAATGAGTGTCTGCAGGCAACAGGGAAGCATGGTGGAGGTTCCTTGCAAATTTGGGGCTGCATTTCTGAAAATGGAGTTTGTCAGGATCAATGGTGTCCTCAATACTGAGAAATACAGGCAGATACTCATCCAACATACCATACCATCAGGAAGGCGTGTGATTGGCCCCAAATTTATTCTGGAGCAGGACAATAACCCTAAACATACAGCCAATGTCATTAATAGCTATCTTCAATGTAAAGAAGAACAAGGAGTCCTAGAAGTTATGGTTTGGCCCCCACAGAGTTCTGATCTCAACATTGAGTCTGTCTGGGATTACATGAAGAGACTGAAGGATTTGAGACAGCCTACATCCCCAGAAGATCTGTGATTAGTTCTTCAAGATGTTTGGAAAAACCAAACTCTGCTGAGTTCCTTCAAAAACTGTGTGCAAGTGTACCTAAAAAATTGATTGGTGCCAAAAGGGTGGTCACACAAAATATTGAATGGATTTATATTTCTCTTCTGTTCATTTACTTTCCATTTTGGTAATTGCTAAATATAAACTAGTAACACTTCTTTTTCTGAAAGCATTCCTAACTTACAGCAGTTTTTCCCACCTGCCTAAAACGTTTGGACAGTAGGGTATATCAATGGGGAAAGCGTGAAAATACTTTTAGATGCCCTTTAATGCACTGTGGCATTTAAAAGGGTCAGTCCACCCAGAACTGATATTTCAGCTTTTCGCAGATGTGTAGAGTTAAACCACTGCCAGTTTATTTAACTTCTAGGGGACTCTAGTGGTGATATCCTTGTGCTCAAATTTCTGAGTCTACACACTACCTTTGGCCATTATGATAGATTCAGACTCTCTTGTTTTTTTTTTATTGTATAATATGTAAAATGCAACAGGACGTGCTGAAACATTCAAAGGTTTGCAGAAACATTCACAACTCCCAGAACAGGAATTATGGCAATGGGATCTCACTGTCAGAGTATTTAAAAGAGAAGTATGGCCAAAGCTCTTGTGGGTCACATGAGGGAACTTACTTTGTATGGACTGGACCTTTTAATTGCCCTTACATTTTTGAGCTGTCCTGGTGCTAAATTACCAATAAATACTGTTTGGATGTCAAGCAGAAGCAAAATGGTGGTCATATGATAATCATGGGTGTACCTATATTATTTGTCCTCAACTCCCACATCCCCACAATACACAACCATGCATGTAAATGCTCAGCAACACAACAGGACACCTAAAGTATAATTGAAGGATGCACCAGAATGCATGCTCTGACATGGGATGTGCTGATGTACATTGTCATGGCTTTTAGAAGCTTTGTAAGCATCTTGTAATGTCCATGTGAAAAATGATGTAACATTTTTAACAATCCATCTAGTATGAATGAGTCCGAAAGCTTAAAGTATATGTAAGCCCGACATTTCATATTCCTGATATGTGCCTGCTATACCATGTAATTGTATGAGAAAGTATCTTGTTCTCTCTGTATTGCTTCCTTTGTGTAACATTCTGGGTGTTCCTGACAATCCCTCTGCTTTCCTATCAAAAACTGACCACACTAGGCATGGGAACACAGCATGGTCAGTTCCCTAGCTGTGCAGGGAACTCGGCTTGCTCTTCTCCAATGATCAGCCTTGACCTGACACATGCCTCCCCCCCTACACAGCCATTCACTGGAAAGATCAGTGTACTGCTGTTTCTCCTCCCCTAGCTCTCTGAGCTTCTTATGCACTTGAGAACAGTGGGTATGTGATCACTTATAAAAATGTATCTATAATGTTTGTTTTATTTATATATATATATATATATATATATATATATACACATACACACACACACATGTTTTGCCTCCTATTTCTTTTTTAACCTGAATGTAGTTTTTTTTTTTTTTTATATGGTGAGGGTTTGCATATATGTCTATGTCTTGTGTAACCCCATGAAGACTTTTGTTGGTGTGTATTATCATATACCTTTTGTATGTTTATTTGGCTTTATTGTGCAGGTTGGGTTCATCTTTCAACCCCTGTTACAGACCTTTTTAGCAACACCTATCAGGGTTTTTTTGCCTTATTCCCACCTTTTTGTATCATTTAGCAGCTGTTTATTCTATGTTACTCTCACATGGTTCCCGCACTCGCCCGGGAGACTGCCAATGCGGCCTTAAGTGTCCTTGGTACGTTGGTGACGGTCTTGCTAGTAAGTACTTTTGCCCATAGGATCTTCCCTTCTGGTGGCGATGGCAGATGGGGATTAATGAACATATCTACTATTTGTATTGGGTCTGACTGTAGTTATGGGGCGTTTCACCACTATGGTATTTACCTGGTGGTTTGCTCCATATTCTACAGCCTTATTATGTTATCATGTTTTGTCATATGAAGATTTCTTATATGTATGTTTTTCTTTTTGAAAATACCTTTCTCTGAATAATACCCCTGAAGAAGCGGTTTTCTGCAAAACATGTAGCGTTTGTAACTGGAAAAAGCGAATATTAAATTCCCCATAGTGGGTTGATACATCTATTTCTTTACAGTTTACATCAGAGGAATTCAATTGTTCAAATTTGTTTCCTGCTATGGGTTACCCTGTACTGTATGCATGTCATATGTCTGCCCTTTCCGGTATTTTTTTATGAATTTTTCAATAAATTTGTAATTTTATAAAATAAGCTGTTTGAGCATTGTAAGTCCATACCGTACTACAAAAGTCCAAGGTTGCTTCAATTTCCTAGTTGTTTTTTGTAGGGTTAGCATATACTTTACATTCACCATCCTGATTCTGACCTGTAATTCCATACACTTCCTTATATACTATTAACACAGACTTAGCCTCCAGTGGGAGCACATTACATTATCAAGGCATTCCTAATATGCTCGCTCCAGACTGTTTACTTATACTGTAATTAACCTTTAGAATCACCCAATGCATGGCTGGGGAACAGAGCATTTTAAGCATCATAGTCTAAGACTGGGCTGTGGAAACACTATAAAAAGCACATGATACGTTGCTTATGCTATTTTATTTCTTGCGTATAGATATATTTAGGCTGAACTAAAACAAAAGTATTATTCTAATCAGTTATAGAGTTTTGATGAACTGGGTATCCAATTATGATAAACAAGTAACCTCAGTGATGCAACAGTTTTGGAAAACCATAATGGTCACTTGAAGGGCTTTAGAATTGCTTTAGAATGACATGTGCTACCATGGTATAAACCAATATTAGAAGCATTTTTTTTCAACCCTAGGCATGAATAAAAGCTAAACCATTAAGAACTTTTTGTAACCAATTTTTTTTGCTCATGGCTTAGAGGAAATCGTCAATGTACTGTGTGTCCTGCTAGAAGCCGATGCTTCTACATGACCGTGAATGCCCTCCATTGATACTTTCTCAGAAGAATCTCTTATTGCCATATTCAAGGTGCACATTCTTCCATCAATGACACCAACCCACAATAAGCCTAAAGCCTCGTACACACAGTACAATGGTTGGCCAACCGAGCGTCTGATTTTTGTCAAAAGGGCGTGTGCCAGGATCTTGTCTTGCATACTAACGGTACACAATTGTTGTGTCACAAACACGACCCTAGTGACGTACTACGAGGAATTTCAGCTCTTGAACACCACCCTTTGGGCCCCTTCTGCTAATTTCGTGTTTGGTGAGCATTGATCTCGAGCATGCGTGTTTGTACTTTCAACTTTTGTGTGACCATACGAAAATCAGACGTCAAGCCGCTGTCCGCCGAAAATTTACTAGCCTGTCATCCAACATTTGTTGGACACCAATTTTAAAAGGAGCGTACTAACGGTAAGATTTTAGGACAACAGTCTGTCAACAGACAATCCCATGCCAACAATCGTACCATGTGTACAAGGCTTTAGACTACACAACCAATTTTTAATGTCAGACTGAAACAATCTAGTGCAAAAATCACTCTATTGTGCTACTGTAGGAGATTATTGTGCGACTGTTAAAGCATGAGATTAATCTAATAACAAATATTTTAATGAAAATCTTGGCCAAGAATCTACTAAATGTGCCCTTGTTGAGTCCAAGATGGAGAAGAGTGGAAATTATTTGGTAATATTTTCTGTTATGCGATAAATTGCAGCATTGTGCAAATATGGGGGAGCGATTGCTTGATTGTGCTGCTGAAAATCAGTTGTGATACCGATAAAAAGATCATTCACATAAGACTTTTGAAGTGCAATTGAATGACTAAAAATCATCCATGTAGACCTAGGCTTACTCGCCACCTCTCTAAGGGGTTGATTTACTAAAGGCAAATATGCTGTGCACTTCGCAAAGTGCAGTCGCACTCTCCATGAGCAGTTGCTCCAGAGCTTAGTAAACGAGGTAAAGCTTCACTTTGCAAAGCGTACCCAATCACTTGCAAGGAAACTTAAAAAAACTGCATTTTTGCTTGCACATGATTGGATGATGAAAGTCAGCAGAGCTTCTGCTCATTTACTAAGCTCTGGAGCGGCTGCACTTGCAGAGTGCAACTGCACTTTGCAAAGTGCACAGTCTATTTACCTTTAGCATATAAGATTTGTGTTACTCTGGTATGTATTATATGGATCAGTGTTTTTGATGAACACTGTAGTTTGGATAACATTATTGTGCCTTGACATGCTGCTCTTTGACGTATGTATTATTTTTGTTTCTCTGTCTTGTAATGGATCTCATAGTTCCTTTTAGACAATTACTATACTTTTAAAACAGCCTATATACCATTGAAACAGTATTAAATAAGTATATATTCATTTGAGACAACATTTATCTTCTCTCAAGGGGTTCTTTTTCACTTGGCATTTCACTCTACAGATTGTTAAACCAAAAAAAAAAAGAAAATAGAAAAAAACGTATTTGTGCTTTTTATCCGCTATTCCTTCTTACTTGTATATAACATTCCCATTTAGTCTATGGCTTTAAGTTATTTTATATTTTTTTATATTTTAAGTCCTTTGCTTTATATGTCTTGGTTATGAATATTCATATTATAATTGATGTTATTTCAGGACTTATGCAGTTTGTTATATATGATTAATGAGTTATTGTTTGTTACCTTTTAAGAAGCTTGTAGGATCATACGTCTATAACGTTGTCATCTAGAGCAAGGCAAGAATGAATGTTATACACTTTTCCCTCTGTCCCATTTGTGCCCCATTTCTAGTCTCATCTTCATCCAGTTGGTACCTCCAACATTGTCATTAAAAAAAAAATTCTCAGTGTGAATGAGATTTTAACACAGCAGCTATTGATGGGGAAGGCTAGGTTCCTGCTTATTGTACAGATCCATACCAGATGGAGAATCTGCCCATCTGCATGTTGTACAGTGATTGGAATGAGGTACATCAAGCATATAAAATATGAAAGATACATGAAAAAAATGTATTCAAAGTGAATTTGCTAAATAAGCATTAGCATATGAATGTAATTTCAAAAATCGCTTACTATTTTTTTTTTTAAACTAGAATTTTCTTTAGCCGATTGCCGACTAGCCACCACAGTTTTACTGTGACAGAATGGCACGGCTGGGCGAAATGACGTTACGTTTACGTCGCCTCGCCTTCTGGCCACTAGGGGCGCGCGCGCCTGCCACCCGCAGCGTGTGCATGGACCTGATGCGAGTGCCTGGTGGGCGCTATGACCGCCAGGCTCCCGCGATTGCTCGTGACAGAGCGAGAACTGGGATCTCGGTTCTCTCAGGGGAGTAGAGACAGATTGTGTGTTCATACTATGTATGAACACCGATCTCTCTCTCCTCCTAGACAGTCCCATCCCTCTTCAGTTAGAACACACCTAGGGAACACAGTTAACCCCTTGATCGATCCTTAGTTTTAATCCCTTCCCTGCCAGTGACATTTATACAGTAATCAGTGCATTTTTATAGCACTGATCGGTATTTAATTGTCAGTGGTCCCAAAAATGTGTCAAAAGTGTCCGATGTGTCTGCCGCAATATCGCAGTCCTGATAAAAATCGCAGATCTCCGACATTACTAGTAAAAAATAAAAAAAAGAATAAAAATCCCATAAATCTATATACTATTTTGTAGACGCTATAACTATTGCGCAAACCTATCAATATACGCTTGTTGCAAAAAATTTTACCAAAAATATGTAGAAGAATACATATTGGCCTAAACTGAGGAAAACATTTTTTTTGATAAAAAATGTGGGATATTTATTATAGCAAAAAGTTAAAAAAATTATGTTGTTTTCAAAATTGTCGCTCTTCTTTTGTTTATAGCGCAAAAAAAAAAAAAAAAAAACTGCAGAGGTGATCAAATAGCACCAAAAGAAAGCTCTATTTATGGGAAAAAAAGGATGTCAATTTTGTTTGGGTATAGCGTCGCATGACCACGCAATTGTCAGTTAAAGCGACGCAGTGCTGTATCACAAAAAATGGCCTGGTCATTGAACAGCCACCAAATTTTCCGGGGCTGAAGTGGTTAAATAATATTAGGGGATCGTACCCTGAAAGCCCTTGTGCACTTTGTTACAGGGAGACAACTGTGCACTAATTATGTTCCTGCCCCGGCACATGCATGCCTATTTGAGACTGCATGTGGCTGTACTTAGATAGGCATGGCTCGACGTTGTCACTATCAGTAAACTGGTCCAGAGCAATGGTGTTCACCTATACAACTCAATCACGTGCTATGTAACCAAAAATATATAAAAAAAACTAAAGTAATAACACAATCAGTGATAAATGAAATTGATACAATAGTCTTTCTGCAGCCTCCTTAACCGCTTGCTGCCCGTCAAACGTCATCTGACATCGCGGACTTTGAGCAGTGATTTCTGAATAATGCCTGCAGCTACAGGCATCATTCAGATATCTTCTTTTATAGCCAGAGATTCCCTGCACCATAAGAACAATCATAGTGGCTGTTCAGGCACTTGATTGTTCTTACAGCCGGCAGGAGGGGATGTCCCCCCCCCACCGCCCTCCGTTGCTTTTACCGTCTCACCCGTGTGATCAGTGAGCCGGAGAAGGGATCTGCTGGTGCCGGATCATAGAGATTTCCGGTGGGCCAGATGGTCCCCGGGGTCTCTATGATCGTTCTGAGGCCGGGAGTGATGTTACGACATCACGCCCGGCCTCTGAATTTTAAAAAATGCCACCGCCTCAGCTGGGAAGCCAGGACCGTTTTTTTTATTTTTATTTCAGTCACCCTTGCCTAAAGGTGAGATCTGGGAACTTATTGACCCCAGATCTCAGTGTAAAGAGGACCTGTCATGCCATATTCCTATTACAAGGGATGTTTACATTCCTTGTAACAGGAATAAAAGTGATTTAAAAAAAAATGAAAAACAAAGTATTAAACTAGAACAATTAAAGTAAAATGAACAATAAAAATAAGAAATAAAATTTAAAATGCCCCTGTCCCCGCGGGCTCGCTCGCAGAAGCGAATGAATACGTAAGTCCCGTCCACACATGTAAACGGCATTAATCCACACATGTGAGGTATCACCGCAAACGCTGGAGTGAGAGCAATAATTCTAGCTCTAGACCTCCTCTGTAACGCAAAACTTGTAACCTGTAAAAAAAAATTGGGAATTTTTAAGTACCGAAGTTTGGTGCCATTCCACGAGCCGAAAATTTACTAGCCTGCAATCCAACATTTGGTTGGCCGAAAGTTGGACAACAATTGTCTGAAGGAGCGTACTAATGGTCAGATTTTAGGCCAACAGTCTGTCCTCACACAATTCCCTGCCGAAAATCCAATCGTGTGTATGGGGTTTTAGGCTTTAACCTCCCTGGCGGTATGATTCTGTTCGGAATTTAGTGCTGAAAGCGGTACAATTATTTTGCATGGAAATTTGGCGTTTTTATATTGTAGGCATGCAATTCTTATGAATAACTCACTTAAATCTGTCCGAACCAGAGTCTAGTAGACATCCCGGGTATGATAAAGTTTGAAACACAAAATCATAAATTATAATATAATAGAAATATATATAAAAATGATTCAATAATGTAATCAAATCAAAAACACTGAAATTTGCTCAGTTGCAGAATAGTCGCTGTCATTAAATTTAGTGTTTGATGATAAATTGTGATTCTAATTTTTTATCGGTGTTTTCTAGCTGGTCTAAAACCACTTTTGACATAAAGGGACACTTTTTGGTTGCTATGGACAATCTCCAGTTTCCAGGCAGAAAAAAAATCTTTTTATTATATAAAATGACATGCAGGGCACTGGGCAGACCACTAGGGACAAAGGGGATGTGTATTTTTTGTATACAGTACTGTAATCTGTAAGATTACAGTACTGTATGTGTGTTGTGTTTTTAAACTTTTTTGAATTTGGCGCCGATCTCCGCTCCCGTGCGTCGGAACGTCACAGGGAACGGAGATCAGCGGCACTCGGGCACTGTGTGAATTGAGCGAGCAGACGGCTCGCTCACACAGCGGGGAGACATCGCAGGATCCAGGGGAAAAGGTAAGTAACTTCCCCCTGTATCCTGCAACGCAGCCCGAGTATGGCTCGGGGTTACCGCTCCTGGCAGAAAAAACTCAACCTGAGCCAGACTCGGGATTACCGCCAAGGAGGTTAAACAAGCTGAAGTTAGAAGCTGATTGGCTACCATGCAGAGCTGCACCAGATTTTGCACACTCCAGTTTCAGTAAATCAAACCCTATGTGTCAAATATATCACCTTATGTATTTGTTTGTATCTTTGTGTTTTTTACATAATCTGTATCAACTCTGTATTACTCCTATTAAGAAAACCTAGACGCAGAAATATAGGGAATGCCACTGTTGAGCTTGTTCTAAGAATACTAGTTTTCTGGTTTCAAAACTTTAGAGACACTGACACAAAGAATGCATGCAGACTTGAAAGTCATAGTGACCTCAGTACTCCTGATCTGTATGTTTGTTGAAGGTCAGTGTCTCAGAAAATAGCCATTGAAAAAACATAAATGCAACTAGCATTTTTAGACGGAGAGGACAACAGTGACAACTACCATAGTCTCTAAGTACAGCTTTCCTTTTAAACAAAAAAATGACTATAGCATCCAGGGTTGAGATACTGGCTCCTTATCAATCTCAATATCTGTTTCCTGGCTTGCAGATTTCTGAGACCCCCTTTTCTTGTGGGTCTCAGATAAAATGCATTTCTCTCCCTTAATTAAAGTATATCTAAACCCAATTACTAAAATTGGGTGTTAAATCATATTAAATAATATCTAGTCACCCTGCCATGTCTTTGATATTGTAGGGATTTTAAATCCAGGGCTAATACTGTATATGGATGGGTACTTTTTAAATCCAGGGCTAATACTGTATATGGATAGTTTACTTTTATCATTACCTACACCTAGCTGCCTAAAAACCCCCATGGGGGAAACTTCCGATTCCCATGGATGGGTACCACATCCTAAGCTAATGCAACCACAAGGAAAGAAACAAAAGCAGACCTTTAAGGTACCCAACCACATATTATCCACTTGCCCTCCTGAAGATTTACCCCTCTTCGTGACTGGGCTATTTTTTGCAATACGGCACTGCGTGTTTTTAACTGACAATTGCGCTATCATGCAACGCTGTACCAAAAAGAAATTTATGTAATTTCTTTTCTACAAATAAAGCTTTCTTTTGGTGGTATTTGATCAACACTTTTTTTTTTTATTGTTTGCGTTATAAACAAAAAAAAGACCTACAATTTAAAAAAAAAAAAAACAAACAATTTTTTTACTTTCTGCCATTAAACATATCCAATAAAAAAAATATGCACAGTAATTTAGCAAATAAAATGTCTTCTTTAACCACTTCCCGCCCGGTCAATAGTAAATTGACGTCCGGGAAGTGGCTTCGTTATCCTGACTGGGCGTCATATGACGTCCTTCAGGATAACAGCCGCCGCGCGCATCGCGGCGATCGGTGGAGCGGTGTGTCAGTCTGACACACCGCTACACTGATCTCGGTAAAGAGCCTCCGGCGGAGGCTCTTTACCACGTGATCAGCCGTGTCCAATCACGGCTGATCACGATGTACACAGGAAGAGCCGTTGATCGGCTTTTCCTCACTCGCGTCTGACAGACGCGAGTAGAGGGGAGCCGATCGGCGGCTCTCCTGACAGGGGGGGTCTGCGCTGATTGTTTATCAGCGCAGCCCCCCCTCAGATGCCCACACTAGACCACTAGGGAAGCCCCCAGGACCACCAGGGAAGCCCCCAGGACCACCAGGGAAGCCCCCAGCATGTGGATGGCCAGGTACATCCCCCATGGCCATCCACATGTTAAAAAAAAATCAAAAATATGCCAATCAGTGCCCACAGATGGGCACTGATTGGCACATCATATTAATAAAAAAAAAGTAAAAAAAAAAAAGGATTCCCAGCAATGCCACCCATAAGTGTTATCAGTGCCACTCATCAGCGTCCATCAGTGCCACCTATCAGTGCCCATCCGTGCCCACCCATGCCCACCTATCAGTGCCCATCCATGCCACCTATCAGTGCCCATCCATGCCACCTATCAGTGCCACCTATATGTGTGCATCAGTGCCACCCATAAGTACCCGTCAGTGCCGCCTATGAGTGCCCATCCGTGCCACCTGAGTGCCCATCAGTGCCGCATACCAGTGCCACCTATCAATGCCCATCAGTGCCACCTATCAGTGCCCATCAGTGCCGCCTATCAGTGCCCATCATCAGTGCCACCTCATCGGTGCCCCCCTAATTGGTGCCACCTCATCGGTGCCCATCAGTGCCGCCTTATCAGTGCCCATTAGTGCCGCCTTATCAGTGCCCGTCATTGAAGAAGAAAACGCACTTATTTACAAAAAAAATTAACAGTGACAAAGAAAAACTTGTTTTTTTGCAAAATTTTCGGTCTCTTTTTGTTTGTTGCGCAAAAAATAAAAATCGCAGAGGTGATCAAATGCCACCAAAAGAAAGCTCTATTTGTTGGAACAAAATGATAAAAAATTTGTTTGGGTACAGTGTAGCATGACCGCGCAATTGTCATTCAAATTGCGACATCGCTGAAAGCTGAAAATTGGCTTGGGCGGGAAGGTGTCTAAGTGTCTGGTATTGAAGTGGTTAAAACAGCCCTGATATAAAGTTATGTAACAATAGTGCCACTAGTGAGGTTCTTGAATTGGCAAGGGTAGAAACAAACTTTTGACTACAAGAGTTGGTCAAAAGTTGCATAATTCAGCACCTTAGGTTTTCACGGGGTCACTTTAAGCACATAGTGGGGCTGATTTACTAAAGGCAAATAGGCTGTTCACTTTGCAAGGGAATTTTCCCCTTAGCCCTTAGTGGTTAACTATAACCTTCTAAAGAATAACCAATCACGTTCAGGAAGCTGTACTTCCTAAAAAGATCCTCTTTAATATCCTCCCAGTGAGAGTGGGTGAAGAAAGAAGAATGCTCTCGTAGTGTGATACCGCAAGGGAACGAGTTCAGTACTTGTGGATTTTCGCCGGTTATCAGAAAAAAAATGTGAGTTTTATGCTGTTATTTTTATAAATCTATTTTAAACGGTATGACACTACGTTCTTCTTTCTTCACCCACTCTCACTGGGAGGATATTGAAGAGGATCTATTTAGAAACAACAGAGACCAAGCACTACACAATTGAGAGCAGAGCATTGGAAATACCCATAGAGGACCCCTAGAGGCGATCCCACGATATTACGCCATCTCTGGGAGATAACATCATATACTGATTTGAAGCATATCTAAGGTGAGGGGCCAGAGAGCACAGAGGTGACACGGGAAGAAAGAGATTACGTCACCTTATATTAAGGACTTTCACTACCAATGGTGAAGGGATAGATCACGCACAGTCATCCAGATTATATTAAGGACTTTTTTCATAGAAGAAATCTACATTTGTCATGATTACCTGTTTTTTATGTGCAGATTATTTGGTGTCCAGCCTTGAGACACATGGGGGGGGGGGGGTTATTTACTAAAGGCAAATCCACTCTGCACTACAAGTGCACTTGGAAGTGCAGTCACTGTAGATCTGAGGGGTAGATCAGAAATGAGGGGAGGAAGTGCAGTCACTGTAGATCTGAGGGGTAGATCAGAAATGAGGGGAAGCTCTGCTGATTTTATCATCCAATCAGGTGCAAGCTAAAATTCTGTTTTTTATTTTCCTTGTATGTCCTCCTGAGATCTACAGTGACTGCACTTTCAAGTGCACTTGTTGCCTTTAGTTAATAACCCCCATGGTTTCACTATTTGTTTATGCACTGGAATCACTTTATTTATACCATTAAGGATATCCATCACTGAAGTTACACAGTCTCTGAGTGGATCAGTTGGTATCCATTCTTGAGGCACACGACTTTGTCAACCTTTTTTTAGCACTGAAATCACTTTATTAGCAGAATAGGGTTTCCCATCACTGAAGTATTATTTAGTTTATTGCATATCAGGATTAGTATGTCTTTACCTTTGTGTGGATATATGGGAACCTATCTTTGAGACATATTGTTACATATGGTTATACATTTTTTGGCACAGGAATCACCTTATTATTCAAATTTGGATGGACAGCACAACACTACCTTTTTATTTATAATCACATTCATTAGCCACGGATACGTTATTCTGTGAAAGCAGATGTCTCTTATATACTTTCACTTTATTTTTCATATAGTGGTGCCGCGAGAGTAACACAATACTATTGTAACACAAGTCTATTTGCCTTTAAAAAATGAGCCCCAGTGGGTAGCTGCAGGTGAATACTGAGAGGACTAAATTTATAAGTAGATGTTTATGAAACATAACAATGTCCACCCAAAACTAAAGCCTGGTACTAACCATGCAAGGTTAGTCCAGCGATCCCTCCACGCTGAGCTGTTGAGTTCTGACAGGGGGGACGCCCCCCCACCAAAATACTGCAATCAGCACGCTCTGCCATTGGCTGATAGTGCTGATCGGGAGTTGGTTGGTTGCTGGTTTTCCAGCATGCACATCCGGCTGAATGGTTGGCTTCTGTCAGACAGACGACATACACCAGGGCAGAATGTTGGCCGGTATTTCTTGTACCGGCAAATGTCTCCCGACATTTTGCCTGTGTATACGGGGCTTTAATGACCAACGGGATGTGTGTGTGCATGTGTTTTTTTTAAATAAGTGATTCATCTAATTTTAAGGACAAGCTGTCTGAAAACAAGGCCAATTAGTAATTGGATCAAGGATTTTTTGGAAAGGCTGCATGAGTGAAAATATCGGTCTGTTGAGAGGAGATTCCTTCACTGAATACCCTTGAATTATCCTGGGTGAGACGTGCTTTCCAATTGTCTGCAGATAAGTATGATTAGCAATTCTGTAATGTAACATTAAGCAGCTAGTAAACCAAATTTAGCTGGAGCTGGCTGTGGTTCAGACCAGCTAATTGAATTAGCTATTGTTGCATTACCGATAAGGGCACTTTGGGGAGAGAGAAAGAAGCGCAGGCTTCGTAACACTGACTAAACCGTGAAATGGGATCAACAGGAAATGTGCAAGTAATGCACAAGAATTCTCAGACCCCCTCTTATCCAAAAGGGGAGACGCTACCACTGAGCTCATATTGAGAGGATTCATTCTATTACACACACATTTACTCACTCACCCAAACTAAAGCATCGTTCCTTTTTGGAACACAAGACATGCTCCAAAATTCGAAAAAACACATAGAAAACAGCTTCTATCTTTCTCACACAAGTGCACTTGGAACACAACCTTTGAGTATTAAATCAGCCTTATGTCTGTACACACAGGGACTTGCACTCATTGGCATTTAGTGCCATTAAGGGCTTGTACTCAAGAGCTAAATACAGAAGTACATTCAGCATATGTGGTTTTAGCAGTGTTTTGCACTCTGTTATCAGAATTAGTCCCTGTTGGTCCCTGGTGGTTGGGGGCATGGCCTCTGGGAGCAGTACAAATAAAGTGGAGTGAGGCTTTAAACTGTTACTAAACCCAGGACCCTGCGTTCACTATATCTGGTCTCCGACAGAACATGGAAATGCAATTATTTTAGTAAATATAAACTTCTAAATACCTTTTCTCATCAGCAGTATATAGCAGTCTTGTGACTTCTATCAGTGTCTGGTTAAAGCTTGTAGGATGAGTTTTTATTCTACTCTGGCTGTCCTATGAGGCTGCCCTCGGCTTATACTCGAGTCAAGCACTTTTCTGCAGCAGAGAATGACATTTTCCGACCCGACTTTGGGGCCCCGTATCTCGGGGGTTCCTAGCATCAAGTGGTCCCTAGATACAGGGCCCCAAAGTCGGTCAACTGTGTCCACCTGCAGCAATGTCATTTCGGGAAATTTTGGCTGCAGCTAGGGGGCATCTGGGAAGCCTGAACTACCAAGTTTGAAGTTCGGGGGACCTATGGCTGCAAATGGGCACAGTGAGGCATGCAAATGAGCACAGCGAGGCTGCAAATGGGCATTGACCCTCTTTTACACTTACAGTAGCTGCGCATTTCTCACCCTAGGCTTATACTCGAGTCAATACGTTTTCCCAGTTTTTTGTGGTAAAATTAGGTGCCTTGGCTTACATTCGGGTCGGCTTATACTCGAGTATATACGGTATATATATTTTTTTATTTCTAGCTACTTTGATGTTTCAGTACCTTTAAACCACTGAATCTGAATCATTTTCAGAAGGAGGAAGGCATTGGCAGTCTAAAAGTTAGAGTGGACACAATTAGTCATTCTACATGTGGTACAAGCAGATTTTTAATGCATGTATAGAAAAAAAAAATAATAATAGGACATCACCTCTGTTAATAAACTAAAAGTAAGAAAAATGTGGAATCAGTAGGGTCTAGTTATGGACAGGAAGGGATGCTGAGAGCGATCTAACCATGGACCACTGAAGCGAGAAGAAGTAGTCCTCGGATGTATCTGTAAATGAACTGTAATTTTTCCCTCCTGAGGCAGATCATACTGTTTCCGATGTGTGAAGGTACAGCTGCTTGTAGCAGCCCTGACAAATCTCTGGTATTGGGTGAGACCTAAAGTGACATTAAAGGTTCAGATGTGAAAAAAATAAAAATAACGAATATGTCATACTTACCTGCCCTGTGCAGTGGTTTTGCATAGAGCAGCCCGATCCTCCTCTTCTCTGGTCCTCCGCTGGTGCTCCTGGGTCCTCCCCCTTGACCAGTGCCCCCAGAGCAACCAGCTTACAATGGGGGCGCTGGTGCGTGCTCGTTCCTGAGCCTGGCTCTATGCGTCCCCACCCCCACTCTCTACTCATTAGCTCACCGGCTGTGATTAACTGCAGTGGGAGCCAATGGCGCCCACTTCTGTCTCAGCCAATGAGAAGGGGGGTCCCGGGACAGCCTAATCTTTCGTGCACATGGCTGGATTGAGAGGGGGCACAGGTAAGTATTGAGGGGGCTTTGGGGGGAGCAGCGCACCTTTATAGCCACTTTAAGCTGTCCATAGATGAATCATAATTCAGCCGGTTCAGCAGGGACTGGACAAATTTTGATCCACGTATGGGCACTCTACCAATCAACAACTGTACAACCACCCTGCTGTAAAATTTCCTGTTGATCAGCACTGCAGGCTACATTCTGCAGCACTAATCTGTGTATTCTGACAATGAGGAAGTTTCCCTACTGTCAGAATACAATGACACAGCAGGAGAATTCCCCTATCCACCTTGAATGCGTGAATGGGGAAATGCGTTTTTTTTTTTTCGTTCAACCCTCTGGTTGAATGATAAAACTTACCCATCTATGGCTAGTTTTAGCCAAAAGTTCTGGACAGGGCCAAACACATGCAGGTCATCTTGGGGAGTTGTGCCAGAGAACATAGTATGAACATGGGTTGGGAGGTTCTCTTTGGGAACATAGCGTGTTTCGTGGTAGGGGGGGGTTGTAGCCTGGACAAAGAGGGAGTTTTCCAAACGAACATACTGTGGATTGGGCAGAGGGGGACATTGCCAGACAATACAGCAAAAATCATATGCTGAGCTCTGCTCTGTTAAAAGAGAAGTATAGACTTTTTTCCCCCAACTTACCTAGGTGGATGCAGCTTCCGTCCGATGCTGCCTCTGTCCCCCCTCAGCTCTAACACCGAGCGATCAAACGCCACCAATTGCTGAGTTCTCAGAGCTCCGTCAGCAAATAGCTGGAGACTGTTGGTCACCGCTGGCTGCTCTGCCCTTCCCCCCACCTTCACTCACTGGAGTGCTGGGCTGTGGAGGGGGCAGGAGTGGCTGGCTCAGGCTCTTGGCGACTCACGGAAAGGCTGAGCCAGGTACCAGTCCAAGCATGTGGGTGGATCCCGACTTCATTGTCGCAATCTCGTCTGAGCATGGACCAGCTTTGTGACATCAGCCGATAGTGGGCTTCAGCCCTGTGATCCACAGGAGAAGTATAGCCAAACAAGCTTTGGCTGTACTTCTCCTTTAACCGTGCACTGACAGTAAACAAGTGGCAGAAAACCCAGTGAAAATAGGAGTGTTCAATCCAGTTTAAAATGGAACTAAACTGTATCTAAGCACCACAAACGGAAAACACTATTTAATTCATTTTTATTATTCAAAGCAAACTCACCCATCCATTCATGTCTCCATACTTAATTTTTTGGGAGAAATCACTTTAAAAAAACACCCCTTAGCATTTCTAGTCGTGGCCATCTTAAGTAAGGGTAAGATGATTCATGTAGCATTTACTTCCTGGAAGCCATCTCCCTTTATCATGGGTGTGCTTAGCTGAGAAAGCTTCATCTCCCCTCCTCCAGATGAAAGAAAGAAAAATGCCCATGAAGACTCCTGGGATGTATGATGTCATTTTGGCCTAGGCCAGAAACAAGGAAGAAATAGAAGAAATGTAAAAAAAAACAAAAAAAAATTTAAAACAAGTAAATATAATACTTTTCTAGTTTTTTTTTTTTACTAAGGCTAGCAGCATAAGGGTTTAAATAGTTAATGTTCATTGAAAGTCTAGTTCTGCTTTATTAAAATAATATATTAGACTATATCACTCATTCTTCTTCATATGTGTATTTCTATGAATTTGGGTTCATGCCAACATGCATCTGTGTTTAAATGAAAAAGGCTGCATTTGACCTGTTTTGCTTGCAGTTCCTATGACATGCGGCGCCTGAAGAATTGCAAAACAAAGCAGATCAACCGCAGACTCTGCAATGTGTACTGCTCAACTAAAGGCAATATGAGTTATCTGATTCGCATTTGAGGTGTCTTCCAAACACACATCAAACACTGATTATACTTGTCAGTAGGCATGGCTTTATGTTGTTCTAGTTGGATGATGATCAAGTGAAAATTCCCTATTGCACCAATCAACTGCTTATTCAGTTTTGCTCAGATGTGATTTTTGCAGGCATGCCCGGTCAGGTAATCCATTTTCCATAATGAATCATTTTCGATCCATGCATTGCTGTCTTCTAACTCCACAGTCATTCGTTTTTTTCTTCACTTTAATCATGGCCTCCACCAGCAGCACACACCAACCTTCCTTTTGTTCCTCTTTCACTGTTCAGCCACAGAGAGTGAAATGAAATTCTCTCTTCCGTGACATGGCATGTGATAGTGCTGGTGCTTGGTGACTGGCCACTTAGAAACCAGTGCTGTCGCATGGGTGTAGGGAGCCAGTCCTCAGCCCTATGTAAGCCAAATTGCAAACTGGAGCATACACAGGACTAACTCTCCCACTTATTCAGTGAAGCGTGCTTTAAGTGCTTATTCAGAATATGTAAATGCTTTAGCGAGCATTGCCTAAACACCAATTGCTTAAAACGGAATTCCAGACAAACAGCCAGATGGGAGCTGCTTTACCTGCCAAAAGATTTTGTATCTTATCCACCTAGTCTTAAGATTCACACCGCCCTGAAAGACAGCAAAACCAGTCTTGTGACCTGACTTCTCTCTACTGCAGTTAGGAACCAGCTAAATTTGGATCTATGTGTGGCCAGGGCTGGATTAACGTAGGGGCTATTGGAGCTGCAGCTCCAGGCTCCTACCTTAATATAGGCCCAGCCACCCAAAAAGGACAGACTCTCATGGAAAGCAATGGGCCAACGGGAAGAGATCTCCCCTGATGGGCCCTGCATTCCACATGCACCGCCTGGGCAGGGTGGTGGGATTGTTGATAATGGGAACTGCATGAGCAGAAGCCCGGGGCATGCCAATGCAGGGCTCTTACAGAAGTCTGGGGCTTCCAGTGTTAGGCCTGGGCAGCTGCACTCTTTCAGCTCAGAGTGCACGCCGATGCATGGCCCTTACAGAAACTTGGCAAATCAAATGCCAGGCTTCCCTAGTGTAATGCCTGTGCGGCTGTGCACTTTTGAGTTTGGGAACATGCCAGCACAGGCTCTTGGAAAGCAGAAGGGTGCCCAGTAAAAGGTCCATCAAAATCCTCAGCACCAAGCACATGATGCTCTTAATCCGGCCCTGTGTGTGGCCCTTCCTGTTCGACAGAAGTCAATCGTCAAACAGGAAATTTTAGAAAGTTTTGGTGATCAAAGGCTTTAAAGTGTATTTTTTTACCTAAAATAAAAAAGTAGTTATACTTACCCGCTCTGTGCAAAGATATTACACAGAGCGGCCCCTTACCTCCTCTTCTCGAGTACCCCCCTCCTGGAGCTGTCCGCTACTCCTCTCTTGTGTGCCCCCCTAGCAAACCATATGCTATGGGGGCACATATGCGGCCGTGCTCCCAAGCCAGGCTGTGTGAGTCCATAGACACATACAGCATATCTTGGACACAACCTCTTCTAACTCCTCATAGGATTTGACTGAGAGCAGCGGGAGCCATTCATATAAGCAATAACTACAGCTACTACAAATTAAACATGATACGGCAGGGCTATCAATCACCCTGCCGTCCTACCTAAAAAAAAAAAAGTTTAACTTTGTAAATTTCCCATTACCTTTAGGTTATTCACTGCACTTAAATTGCTTAGATTTCAGTTAGCACTGGAACATGTTTTACAATGTTTGACTGATAGCCTATAGTGTATTGTAAGATTAATATCAAAGAGTAAGAGAAAAGGCCAGCAATCTCCGCAAACAGTCCAAGTAAAAGGATAGTAGTTTGTTTCTTACTCACGTTTTATGCTTTTCCATTAAGGATTTACCCAATTCACCTTGGTTAAGCTACTTCAAGTAGGAAGGCTGCTGTCAGGGATATTAGGGGCTTGAAATTCTTTTATGTCATCTGGTAATACATCATCTTGCTTCATTTCTAGAGGTCGCCATAAACATTGGAGGGCAGCTGGACATTACAATCTGACTGCAAAATAATCTTCCTTAGCTTGATATACCTGAATACTTGTATACTATGAGCTTATCAGTAGATGCTGACACTCCTTAAATCAAGGTCAATGGCGACAAAGAAAAATGTTCTTCAGACAGGTCATACAAAGTGGATTGAAATAGGTTTAAGCATCGCTCTGAAAACAAAACTGTTGAAGTTTCAGGCATTAAACAAATAGGGTATCTTATGATAATAGCTGACTTAATAGGAAGACAGTCTTTTAATACATTTTTTGCCACTTCTATGCCCTTTTTTTGTAAAATGTGGATTTTATACAATACAGTATGCTTCCATGCTTTAGTGTGTGCACTAATAAGAAAGAGTCCTTCAACTTGAGATCCCACTGTCAGGTCTGAATTCTCAGCACAGCAGTAAATCAAACTGAGGCATACAATATTCTCTAAAAACCTGCTGGCTTAAAAATAGTAAATATGACATTTTGTACTGTATATACAATACTTGATTTTTACCTAACTAAAAAGAAATATTAAACAAAACAAAAAAAAAAATGTTCTTACATACACTCTTGTTAGTCTCTTGTTGAATCTATTGGGGTTCATGTGATATTATCAAAGTATTCAGCCTGCAAGTTTGTAATTTTGCTGTAGATATTTGTTTCTATTTTTTGATCATTGACATGTATAATTGTGATTACTCTTTCTTCCTCTAATGCCCCGTACACACGGTTGGAAATTCCGACGGAAAATGTCTGATCAGACCATGATGTCAGAAAATCCGCCCGTGTGTGGGCTCCATTGGACTTTTTCCGTCGGAAAAATATTTGAGAGCAGGATCTCAAATTTTCCGACAACAAAATCCTATCGGACTTTTTCCGATCGTGTGTCGAGAATTCCGATGGACAAAGTGCCACGCATGCTCAGATCAAATTACGAGACCAAAGCTATTGGCTACTAACGTGAATGTAGTCCCGTTGTAACGGATGAACGTCATCACGTTCAGAATGATCAAATTTTCCGATAACTTTGTCCGACCGTGTGTATGCAACACCAGTTTCGGACAAAGTCCGTCGGATATCCAACGGATTTTGTGGTCGGATTTTCCGACCGTGTGTATGGGGAAAAAAAGAGGTCCACACAACTGAAGTGTCTGCCACAGACCCCATTATGACTCTCCATTATCTATCCCAATACTAGAGCTGAATGTTATAGATGTCAAATGGGGACTGGATCCATTCATATGGTGTTTAAATTGTCCTCACCTCCAAACTTTTTGCTGAGGGATAATGGATACCATCAATGAGGTAGGATGTCTGAGGTCAGGAATGGGCCCTTTTGGTCATGCATTTTAGCAATTGTGGATAACTAATGCCTCTAACCATCAGAGATTCTTTATCTTTAATGCATTGTTTTATGCCAGATGTGACATTTTACTTGGATGGAAACTCTGCACTCCACTAACTGCTTAAACATGGCATGTGGCTATCAACAAGGTTCCGCCACTTTGAAGGCTCATCTACACTGGTTGGAATTGCCCACACAAATTTGACAAGATCTGGACAGGATGTGTGGAGGTGAAAGGTATAACTGTGTAAATGTTGGTTGTTCTGATCAGTCCTCTCTCTCTATTCCCATCTCTCCTGTCCCCTCTCCTTTTATATTGTCAAGTTCTAGAACCATGACCTCCACCGGCACGACCCCTCTTTTTAGTGTACACCAAAGGCGGTCAAAGACCACCTTTATTTCTTCTCATTTCTCATACAACTGTTACTCTGGTTGGAAACAAAGTGTAAACTGCTAACATGGCATTTAGCCAATATGTCATATGTAATACAGTACTTGTAATGATTATTGACCCTATGTCACCAACCTCTTACTTGCTTCACTTCTATGAACAAGTTTCAAATTGTACAGTATGTTGTTGTTTGCTGTTTGTCCGTACAAAATAATTAATTGTTAAAATATATATTATTACTTTGAATTGTAAAATGACAGGTGGTCATCCTCCATGCTATTGATTTATTTTATTTATTTTTTGCAAATGGCTGAACTATGGCATGGTAATAGTGAAACCAATATATGTTGTTTTCATCATAGCTATGAGTAACAAGATGCACCTACTGGGCAATAATCTTCATAATAGCTGCATTTCTGCTGAAGTGTTTAGTAAATCTTTCTGAAAGACCCATGTTTAATCACACTCTATTAGTTGGCCCTAGTGAAATACACTTTTTATCTGCTTTTTTGAAAGTGGAGGAGATATGACTGTGCAGAAGTCCGGGCCTGCATTGTTTATCCTAGTTTGATTAGCTCACTCATACATGCCTAGACGTTATGTTACTCACTCCTCATGTTCAGCATATGCTTTGAGTCCTGTTCCTCTCATTACCTGCACAACGTATGCTTGAGCTCTGGCACACTCTATGCCATATGGTTAATGGGGTTACACAGTCCCAAATTACAGACTATTCTGGTGAAAACTGCTTCCTTTCTCTTCTGCCAAGACTGTTTATGGCTTTGCATTCACAGAACTGCTATCTCACAGTGCAGCTGCCCTCCTACATTAGCAACTCTTCACTCTATGGCTTTCAGTCCATAGCATTCTCTCGCTATGACAGATGACATATATATCATATAGCTGAGGCTATGGCTTTATATCAGCCTATATGACTATTTGGGCCATGGCAGAACAATTTTGCTGAACTCTTTTAACCCTAGTACAAAACAGAATTTGCAGCACGCGAGCAATTTGTACTTTAGCAGAATTACTCATAATCAGCTCTGATTTGTTGTGCCATTAAAATTCATTCCATTTGTCATGGTCCTGTGGATCTATGGATGTCTACAACAGTGTTTCAAAAACCTAAGTGACTTAATTTGTAAATGTGGAAGCTTAAATACACATGGAACAAAAAACAGAAGTTGAGTCATCTTGTATTATAAGCAAGCGTATCTCATCTCTCCAATTAAAAAGCACTTAAGTGATTAAAGGTAAAATGAGCCATATTTAGGAAGGGTTATTGTAACTTTATTGCAAAAAGTGCACGGTAAGACTTGATGATTTGGGGATGTTTTCTGAAAATAAAACTTTACGGAGAAACTAAATACAAGAACAAAAGAGTGACCTTATTAACACACATATGAACACTCCCAATAAAACCCATAAGGAGAGCTCCCATGCTTCTTTTTTTTATTGAGGTATTTAGGGAACATAAAGCCTACACAAACAAAAGACCTCATTCTAATATGTCACTTTCTTCAACAAACTTTATTGAATGAAGCAGCACATCTTGCGTACTTCCACCAAAGACCTCCCCTCTAATGTGTTTCACCCTATCTGGCTTAGTTGTAGGAATAGAGGGGGCCCAGGGGAGATCACCCATACCCCAGCCCATCCCTTGTCCTTTCCCTTGTCCCTTCCTCTCTTCCAGCTAAACCTTTTTTCCTAAGTCTTTCCTAATTTTTCCACCTTTTTCTTCCACCCCCACCCCCTTCCCTTGATATTGGATAGGATATATATTTATTTATGTATATGCAGTCATTTTCTCATCTGCTGTATTCTATCAGTCCATGTTTGGGGACTTTAAGGGTTTGGGGGGTTACAACATGAATACATATATATATATATTTTTTTTTTAAAGGTATTTTTTTATTAATTTTACAATTAACCACTTCAGCCCCGGACCAATTGGCAGCCAAAGGACCAGGCCCCTTTTTGCGATTCGGCACTGCGTCGCTTTAACTGACAATTGCGCGGTCGTGCGACGTGGCTCCCAAACAAAATTGGCGTCCTTTTTTTCCCACAAATAGAGCTTTCTTTTGGTGGTATTTGATCGCTCCTGCGGTTTTTATTTTTTGCGCTATAAACAAAAATAGAGCGACAATTTTGAAAAAAATGCAATATTTTTTACTTTTTGCTATAATAAATATCCCCAAAAAATATATAAAAAAACATTTTTTTTCCTCAGTTTAGGCCGATACATATTCTTCTACATATTTTTGGTAAAAAAAATCGCAATAAGCGATTATTGATTAGTTTGCGCAAAAGTTATAGCGTTTACAAAATAGGGGATAGTTTTATAGCATTTTTATTAATATTTTTTTTTTTATTAGTAATGGCGGCGATCAGCGATTTTTATTGTGACTGCGACATTATGGCGGACACATCGGAAATTTTTGACACATTTTTGGGACATTTGTCATTTATACAGCAATCACTGCTATTTAAATAGCACTGATTCCTATGTAAATGACAGTTGTAGTGAAGGGGTTAACCACTAGGGGGCGGGGAGGAGTCAGTGTGACGTGTTGTGTTTTTTTTACAGTAGGGGGGCGTGGCTGTACGTCTGATGTCATTGATCGGCGTTCCCGATGACAGGGAACCGCCGATCACTGACAGTCAGTGTAGGAAGCGCGGGGAGAGGTTTGTTTACATAGACCTCTCCCCGTTCTTCAGCTCCGTAACCCGATCGCGGCGATCGGGTCCGCTGGTCCCGCGGCCGTGGTCACGGAGCTCCCGACCGGGTCGCTCCCGACCCACGGGCAGGCAAATGCACGATCACGTACAGGTACGTGATTTTGCCTGCCCGTGCCATTCTGCTGACGTATATATGCAGTGGCCGGTCGGGAAGTGGTTAACAAACAAAGAAAAGGCAAACAGGGTACATACTGACAGGCCAGCAATACTTTTCTACATTGGCACATAAACATTGTTCACTAAGTCCGTCATAAGTACAACTCCAACAAAAAATAGCTGGTGAATTCACAACTTAAATTGTTTGTTACCCCAACACTTAAAGGGGTTGTAAAGGTTTGTTTTTTATTTGCTAAATAGCCTTTAAGCTAGTGCATTGTTGGTTCACTTACCTTTTCCTTCGCTTTCCCTTCTAAATGTTTTTTTTTGTCTGAATTTCTCACTTCCTGTTCCTCCTCAGTAAGCTGTTCTGGCTGACTAAACACCGCTTGGATGATAGTGTGAAGTTTACTGAGGAGAAACAGCAAGTGAGAAATTCAAACAAAGAAAAAAAACATTTAGAAGGGAAATCGAAGGAAAAAGTAAGTGAACCAACAATGCACTAGCTTAAAGGAACTTATTTAGAAAATAAAAAAACAAACCTTTACAACCCCTTTAATATTCCTGATATGTGCCTGCTGTACCATGTACATGTATGAGAATGTATCCTGTTCTCTTTGAAAAACTGATCACACTAAGCACGAGAGCACACGGTGGTCAGTTCTTTAGCCATGCTGGGAACTCAGCCTGCACCGCTCCAATGATCAGACTTGTCCCGACACACC
The DNA here is from genome assembly GCA_028564925.1 of Lithobates sylvaticus. NCBI lineage: Eukaryota > Metazoa > Chordata > Amphibia > Anura > Ranidae > Lithobates > Lithobates sylvaticus. Next base: position 200,209,373 of record CM053032.1, read on the forward strand.
CCTGCTGCACAGCCATCCACAGGGAAGCTCTGTGTGCTGTTTCTCTTCCCCCCAGCTCTCATGCAGCTGAGAACAAAGGGAATGTTGTGATCACTTATAAAAAAGGAAAAAAAGGTATTATAATGTTTTTTTATATCTATACACAAATGTTTCGCCTTTCATTTCTATTTTAAACTGAATGGTTTTTTCTTTTACAAGATGATCGTTTACAATCACTTTAAGGTATGAAAGGTAATGTAGCCAGTATAGGCAAATAATAAGGTACAAACGTTACATAACTTGATCAGGACCACTAAGGCAACAGGATATAAATCATACAGCATATAGAAAAAGTCAACAGAAATTAGACTTCTAAATTACCTGAAACTGCAGAAGTTCAACATAATCAAATTCTATAGATTTTTTTTTTTAACAACCCCTCGCAGTGTAAATCATTTTGTACATAGATAGGGCTTTATTTATTTAAAAAATCCACATTTGCAAGCTAGGAGGGTCTGGTTTCTTCCATTGTAAAGCAATAGCTTTTTTAGCATAAAAAAAGAGGAACCGAAGCAACATTTTTTGGGAAGCCCGAAGGTCCCCCTCTTCAAGGTCTTCTAGGAGACATCTAGTGGGGCTACATATATTGGGCAAGGCTAGCTTCTCTTCTATAAATGTAGTAATCTTAGACCAAAACCGTTGCATACCTGGGCATACCCGTTGCATACCTGGGCATATTGTGTGGAAAAAGATGAATAAATGATAACAAATAAGATAATAAAAGTTTGGTCTGTATACTGTAAATCCTCTTTAAAGCTTATTGGGTAAGTTTTTATATACTGTGCTTTTTGTATATCTCTTTAAGCTGTTGGTGGTTTTATTTGTCAGGTGTATTTAGGTTGAATACATTTTTATTGACAGTACAACGATAAAAAGTATGACAATATAAGAATAATAGAGTAAGAACAATAAGTAAGTTCAGGTACTCATAAAAATAGTGAACATAACTTGATATATAGTATCTCACAAAAGTGAGTACACCCCTCACATTTTTGTAAATATTTTATTATATCTTTTCACGTGACAACACTGAAAAAATGAGACTTGCTACAATATAAAGTAGTGAGTGTACAGCTTGTATAACAGTGTAAATTTGCTGTCCCCTCAAAATAACTCAACACACAGTCTAAACTGCTGGCAACAAAAGTGAGTGCACCCCTAAGTGAAAATGTCCAAATTGGGCCCAATTAGCCATTTCCCCTCCCCATGTCATGTGACTCTTTAGTGTTACAAGGTCTCAGGTGTGAATGGGGAGCAGGTGTGTTAAATTTGATGTTATCGCTCTCACTCATACTGGTCACTGAAAGTTCAACATGGCACCTCATGGCAAAGAACTCTCTGAGGAAAAAAAGCATTGTTGCTCTACATAAAGATGGTCTAGGCAATAACAAGATTGCCAAGACCCTGAAACTGAGCTGCAGCACAGTGGCCAAGACCATACAGTGGTTTAACAGGACATGTTCCACTCAGAACAGGCCTCGCCATATTCGATCAAAGAAGTTCGGTGCACGTGCTCAGCGTCATATCCAGAGGTTGTCTTTGGGAAATAGACGTGCTGCCAGCATTGCTGCAGAGGTTGAAGGGGTGGGGAGTCAGCCTGTCAGTGCTCAGACCATATGATGCACACTGCATCAAATTGGTCTGCATGGCAGTCATCCCAGAAGGAAGCCTCTTCTAAAGATGATGCACAAAGCCCGCAAACAGTTTGCTGAAGACAAGCAGACTAAGGACATGGAATACTGGAACCATGTCCTGTGGTCTGATGAGACCAAGATAAACTTATTTGGTTAAGATGGTGTCAAGCCTGTGTGGCAGCAACCAGGTGAGGAGTACAAAGACAAGTGTGTCTTGCCTAAAGTCAAGCATGGTGGTGGGAGTGTCATGGTCTGGGGCTGCACGAGTGCTGCCAGCACTGGGAAGCTACAGTTCATTGAGGGAACCATGAATGACAATATGTACTGTGACATACTGAGGCTGAGCATTTTCCGCTCCCCTGGGCCACAGGGCAATATTCCAATCTAACGACCCCAAACACACCTCCAAGATGACCACTGCCTTGCTAAAGAAGCTGAGGGTAAAGGTTATGGACTGGCCACACTTGTCTCCAGCCCTAAACCCTACTGGGTATCTGTGGGGCATCCTCAAACAGAAGGTGGAGGAGTGCAAGGTCTCCTTCATCCACCAGCTCCGTGATGTCGCCGGGAGGGGTGGAAAAGGACTCCAGTGGCAACCTGTGAATCTCTGGTGAACTCCATGCCCAAGAGAGTTAAGGCAGTGCTGGAAAATAATGGTGGCCACACAAAATATTGACACTTTGGGCCCAATTTGGACATTTTCACTTAGGGGTGTACTCACTTTTGTTGTCAGCGGTTTAGACATTAATGGCTGTGTGTTGAGTTATTTTGAGGGGAGAGCAAAGTTAGACTGTTATACAAGCTGTACACTCACTACATTACATTGTAGCAAAGTGTAATTTCTTCAGTGTTGTCACATGAAAAGATTTAAAAAAATATTTACAAAAATGTGAGGGATGTACTCACTTTTGTAAGATACTGTATATAGCATCAAAACCATTGTCAATCAACATCGACATCCATTTGAAGACATATCACGTAGTATTTATTAGTAGTATGAAAAAAGAGGATGTCTACGAGTGACCATCCAGATCTAGGAGAGAGTAATGACTATATCTTCATGACAGTCACAAGTATAAATGAAATATATAACATCCAGTGTTGAGGGGTAATGAATAAATAAAAGTGGTCACACACAGAACAAAAAAAAAAAGGAAACAAAAACGAAAAGGGAAAATAAAGAGAAGGAAGCGAATCAGAAAGGGAGAAAAGTGAAAGGAGGTAGAAGAAAGAGAAAAGAGTAGACGGTGGATGGGGGTTTCTCTCCTGAGTGTCATAGAAAAAGACCAGGGTTTATTGTTTTGATTCTTGTCAGCCAGATGTACCAGAGAGTGTACATTTTTCGCAGGTTTCTGTTTCTTTAGCTTGCATCTCCTCCATTAACATAGTATCATTAATCGTGTGTACCCAGAGGGATAAAGGTGGGGTGGAAGTGCTTTTCCAAAATCTGGAGATAAGCTGTCTGACCGCAGAAAGGAAAAATCTTAAGAGGCTTGACTTCTGAGATTTAACCAAGCTTGGATGGACAGACAAAAAGGCTATAGTGGGAGAAGGAGTGAGAAGTTCATCATAGATATAGCCGTGTATATCTGAAAGACCGTTGACCATAATGGGAGGATTCGATCACAGTTCCACCAAATGTCCAAGTACATTCCTCTCTCTCTGTGACAGCACGAGCACATGTTCAAGGGAATAGGGAAGATCTGTTGAACAGAAACTGGGTCACGGTACCATCTGGGGAGCAATTTATAATTTTATTTGTCAGGTGTATTTAAACAGCTATTCCCTGGGTCACCTATTTCTTTACAACTAAGCCTAATAGGGTAAAACACATTAGAAGGGCCGTTTTGAAGTGGAGATGTGCAAGATGTATTGCTTTGTTCAATAAAGTTTGGAGGAAGTGATGTACTGGAGTGCGCCCTTTTGTTTGTGTATGGCACTAAGACTGAGTGGGAATGGACTCCAGTAACCAGCTCCCAGTATGCCCAAGGTGGAGGTAATCTGCTTGAGAGACTGAAAACAGTGAGACCCTAAGACAGTGATGGCAAACCTTGGCACCCCAGATGTTTTGGAACTACATTTCTCATGAGGCTAATTGCAAATAACTGCAAATTGCATGAGCAATGTAGTTCCAAAACATCTGGGGTGCCAAGGTTTGCCATCACTGCCCTAAGACAAGAATATTTATTACAAAAAAAGCAACTAATATAGAAATGTGCTTTTAAAATATTCTCCCCCTCAGTGCACACTGCACACAGCCTTTGGTTACAGCAGTGATCCCCTATGTGTACCATCTTATACTATTTGAAGCACCTTGTTCAGGGTTGTCAGGATCTCTGGGCTTCTGGCTTTTCATTAGTCAAGACCATAGAGGATAATGAAGCTGTGGTTTGTAGCAAAATGCTGCAAATTCACAACTAAATATGTACATGAACATAAAATGGTAAGTACAGTATCTACCGGCGTATAACACGCACTGGTGTATAACACGCATCCCAAGTTTAGGAGGGAAGTTGAAGGAAAAAAACTTTTAGGAGGCAAGTTTAAGGAAAAAAACGTTTAAATGCCCATCAATGCAGCCTTGCACTGTCCACCTGCAGCCTTGCACTGTCCCCCTGCAGCCTTGCACTGTCCCCCTGCAGCCTTGCACTGTCCCCCTGCAGACTTCCCCAAAATTGCAGCATGGTTTTGTTTTAAATTTACCGCTGCCGCCACTGTTGCTGCTGCCGAGATCTTCGGCTCCTCCTGCCGCCACACCGAGATCTTTGGCTCCTCTCGCCGCCGACATAGACCGAGCCGAGTGTACGCGGCTACTCGGCTCCACTCGCAGTAACGCCCCCATCTCGCCCCTTGGCCCGGCTCCTATGATGGACACAACACCGGGCCAATGGCGGGACATCAAGGCTAGGAGGCGGGACTGGGCGTGACTGCAAGCGGAGCCGAGTACACAGTACACTCGGCTCGGTAAATGTCGGCGGCACTCCACAGACAGCGCAGATCAGCGGGGGATTGGCGTATAACACGCACCCACGATTTTCCCCTGATTTTAAGGGGAAAAAAGTGCATGTTATACGCCGATAAATACGGTATGTCTCAGACTTCTGCAACTAACCAGGAAAACCTTGTCACCCTTTTCAGACCAAGTCATCTAAAGCTGCCCAAATCTCAATGTGTTAGCTCAATATAGCACACTCAGATTTACAGCTTCTTCATTGTGTCCACCATCACGTTTTGAGGCATGCTAAAGCTCTGCACGAGCATACGTGCTTCCGGAGATTGTGGTCACTCCATATTCTATACACCATTTTCCTTGTACCTCTAGCCAGATGTTTCAGTGATCTATACATTTATAGGTACAGTAACTGACACAAAGTTGTCTATTTAGCTTACATGTGCTACATGACTATAGGACAGCCACTTCCTTCATTTTCCTGTAGGCCCCAAAGTAGATAGATATAATTAAGCAATGGCTCCTAGAAAAGGCTTGAATCAGAACTATACAGTGCCTTGCGAAAGTATTCGCCCCCCTTGAACTTCTCAACCTTTTGCCACATTTCAGGCTTCAAACATAAAGATATAAAATTTTTATTTTTTGTGAAGAATCACCAACAAGTGGGACACAATTGTGAAGTGGAACGAAATCTATTGGATTTTTGAAACTTTTTTAACTAATAAAAAAATGAAAAGTGGGGCGTGCAAAATTATTCGGCCCCCTTGCGTTAATACTTTGTAGAGCCACCTTTTGCTGCGATTACAGCTGCAAGTCGCTTGGGGTATGTCTCTATCAGTTTTGCACATCGAGAGACTGAAATTCTAGCCGATTCTTCCTTGCAAAACAGCTCGAGCTCAGTGAGGTTGGATGGAGAGCGTTTGTGAACAGCAGTTTTCAGCTCTTTCCACAGATTCTCGATTGGATTCAGGTCTGGACTTTGACTTGGCCATTCTAACACCTGGATACGTTTATTTGTGAACCATTCCTTTGTAGATTTTGCTGTATGTTTGGGATAATTGTCTTGTTGGAAGATAAATCTCCGTCCCACTTTCAGGTCTTTTGCAGACTCCAACAGGTTTTCATCCAGAATACGTCCTGTATTTGGCTGCATCCATCTTCCCCTCAATTTTAACCATCTTCCCTGTCCCTGCTGAAGAAAAGCAGGCCCAAACCATGATGCTGCCACCACCATGTTTGACAGTGGGGATGGTGTGTTGAGGGTGATGAGCTGTGTTGCTTTTACGCCAAACATATCGTTTTGCATTGTGGCCAAAAAGTTCGATTTTGGTTTCATCGGACAAGACTTTTTATGGATATCTTTGAGAAATGGCTTTCTTCTTGCCACTCTTCCATAAAGGCCAGATTTGTGCAGTGTACGACTGATTGTTGTCCTATGGACAGACTCTCCCACCTCAGCTGTAGTTCTTTGCAGTTCATCCAGAGTGATCATGGGCCTCTTGGCTGCATCTCTGATCAGTCTTCTCCTTGTCTGAGCTGAAAGTTTAGAGGGACAGCCAGGTCTTGGTAGATTTGCAGTGGTCTGATACTCCTTCCATTTCAAAATGATCGCTTGCACAGTGCTCCTTGGGATGTTTAAAGCTTGGGAAATCTTTTTGTATCCAAATCCGGCTTTAAACTTCTCCACAACAGTATTACGGACCTGCCTGGTGTGTTCCTTGGTCTTCATGATGCTCTCTGCGCTTTCAACAGAACCCTGAGACTATCACAGTGCAGGTGCATTTATACAGAGACTTGATTACACACAGGTGGATTCTATTTATCACCATCAGTCATTTAGGACAACATTGGATCATTCAGAGATCCTCGCTGAGCTTCTGGAGTGAGTTTGCTGCACTGAAAGTAAAGGGGCCTAATATTTTTGCAAGCACCACTTTTCAGTTTTTTATTTGCTAAAAAAGTTTCAATAATCCAATAGATTTCGTTCCACTTCACAATTGTGTCCCACTTGTTGGTGATTCTTCACAAAAAATTTTTATATCTTTATGTTTGAAGCCTGAAATGGCAAAAGGTTGAAAAGTTCAAGGGGGCCGAATACTTTCGCAAGGCACTGTAGATCCCAGAAGTTCATATTTTTAAATACTGTAGCTTAACCACTTCCCGACCGCCCCATGTACATATACGTCGGCAGAATGGCACGTACAGGCAGAACCACGTACCTGTACGTGCCATTCTTCAGGCGCGTGGGGGGTCCGATCGGACCCCCCCCGGCCGGCGGGGACGGTCGGGATCGCTTCAGGAGCGATCCGGGATGAGGGGACGGCCAGTGGTTTCTGGCCACCCCCTCGCGATCGCTCCTGGCGAATCAGATGCTTCCTCTGTCTGTGTCAATCAAAACACAGGCAGAGGAAGTGATGTCACGCTCGGTGTGCCGGTCTATGTGACCGGAACGCCGAGCTGTGAACATCTAAAGGTTAGTGCACCAACAGTACACTGACACCAGTACACATAGGCACACAAAACACCCCCCTGTCACCCCCAGATCACCCCCCAGATCACCCCCTCCCCCCCCAGTCACAGTGTCACTAATTGCAGTGATCATTTTTTTACTGATCACTGCATTTAGTGTCAGTGTGACTGTAATAACTGTCAGTGCAGTTAGTTTTAGGTCCAAGGTAGCCCCCTACCCCCCCTAATAAAGGTTTAACCCCTTGATTGCCCCCCAGGTAACCCTTTCACCCCCTTTTGCCAGTGTCACTAAGCGATCGTTTTTCTGATCGCTGTATTAGTGTCACTGCTGTCGCTAGGTAACCATTTTTTTTTTTTAGGTAACCGCCATGTTTATATAGGTTCATAAATAGGTTTATAGGTCAGGTACCCCCATATTACAACCTAAATAAAGGTTTTAACCCCTTGATTGCCCCTAGAGTTAACCCTTTCACCAGTGATCACTGTATAACTGTCACTGGTGACGCTGGTTAGCCAGTTAGTTATTTCGTTATTTAGGTTCCCCGTCAGGTTTTTATATAGCGTCAGGTACCCCCATATATTACCTAATAAAGGTTTTAACCCCCTGATTGCCCCTAGTTAACCCTTTCACCCCCTTTTGCCAGTGTCACTAAGCGATCGTTTTTCTGATCGCTGCATTAGTGTCGCTAGGTAACCATTTTTTTTTTTTAGGTAACCGCCATGTTTATATAGGTTCATAAATAGGTTTATAGGTCAGGTACCCCCATATTACAACCTAAATAAAGGTTTTAACCCCCTGATTGCCCCTAGAGTTAACCCTTTCACCAGTGATCACTGTATAACTGTCACTGGTGACGCTGGTTAGCCAGTTAGTTATTTCGTTATTTAGGTTCCCCGTCAGGTTTTTATATAGCGTCAGGTACCCCCATATATTACCTAATAAAGGTTTTAACCCCCTGATTGCCCCTAGTTAACCCTTTCACCCCCTTTTGCCAGTGTCACTAAGCGATCGTTTTTCTGATCGCTGCATTAGTGTCGCTAGGTAACCAGTTTTTTTTTGTATTACTGTTACGGGTGACGCTGGTTAGTTAGCTTTATTTTTTATACTGTCAGGGCACCCGCCATTTATTACCCAATAACGGTTTAACCCCCTGATCGCCCGGCGGGTGATATCAATTAGGTTTTAGGGTCAAATAAGGTCTGCGTCGCCCCAGGTTAGTGCCAGTACCGCAAACACCCACGCGCAAAGCATACACCTCCCTTAGTGGTACAGTATCTGAACAGATCAATATCTGATCTGATCAGATCTATACTAGCGTCCCAGCAGTTTAGGGTTCCAAAAAAAAAACGCATTGTTAGCGGGATCAGCCCAGATACCTGCTAGCACCTGCGTTTTCCCCCTCCGCCCAGCCCAGCCCACCCAAGTGCAGTATCGATCGATCACTGTCACTTACAAAACACTAAGCACACATAACTGCAGCGTTCGCAGAGTCAGGCCTGATCCCTGCGATCGCTAACATTTTTTTTGTGGTAGCGTTTTGATTCAGTCGCTTCAGTCAGGAGCTTTTTTACCTGTGAATCTCAAAAAAATAAAAAAAAAAAAAAAAAATAGTTGTCGTTTTATTGTTCTCTCTCTCACTCTATTCTCTCTCTATTGTTGCTCTTTTTTTACTCCATTCTATTCTGCAATGTTTTATTATGTTTTATCATGTTTTATCATGCTTGCTTTTCAGGTATGTAATTTTGTTTACTGTGTTTTAGTGTTAAGCATTTTTTTGTTTTCAGGTGCGCCATTCAGTTGCAACGCGGATTTATTTATCTTGACAGCAACAGCGTTTGCTCCCACGATACATAAAGCCGCGACTCCAACGCTGTAGGAGGTGATTTCACCACCACAGTTAAAAAAAAGAGCATATATGCCGAAGCATGGGGGCAGCAGGGGGGGGGGGAGCGATTGGCTCCTAATGCCACGTACATACGGTCGAAATTCCGACCGTGTGTACACGGCATAACTTTTGCGGGAGGATGCCCCCATGCATCGGCATATATAAATGGTGCATGTATGCCCATCATTAGAAGTGGGTGGATGAAGGGAGGTATTCTAATGGTGGGCATACCCACCAATCAATCTCTTTTTTTTCGTTCAGCCAAGAGGCTGCATGAAAAAAAAAAGATTACAATATATGTCCAGTATGTTGCTGGACTTTGAATGGTTATACCAGAATGATGCCTGCAGGTTTAGGTATCATCTTGGTATCATTCTTTTCAGCCAGTGATCGGCTTTCATGTAAAAGCAATTCTAGCGGGTAATTAGCCTCTAGACTGCTTTTACAAGCAGTGGGAGGGAATGTCCCCCCTCCCGATATAAACCGCGCCATTGGGAAATTGGGAAAGCATTTTATCACACCAATCTTGGTGTGGTCAGATGCTTTGAGGGCAGAGGAAAGATCTAGGGTCTAATAGACCCCAATTTTTTCAAAAAAAGAGTACCTGTCACTGCCTATTGCTATCATAGGGGATATTTACATTCCCTGAGATAACAATAAAAATCATAACAAAGAAAAAAAATGGAAGGAACAGTTTAAAAATAAAATAAAAAAGCTAAATAAATAAAAAAAAAAAAAAAAAAAAAAAAAAAAAAAAAAAAGCACCCCTGCCCCCCCTTCTCTTGCGCAAAGGCGTACACAAGCGTTGGTCTGGCGTCATATGTAAACAGCAATTGCACCATGCATGTGAGGTATCACCACGAAGGTCAGATCGAGGGCAGTAATTTTAGCAGTAGACCTCCTCCGTGAATCTAATGTGGTATCATGTAAAGGCTTTTAAAGGCTTTTAAAAATGTATGTAGTTTGTCGCCACTGCGTGTTTGTGCGCAATTTTAAAGCATGTCGTGTTTGGTATCCATGTACTCGGCCTAAGATCATATTTTTTATTTCATCAAAAATTTGAGCAATATAGTGTGTTTTAGTGCATTAAAATAAAAAAAAGTGTATTTTTTCCACAAAAAATGCGTTTGAAAAATCGCTGCGCAAATACTATGTGGAAAAAAAAAATGCAACACCCACCATTTTAATCTGTAGGGCCTTTGCTTTAACATTATATATAGTGTTTGGGGGTTCAACGTAATTTTCTTGCAAAAAAAAAATATGTTTTCATGTAAACAAAAAGTGTCAGAAATGGCTTTGTCTACAAGTGGTTAGAAGAGTGGGTGACGTGTGACATAGGCTTCTAAATGTTGTGCATAAAATGCCAGGACAGTTCAAACCCCCCCCAAATGACCCCATTTTGGAAAGTAGACACCCCAAGCTATTTGATGAGAGCAATGTTGAGCCCATTAAATATTTTTTTTTTTTTTTGTCCCAAGAGATTGAATAATGAAAAAAAACAATATATATATTTTTTTTTACAAAAAGTTGTCACTAAATGATATATTGCTCAAACATGTCATGGGCATATGTGGAAATACACCCCAAAATACATTCTGTTGCTTCTCCTGAGTACGGGGATACCACATGTGTGGGACTTTTTGGGAGCCTAGCTGCGTACGGAACCCCAAAAACCAATCACCGCCTTCAGGCTTTCTAAGGGTGTAATTTTTTTATTTCACTTCTCACTGCCAATCACAGTTTCGGAGGCCATGGAATGCCCAGATGGCATAAAACCCCCCAAAATGACCCCATTTTGGAAAGTAGACACCCCAAGCTATTTGCTGAGAGGTATGGTGAGTATTTTGCAGATCTCGCTTTTTGTCACAAAGTTTTGAAAATTGAAAAAAAGAAAAAAAAAAAATTTTTTTTTTTTTACTTTCTTCATTTTCAAAAACAAATGAGAGCTGTAAAATACTCACCATGCCTCTCAACAAATAGCTTGGGGTGTCTACTTTCCAAAATGGGGTCATTTGGGGGGGTTTTGTGCTATTTTGGCATTTTATGGCCTTCGAAACGGTGATAGGTAGTGAGGAGTGAAATCAAAAATTTGCACCCTTAGAAATCCTGAAGGCGGTGCTTGGGTTTCGGGGCCCCGTACGCGGCTAGGCTCCCAAAAAGTCCCACACATGTGGTATCCCCATACTCAGGAGAAGCAGCAAAATGTATTTTGGGGTGCAATTCCACATATAACTATGGCATGTGTGAGCAATATATCATTTAGTGACAACTTTTTGAAAAAAAAAAAAAATCTTTTTTATTTTTGTCTTTATTCAATCACTTGGGACTAAAAAAAAAAATATTCAATGGGCTCAACATGCCTCTCAGCAAATAGCTTGGGGTGTCTACTTTCCAAAATGGGGTCATTTGGGGGGGTTTTGTACTTCTCTGCCATTTTAGCACCTCAAGAAATGAAATAGGCAGTCATAAATTAAAAGCGGTGTAAATTCCAGAAAATGTACTCTAGTTTGTAGACGCTATAACTTTTGCGCAAACCAATAAATATACGCTTATTGGCATTTTTTTTACTAAAGACATGTGGCTGAATACATTTTGGCCCAAATGTTTGACTAAAATTGAGTTTATTAGATTTTTTTTATAACAAAAAGTAGAAAATCTCTTTTTTTTTCAAAATTTTCGCTCTTTTTCCGTTTATATCGCAAAAAATAAAAATCACAGAGGCAATCAAATACCATCAAAAGAAAGCTCTATTTGTGGGAAGAAAAGGACGCAAATTTCGTTTGGTTACAAAATTGCATGACCGCGCAATTACCAGTTAAAGTAGTGCAGTGCGAAATTGAAAAAAGACCTCTGGTCCTTTGGCTGCCAAATGGTCCGGGGCTGAAGTGGTTAATCTGGATTCTTTTTGACCTCACAGTCATTTCTATTCTATTGCTATGCTCAGAAAACTGTAAGATCTCTATCTTAGAGTTTTTCATAGTACCAGAGGACTATAGTCTCGGGGTTAGATGGGTCAAGAGGATGTACTGCCCCAAACAGCTTTATTCATATAGCTAAGTGTTTATTTAGCTGCTCTATGTGCCTAGCCAGAAACATTGGCAAAAACATTGGCAGCTGTAGCCTCATGCAAACCTTGGGGTAGATAAAGGCAAGTAGACTGTTCACAGTGAAGTTGCACTATGCAAGGGAATTTTCCTCAGAGCTTAGTAAATGAGATGAAAATTCACTTTGCAAAAAATACCCAAGCAGAGCTTCGCCTAGTTCAATAAGCTCTGGAGAAAATTCCCTTGAAAAATGCAACTTCACTTGCAAAGTGAACAGTCTATTTGCATTTAGTAAATCAATCTTAATGTTGTGGCACCAGTTGTTTTCAGTAGCCATCTGGTATGGCCCTCCACCTGGGAAACAGCTGTAAATGGGACACACCAGTCACAACTGTTGTGTCATCCACTGGGGCACTAATGCAATTTTGTCAGTATCAATGCTTTACTGATTATATTTATTTCAGAACTGAGGCAGAGCTGGAAATTTTCCTTTTTAGCAGCATATAAATAGCAAACAGTATTATAGATGCAACTTGCTAAACCAACAAAATTGCTGCTTGGATACAAAAGCTAGAGCCTCCAGCATGACCTCTCTCACAGCTGCAAACATAACAAAGCAATACAGCACAACACCAATTAACAGAGACAGTAAATTTCATCTAATTTAGGGAATAACCTTCTTTTCCCCTTTAAGTCATCTGAATTGCTGCTGAATAAAAAATCCGATCTGAACTGAGAATAAAATCCACTGGGGAAACAGACTGTGGCTTTTAATTATTCTTAACAAGCAGGAATTTTAATAACATACTAGAGAAATTGATGGGCCCTATTGAATTTTTAGCCTGATTAAATGGGCTACTTGGTGCTATTTAGGATACGTGCCCATTAGCGGCATTCACACAAAGCTTTGTAGTTATAAACAGGATGTTATTGGGATTTGTGAGAATACATTTTGTGACCTCATGGTGACATCATTTAACCTGTGAGTTTCCAGATTAGGAGTGCTGTGTATAACCTGATTATTGCTAAAGAGGGGTATATTCCAAGTCCCTGCATTCACTGCAAGTTTTGATACAAGGGTGGCTCTACTGTCATAGAAAAATATTAAAATACATTTTTTTATCAAAGGCAACTACTTTCAGAGATTTTTTTTCATTATCCCAGTAGAATAAGTGTTTATTTACTGAAACTTAAAATGAACTTAAAATGAACTTTGGGGCAACTTCCGCATTGCTAGGATTAAAATGACTTTCTATTCAGAGGGATGGGAATAAGCACAATATGTATCTTCTTCCTTGTTCCCTTAGAAGTTAGAAGTTAGTGCTCTCTGACACTCCCCTTCCAATTCCTCATCTACGGTGTAGGACTGCTTGTCCTGCATTGTACACAATGATGTTGTAAAACTGCAACGGGTCCGGGGAATGATCCTGTGAAGAGGAGGAAGCCTGTGGGAGTGAGGAATAAAGTATTTCACCTTATTCCTGCCTCCCTAGATCCCCCACACCACACTGCAAGGGTAACTTTTTATCCAACCTGAAAGTTCAGCTTTAAATTTACAAAAGCATAATAAATAATGTGATTTGTACATGCTCTATTTTTGTAGTTCTGGCTTCGTGGGGGTTACCGGGGACAAATGATACTACCAGCAGTTTTCAAACGATCCCATTTATGGCCAAATCTTGGCCTCGTACTCTTGCTGCCTGCCCATTTCTGTTGGCTAGCGAGGCTACCCATCATATTAATAGGAATGTGAATTGGGGTAGGGCTTAGCTCTCCATGACTGAGTCTATTTAAGACATAAACCAGATCATATTTAGGGTAATTGGTACTTCGCATCTTTCTAAATCTGAAATATGATTAATTTTAAGAGCATTGTTTCTACAACTGAGTGACTATTGGTGAATAGAGAGATGTAGTTATAGGGCAAATGAAATGGAAAAGTTTATAACGTAATTATGTAACTACAGTTTTGGGGTGAAGTGGAACTAAGGCCAATGCACAGGAAATTTTGTGGTATGACATGCTTTTTTCCCCACTGATAAACATCTCCAACCAGTCAATGCCTTGAAGATAAAGATCTCTTGTGTTGTTGATCACTTGTTTTGTCCTCTATATTTCTCTTTTCTCTCTCTATATATTTCTATTTTTTCTTATTTGCTTCCCATTGAAGCTGGTCATACATGGATCGAAATTTAGCCGGTTCAGCAGGTATCAGATGAATTTCAATCCATGTATGTCCACTAAGTCTAGACTGAAGTTGATCTGATAATTGACTTTTGTTGAACAGGCTTGTTGCCAGTGGGCCACAGCATTGCATTCTGACAGTGGAGGAGTCCTGCTGTCAGAGTGTAATGGCACAGCGGGGAGGATTTTTCCATGCACCTTGATTGTGTGGATACAGAAATACATTCCATTTTTTTTTCAAGCAGCCTGCTGGCTGATAGAAAAAAAACAAGTCATCTATGCCGGCCTTAGGGCTTGTGCATGTAAACACAATAAATTCTGCTTTTAGATATGTATGAATTATTATTTTTTGGATCTCAACATAGCTCTATTATAGCCAATGTGTCCATGCACATAGCAGTGTTTAGTTCTGTAATACAGAGCAGTACTCAGCATGTCAGCAGGTGCAGTCTGTACTCCTCACTTCAGGTGGCGTTTGACTAATGAAGAAGGGGAAGAAAAGTTTGGAACGTGGTATAACTTCCTGCGATCACAGGAGAGATAACTGTTCCATTGGATGCTGGTGTGTCATGTGACTGGAGTGGTCATATTGGGTCAGGCAGAGCCTATTTAAGACTCCCACTCCCGTGTTTGGCGTGCTTAATGCGAGTGGCTAGTGTAGGGACAGGATCCCCGTCTGTCAGGGATGGTAGCTAGAAGTAGGAAAAGGTTCCAGAGGTTGAGGGACAATGTAGGGACTACATCTACGTCTCTCTTAAGGAAGCCCCCCCTTTTGGGTGTGGACTGGCCAGGCTGCATTCCACTACTCATTGCAGATGGTGTGGGCATCTTCAAGTCTTCAGACCTCTGTCACTGTTTGTAAGTGGCTTCAAATGGGTGTGCCTACCCATTGGGCCTGAATAAGTTGTGCTTAATATTGTAGAAAAGGTTCACATTGTTGCTTGACTTGGACTCTGTGTGTTTACTGCCCACCACGCCATACTGCACCTTGCTCACAAATCCTGAATTGGAAGATGAGTATTCTGATGTAGTTTACTTCTTTACATGTGTAAACAAGTACACACATAAATCAAATCTAAGTAGGAAAAAAAGATTATTAGACTTCTAAACGATGTATACACATATACACACATAAATGTATGTACTTTATGTGCCATTACAGGCATTTTTCAACCTGTATTTTTCTGCCACCTTCTGGCAGCAAGATCCAGCATAATAATGAGTATTTTCAATATACCTGTGTGCGTAAATCCTTAGTTGCTGAGCGCATTTCTGGAAGATCAGCAGTTATTTTTCTGTACTTGCAGGGTCTTTAAAGGGATAAAACATGGGGAAATGTGCATGTGTTGCAGGGATGTGCTACAATTTTTTCCTTTATTTTGCCCTGACATAAGCTTTAAGGAAAAACACATTTTTTATAAGAAAACCTGCATGAATTATTTGCTTGGTGTTTGAAGAGGAGCACAGAACAATTATTTTTTGGTAGTCGTATTTCATGCAATGGTTCAGGTGCCAAATTCCACTGGGGATGCAATATCATTTAGAAGGAAGCAGAAAAAGAATGAATAGTGATAAATAATAGATGAGGGCAATACCAGAGACTGCTAGAGAAGTGAAGACATAGTAGTGATGTAGAGAATGAGCATAAATAGGTTTGGTAGAGGGGACAGAACAGGTACTGTTTGTAATCACATTGATCCAATCCTGTTGTGTGTAATACGTTTTCAATTATTTCAGTTGACCAGCAAAAGTAAAAAAGTAAAACTTAGTACAGGTTTAAAAAAAAATTGTCCCAGCTGTACCCCCTCTCCAATTTGATGTGTTTGGAAATATCTCTTCCTGCCCCCCCTCCAATCTGCTCCTAGCAGTGCCACAGCAAATACCACTATCCACCCATCTCTATCCTGGAAATACACCTTCCCCTATTCTGGCTGAGCTCTCCCCAGGCCACTTGGTGATATAATCCTCCACATAGTACCTCTTCCCAGGCCATGAAGTAGTGAACAGCATAAATTTAATCCGTAAAGTGGTTGCTATGGGTTACCTCCTGCTGCACACTCCTGTTGTCACCTACACTGTTACGAGAGTAAGGCTGAAAAATCATTAAAGATGAATTCCAGGTATGGCAATTTTTTCATGGTAACATCCAGCTTGGTCCAATATACACATATATTACCAAAAGTATTGGGGCACCTGCCTTTACACGCACATGAACTTTAATAGCATCCCAGTGTTAATCTGTAGGGTTCAAGATTGAGTTGGCCCACCCTTTGCAGCTATAATGGCTTCAACTCTTCTGGGAAGGCTGTCCACAAGATTTAGGAGTGTGTCTTTGGGAATGATTGACCATTCTTCCAGAATTTTCATTTGTGAGGTCAGGCACTGATTTTGGAGAAGGCCTGGCTCCATGTCTTTATGGACCTTGTTTGTGCACTGGTGCGCAGTCATGTTGGAACAGGAAGGGTCCATCCCCAAACTGTTCCCACAAAGTTGGGAGCATGAAATTGTGTAGGTATGCTGACGCCTTAAGAGTTCCCTTCAATGGAACTAAGGGGCCAAACCCAACCCCCGAAAAACAACCCCACACCATAATCCCCCTCCACCAGATGATTTGGACCAGTGCACAAAGCAACTCAATATTGAACCCTACAGACTGACTGGGATGTCATTAAAGTTCATGTGCGTGTAAAGGCAAGTGTCCCAATACTTTTAGTAATATAGTGTAAGTATGTATGTGTCATATCTGTGGGATTCCAATGAAAGCTGGCAATCCCTTTAATAGGCACACTTCCAGGTCCTGTGCCAGCACAAGTGTCATTCAGAGAACACTTTTCATTTTCTCAATGAATGCAAAGCATTCTCTAATTGGATGAGGTAGAGAGGTGAGGTGGTGATGTTACGATCATCATCTCATCCAATCAGAGAATACTTTAAATGCATTGAGAAAATAGACACTGTTCTGTGACTGGCATCTGTGCCAAGTGGGCTACCTCCTGTATTCAGTAAGGAGCTGTGCAGCCACTCGGCATGGGACCCAGGAGCTACTGACAATCACTGTGATAGTGGTGCCTCCTACAGTTCCCACAGGAATCCTGCAGGTATGACAACTAAATACTTCCAAGCTGAACAAATGTACCTATGTAAAAATGGCCATACCTGGAATTCAGCTTAACACTACATTTTGCCAGGAGATATTGCAGCATTCACTGGCCGATCTGTTGGATGCCATGACAAAGTTACAGACTTGTCCCTAATAAATAAGTGGAAAAAATCTATGTGCCTTAAAATTACCAACACCAAATGCAACACCAGATTCTACAGTCTGTTACATTTAAATAGATTTGTCTAGAATAGCTTTTTTTAACCAGGGTGCCTTCTTGGTTCTTCAGGGGTGCCTTGACAAAACGCCTACACAAAGCCATAGGTTTTCAATGTGCAACATTACAACATTGGGCTCTGTGTGGCCAACACCATATTAGTTGATAAGGAGGACATCTGACACCTGCACAGAATCCCTTGTTTGACCCTCGCCACTCTCTCTCAGCACTGTGGTCATGTTAGCTGCATGGTGGAGAGAAAATAAAATAGAACAAATACTAAGATACAAGTGTATTTGCTTTGCAAGAATAACTTATCACTAATGTTGAGTGTCCTATGTGTGTGGATGCCCTCTGCAATGTGTAAAACTATTAGGGGGTGCCTTGAATTTGTGCATCATTTTAAAGGGTGCCTTGACTGGGAATAGGTTGAGAAATACTGTTCTAGAAATATCAACTGAGTATGCTTACATGATAGGAGTGAATGTATTCATAAAGACTGGATAAGATTTTTTATAGCACTAATTGGATAAGACTAAATGTTTTAATTAGCTGTACACTAATAGCATTGCTGGCCATGCATTTTAATCTTTTTAATCCAATATTCTAGTTTTTGCAACATATTTTTAAATCATTCAGCTTGAAATGAATTAATACATGTTATAAATTGGTTAAACACGAAAGCTGGCCACGCATGTTACAGCGATACATGTTGCCTATTGAATAATATATTTCAGTGAAACGTTTTATGCCCGGAGTTCAGGCTTAACCAATTGGGTTGATTCATTGATGTAGTAGAGGCTGATCACGTAGCACAGTAATTTATTTTAACTGCTTGAGGACCTTGGGCATGCTACGCACATCCCAAAAATCTTCCCAATCTACTTTTACCAGCAATTCCTGGCTGCCATAATGACAGCGGGGGTTTGCTCTCTAATATTGCAGCCTTGTTACCTTGGAGCTTATGAACAGTTTTTGTAAACACTTTTCAAGAGCACAATTGAGAAATACTATGTAGCATTTTAACTCCTTGTTTCTCCTTTGTTTCATGCATATGCAGATCAAAGGGATTGCCTTTATGTTGTCCGTTAAAGGATAAGAAACAAATGTGTATTTATTATTTTTTTCACAAGAGCCTTCAGAGCATTGCACCTACAATCAGTGGATCGCAGGCTCAGTGAATTTCCGGCTCCTGCCGACAAGCCCTACAGCTTTCTGCCTGTCCCTCTGTACAGGCTGTCAGTTTCAAAGCTGCCACTTGTGAATGAACTTTGAGGGTGCTCGTCAGCACCCTCACTGTTCATTGAGAATTATAATCCATCTGGCACAGTGGCAGACAGGACTTGTAGTCTTGTCATTCAGAGATCACTGTGAATGAATGACGCGGCTGTATGGTTGGAGCCAGTGGAGTAGCTAGCACATCTGGCACCCGGGGCTGGTCATTGTTTTGCACCCCCCCAAGAAAAATGGTAAGTGGCAATATAGAGGCGCCACACCAACACTGTGGGTGTGGTCAGATTGCATGAACAGTGAGAGGGGGCTTAAAGGGCCATATGCTTTAATGACTGTACCACAAGCAAGTATCTATCAGACAGTGCAAACCTCAGTATACTCATTTTTAAATAAAACTGTTCAATTGCATATCCTTTACTACACACAGCTAACATTAAAGTGATATTAAAGTCTTTTTTTCTTTCTAAATAATAAACATGTTATACTTCCCTGCTGTCTGCAGTGGTTTTGCACAGAGCAGCTTGGATCCTCGTCTTCTCGGGTCCCTCGCCGGCACCCTGGCCCCTCCCTCTTTCTGGGTCCCCCCACAGCAAGCAGCTTGCTATGGGGGGGCACCACCCAAGCAGGCACGCTCCCGAGCTGCGGCTCTGTGTGTCCATCCAAACAGGATCTGGAAAAGCTGTGCATGGCAACCAATCAGCTTCTATCTTCAACTTGTTCAGCTTTAAAAATGAAAGCTATGAGCTGCTTGGTTGCCATGCACAGCTGCTCAAAATTCTGTCTGCTCTAGTTTTGATAAATTCCCCTAAGGGCTCATTCAGACAGGCACTGAGACAGGTCATGTATGCTGAGAGACACTTTTTGCTGCATTTGAGTCCACCAGAGAGCTTCACCTATAGTGAGTGCACAGATCCGAATGCAGACACTGTGCGTTTGGATACATGCATCCCTTCCTGTCTGCAGGTCGAATTTTAACATTCGACTATGTCCATGCAGCTGATAAATCCCAATTGAATTTGACTGGACTGCCTGCACAGGAATGCACAGAACACCAAGTATCCCCACGCGGTACACGGCCATCATACAGGGCATGGATGCATATGCTCTATGTGAATGAGGCCTAATTGTCATGTGGGTCAGATAGCAGGAAAGAGGAGATGTTGAGTAATTAAAAGAGAAGTATGGGAATTTTATTTATGAATCATACTTACCTAGGTAGATGCTGCAACTGTCAACCGCCGGCCCTAAGGCTGGGAACTGAGTAATAAAACAGTGCTGATCACTCAGTTCTCAGTGCTCCCTAAACAGAGAGCTGGTGGCTGTCAGTCTCTGGCTCCCTGACCGCCCCCCCCCCCCCCCCCAGTGCCCACTGAAACACTGGGCTGTGGAGTGGGCAGAAGCAGCCAGCTAAGGTGATCTTTCCCTCGCCTGGACTAACTCTGTGACATCAGCCGAGAGCAGGCTTAAGCCCGCTGTCATCTGAAAATGGGTCACAGGATTGCAAATCCATCTGAATTGCTGTGATCAACAGGAGAAATACAACCAAACTGAATTTGGCTGTACCTCTCCTTTAATAAACCTATCACACAACCAGTCTCTCTGCTCCTGTTTGGCATTACTTGCGACAATTGATAAATGTCCCCCTCACCTAGTCCAGTATCTTCCTTGTACCCCCCTATCCAGGGGCCTTTGCCACACCAACCACCATTTCCTAGTCAGTGGCCTCCTCTGCACCCACCCCCCTAGTCCAGGGCCAACTCTGCACTCCACTCCTAGTCCAAGGACTCCACTACAGCCCACCCCAAGTTCAGAGCCTCCTCTTCACCCAGCTCTCTGAATCCAGGTCCTTTACCACATCAACCCCACTTTTTAAGTCCAGGGCCTTCTCTGCACCCCCTAATCCAGGGCCTCCCCTGCACTCCCCTCCTAGTCCATGATCCTCCTGTGTACACCCCTTCTCCTAACCCAGGATCTTTGCCACACCAACCCTTTTCTAGCCCTTGGCCTTCACTGCACCCCCCCACTCCAGCACCACCTCTGCACCCTCCCAGTCCAGGGGCTCCTCTGCACCCCCTCCCAGTCCAGGGCCTCCTTGCACTCCGCTCTTAGTCCAAGGCCTCCTCTACAGCCCACCCCAAGTTCAGAGCCTCCTCCCCACCCTGCTTCCTGAATCCAGGTGCTTCACCACATCAACCCCACTTTTCAAGTCCAGGGCCTCCTCTGCACTGCCCTCTCCTAATCCAGGGTCTTTGCCACATCAACACTTTTCTAGTCCAGGGCCTTCTCTGCACCCCCCACTCCAGCACCTCCTCTGCATCCCCCCAGTCCAGGGCCTCCTCTGCACATTCCCCCAGCCCAGGACCTCCTCTGCATCCCCCAAGTCCAGGGTCTCTTTTGAGACCCACCTAGGTCAGGACCTCCTCTGCACCCCCAGCACAGGGCCTCCTCAGCACTCCCCAGCCCAGGGCCTCCTCAGCACTCCCCAGCTCAGGGCCTTCTCCGCAGCCCCCCATCAGCCCAGGGCCTCCACTGCACCCTCCTGTCCAAGGCCTCCTCTCAACCCCCTCCAGTCCAGGGCCTGCTCCGCACCCCCCTTATCCCAGGGCTCTTACTGCACCCCCAGTCCAGGGCCTCCCCTCCATCCCCCAGCCCAGGGCCTCCTCTGCATTCCCCTCCATGTTCAGGGCCACCTCTGCACCCACCCTCCCTTCAGTCTAGGGCCTTTTTTTGGACATGGCTGTTTGGGCACTGGGCAGGATTAGGAGGGAGACCTCACAGCACTATGGGGTGCCACTTGCACCGGGTGCCTCTGCTCCAGGGTGTCAACGCAGAGTGATTCAGCACTAGTGCACCTGTTCAGTCTTCCTCCTATTTAATTCTCCGGTATTTGGCAAACTATGCAGCGGGCGCTGCCTATCCATTACAGTTACAGTGGGCTAAAGAAAAGCAATAAACTGTGGATGACTGGATGAAAGTGATATTCAGTGATGAATCCTGAATCTGCATTGGGCAGGGTGATGATGCTGGAACTTTTGTTTGGTGCCGTTCCAATGTATGAAGACGACTTCTTGAAGAAAACATGCACATTTCCACAATCATTGAGGATATGGGGTTGCATGCCAGGTAAAGGCACAGGGGAGATGACAGTCATTAAATCTTCAATTAATGCCCAAGTGTGTATTGAGATTTTGGACACTTATTCCATCAATTGAAAGGATGTTTGGTGATGATGACATCATTTTTCAGGATGATAATGCATCTTGCTATAGGGCAAAAGCCGTAAAAACGTTCCTTCAAGGAAGACATATAATATCAATGGCATGGCCTGCAAATAGTCTGGACCTCAATCCAATTGAAAATCTATGGTGGAAATGAAAGAAAATGGTCCATGACAAGGCTCCATCCTGCAAAGCTGATCTGGCTACTGCAAAAAAGAGAAAGTTGGAGCCGGATATATGAAGAATACTGTTTGTTGATATTTAAATCCAAGCTTTTATAAAAGCCAGAGGTGGTGCAACAAAGTACTAGCGGTGTACTGTATTGTTTTTTTTTCATGATTCCATAATATTTTCATCAGAATTGAGTGATCCCATATTTTTTTACTCTGCTTGATCTGCAAAAACAGTTGCAATTGACTACAGTCTTCTTTCTTTTTTTCTTTTTTCAAGTGTTTCTTAAAGACAGAAGGTTGGAATGTTAATTGAAAATAGTTTTGAGGCATGTCTGTGATTAGTTTTTTTGTACACAATTAAACAATAAAATAAATAGTTTCCAATAGTGGTTGTAGCAGGCATTTTTTTTCAGCAGAGAAGCTAAGAACAGTCAGGTGAACATGTGAAAAGTATCCAGGAGCTCCACTTGTAGCAAATGGAAATATGAACTATCCATATCTCATATTTGCCATGGTTAAAATGAATATGACCATAAAAAGCAGGCACCAGGGCTGCCATACTTATCCCTGCGTTACCATTGGGTAGACAAGTGACTTGGTCTGAGCATAGGTATAGCAAGTTTTAGAACACATGATATACTGTATGCACATGCCTGTTCCAGCCCATTGACCCTCAAAGTTTTGAAGTAAGGATCAGGATGACAAAACTGAAGCTTACACCTTTAAAAACAAGTAAAAAATTAGAGCCCCTATATTTCTGTCCTTACATGTTTCTTAATGCATATTGTAGTATCTGACTGAACCTATAAATTAATACTGAACAAGGAAGCATTCCTTGGACATTGAAGGGAGAAATAGTACTGTGCTAAGCCTTGATCCCAATGAGTTAAAATAAAAGGAGAAAACATTTTCATTTGCCCTCTAAAGAAAAAAATCTAAAGAAAAATGGTAAATGCAGAATTGTTTGCAATCTTGGATGCCTCATATGGTTTTTGTCAGATTCCAAACGGCAAAAAAAAGCAAACTCTGTTCATATAATATGCATTTCAGAAGCTACTGATTCAGACATCTTCCCTTTGAATTAACTTCAGCTCCTGCGTTCATTCAGAGGATTGTGTAGCAGATTCTGTAAGGGATTGAAGGAGCTGAGGTCTAGACAGATTATATTTTGATTGGGGGTGTCACAAAAGCTGAGAATGATAAAAAAAAAAATCAAATGGAAATAATGAAATTAATGAATAGAATGAAAACATAATACCTACTAAGTTAAAGGGAAACTGTAATGACACTTTGTCATTTTTGCTTTTTGTAAGTTTTTACAATTAAACTGATATACCATTACATGGAATCTTAATTTTAGAAATAAACATTTATTACAGGTTATATTCAACACATGTGTCATATGGCATAATGGATTTCTCTAAAGAAAAAAACAAAGTAAAAGCTGTGTGCTTTCGGGACTGTTTCTCTCTGTACATATCCATAAAATGTAGAGGGTTGAAATGCAAGAGGGAATAAGTCACTCCACTGACACATTCATGTGTCAAAATGGCAGCTTAAGCTTTTGAGCACTGTTAACAACAGGCTTTTTTTAGCAAAGCAGATAAGGATAGAAGGGAAAACGCTTCATAACTAGCCTAGCGCTCCACCTTCTGACTATATAAAATATATAACTATAACATTTTTACGTGTAATGCACACATTTTAGAACAATTACATTTTTTACTCATAAACATAAAAATATATATATATATATATATATATATATATATATATATATATATATATATGCAACATTCAGATGGTAGGGTCAGAATTTGGTGTAAACAACATGAAAAGATGGATCCATCCTGCCTTGTATCAATGGTTCAGGCTGATGGTGTAATGGTGTGGGGGATATTTTATTGGCACACTTTGGGCCAGATGAGCATCATTAAAATGCCATGGCCTACCTGAGTGTTGTTGCTGACCATGTCCATCCCTTTATGACTACAGTGTACCCATCTTCTGATGGCTTCTAAAGGCTACTTTCAGTAGGATAATGCACCATGTCACAAAGCTCAAATCTTCTCAAACTGGTTTCTTGAACATGACAATGAGTTCACTGTACTCCAATGGCCTCCACAGTCTCCAGATCTCAATCCAATAGAGCGCCTGCATGATGCTACTATGTTAATATAGACCAGAATGTTTCCAACACCTTGTTGAATCTGTGCCACAAAGAATTAAGACAGTTCTGAAGGCAAAAGGGGGTCCAACCCAGTACTAGCAAGGTGTACCTAATAAAGTGGCCAGTGAGTATGTGTGTGTATGTGTATGTGTATATATATATATATATATATTATATATATATGCCCCAAGTCGGATATTTTATCATATGTGGATATATATACAGTGCCTTGCAAAAGTATTCACCGACTTGGCACTTTTCATGTTTTGTTGCCTCACAACCTGGAATTAAAAACAAACAGGACAAAATAACAGAAAAAATCAATGTGCATAACTATTCACCCCCCTTAAGTTAATACTTTGTAGAGCCACCTTTTGAGGCTATCACAGCTCCAAGTTGCTTTGAATAAGTCTCTATGAGCTTGCCACATCTTACCACTGGTATTTTTGCCCATTCCTCCTTGCAAAACTGCTCCAGCTCCTTCAAGTTGGATGGTTTGCACTTGTGAATAGCAATCTTTAGCCTTTGACCACATATTTTCTATCGGATTCAGGTCTGGGCTTTAAATAGGCCATTCCAACACATTTACATTAGACATGTGCAATTCGTTTCGTTTTTTTTTCGTTTTTCTTTTTTTTTCGTTTGTTCGTTTTCGTACGAATGAATGAATCATTCGTATCGAACGAATCCGAATAACGAATCGTTCGAATCGTACGAATCCGATTAACGAATAATTCGAATCGAACGAATCCGAAAAACAACGAAAATCCGAAAAAAACAAATTAGAAACAACGAATGTACGAATGAAGAAAATCCGAAAAACGAAAACAGGAACAACGAAAATGAACCAAAAAATTCGTACATTAGTAACTTTTTTTTTTGTTGAATTGGTAATTTTCCGTGTCCCTTACAACAGTGCTGCTTAATGTGCTTCGAATGGATTGAACAAAAAAATTCGTACATTCGTAACTTTTTTTTTTGATTCGTAACTTTTTTTTCGATTCGTTACTTTTTTTTTTTTTTTTCGATTCATAATTTTCCTTGTCTCTTACAATGGCGTTGCTTAACGTGCTTCGAATGGATTGAACCCAAAAAAATCGTACATTCGTAACTTTTTTTTTCGATTCATAACTTTTTTTTCGATTCGTAAATTATTAAAATGTAATAATAGCATACAGATTACATAAAATTATGAATTATGCTCTGATTACGAATCTACGAATGTACGAATAAATACAAATGCGTCCGAATTTCGAATAAAACGAAAATTAAACTAACGAAAAAACGAATCAACAAAAAATAACTCTTACGAATGTACGAATCGTTACGAATACGAACACCGACGACTTACGAATGTACGAAACATTACGAATACGAACACCGACGAATCGTTACGAATCAATGGAAACGAAAAAAACGAAACGAAAATAAACGATTTTTTTTCGGAAACGAAAAAACGAAACGAAAATAAACACATTTTTTTGTTGTGCACATCTAATTTACATGTTTCCCCTTAAACCACTCAAGTGTTGCTTTATCAGTGTGTTGGGGTCATTGTCCTGCTGGAAGGTGAACCTCTGTCCTAGCCTCAAATCACACACAGAGTGGTACAGGTTTTGCTCAAGAATATCCCTGTATTTAGCACCATCCATCTTTCCTTCAACTCTGATCAGTTTCCCAGTCCCGACTGCTAAAAAACATCCCCACAGCATGATGCTGCCACCAGCATGTTTCACTGTGGGGATGGTGTTCTTTGGGTGATGTGATTTGTTGGGTTTGCGCCAGACATAGCGTTTCCTTTGATGGCCAAAAGTTAAATTTTAGTCTCATCAGACCAGAGCACTTTCCTCCATACATCTTGGGAGTCTCCCACAAACTCCCAAAGCGTGCCATTTTGTTTTTTGCTGAAAGTAATGGCTTTCTTCTGGCCACTCTGTCATAAAGCCCAACTCTATGGAGCGTACGGCTTATTGTCGTCCTGTGTACAGATACTCCAGTCTCTGCTGTGGAACTCTGCAGCTCCTCCAGGGTTACCTTAGGTCTCTGTGCTGCCTCTCTGATTAATACCCTCCTTGCCCGGTCCGTGAGTTTTGGTGTGCGGCCATCTCCTGGCAGGTTTGCTTCTGTGCCATGTTCTTTACATTTGGTTATGATAGATTTGATGGCGCTCCTAGGGATCATCAAAGATTTGGATATTTTTTTTATAACCTAACCCTGACTTGTACTTCTCAACAACATTGTCCCTTACTTGTTTGGAGTTCCTTGGTCTTCATGGCAGTGTTTGGTTAGTGGTGCCTCTTGCTTAGGTGTTGCAGCCTCTGGGGCCTTTCAAAAAGGTGTGTACATGTAATGACAGATCATGTGACACTTAGATTGCACACAGGTGGACATCATTTCATTAATTATGTGACTTCTGAAAGTAATTGGTTGCACCAGAGCTTTTTATGGGCTTCATAACAAAGGGGGTGAATACATACGCACATGCCAATTATCAGTTTTTTATTTCTGAGAAATAGTTTTATGTATATATTTTTCTAATCTTACTTCACCAACTTAGACTATTGTGTTCTGATCCATCACATATATATATATATATATATATATATATATATATATATATATATATATATTACCACATCTATAATTGCCTATTGGGCGCATATCCCTTAGCCAGGAGCTTCTCTTAATAAACCAATCTTTCATTGTTTAACAGTACATTTCATAAAAGTTACAATTATATAATTTTCAGCTCTGTCTTTTAATCTTATGTTTTGTTGCATTGTTTTCCATTTTTTTCTTGTCTAATTTGATCTGCTATTGGCGAAAAGTTAAAAGAAATTTCTTTGTCACCTTTCCTATTCCTAGTTATAATTAGTTCTTTTCAATAAATGTATTCCCTCCTAAGAATGCCTTTTCAGTCTCATATACTCTCTTCTTTCTAACCTCACACTTAAGTCACTAGCTAGCTGTACAATATCTTCCTCTTGTATTGTTTTGCCGTAAACATACAAACTGCCTATAAGGGATAGCTCATTTTGCATGTAAGGGCTCTCCATTATAAAGAAGAAGGTAATTAAAGATATATCTATCCTATAGCCAAGTGTAATCATTTAATTTTTGTCAATCGTGATCTTCAAATCTAAAAAGGGTACCTCACTTCCACCAAATTCGGCTGTAAAAATCATTTTTGTGGTATTAGCATTTCAATATTGCATGCATTCTTCACATTTTTTGTGACTACCAAACCAGACGACCAAAACATTGTAAATATAGCAGATTAACACCATGATACATTTTATACATGGGTTCTGTCCATTCAGAACCCTTGCCTGCTCCCGAACAGCAAGGACAAATTTGCCACTGGGGTTCCCATCTCAGTTCCACTAACCTGTTGGAGCAAGTAACTTCAAACGAGAAAGTAGTTGCTCTTTACCACAAATCCAAAACATTCACAAATAAATTATATGCTTCTTTCATTGCTTTTCACAGTCAACAACGTTTCTATTTTTATAGACAAAAATGGTGTAGCGCTATACATAAAATATTGCCAACAAATATACTGTATAAATAAATGTGTGCAAGAATAAAAGTCCCACATGAATCAGTCTCTGTGTCACTTACTATATATTACTTTTTGTGCTAATTATACTTCCTCAATAACCGTGGTCACACTTTCACTCCTCCACCTTGACTACTGTGCCCACACCACATGTGCTCTCACATGGTTTGTATGACCCACATAAAAACAAGGTAAGGAGAGGTAGGCCATGTCCCTTTTAAATTGGATCCTCTATGCCCTGAAAATGCTGAGACCAGTCTTCGTAAATCTCTCACATAATGTGGTTAACCACATCAGCAAACCCCCAGTAAATCACAACACCGGTTCCCTTTAAATCGACTACTTTGTGCTCAGTACTCCCACTCATCTCCACATAGCAGCATAAAAAAGAAAACAACCCAGTAGTGCTTCACCATTATAAAATCTTTATTCACACATGCCAAAATATTTCTGAGAAAGTCACATGTCCTGATGACTTAATGCACAAGGTCGAGGCTATTCGGATGATGGAAGTGTGATATTTATCATAGCTGGCTGGAGCTTAATACCGGCAATATGTTTACCTATTGATGTCTGTATATGGTGAGCATAATGCACAGGCAAATGTGAGTATTATTTTGGTGTGTGAATAAAGCTTTTATAAATTTGAAGCACTTTTTGGGGTGTTTTCTTTTTTATGCTGCTATGTGGAGGAGATAGATTAGCAGGAGAACCAAACACACAGGAGTCCAGTTAAAGGGAACCGGTGCTGTGAGGGCTTGTTGGTGTGGTTAACCACTTGATGTGAAAGATTACAACTTTTGTGGATGTATAATATGCACAAACAGTAATATACAGCAAGTGACACAGACACTGCTGGCCATGGGACTTTTATTCTTGCACAAATGTATTTATTTGTTGGCACAAGTTATGTATGTTGCAAGTTAGTGCAGTGCAGTATTTTATGTATATCGCTACACCATTTTTGTTTATAATTATAGTTGGTTAACACGAATTTGAGTTGAATTACGGTAATTGGAAGCTGCAAAAGTTCACAAAAATTGTCATTAAGTTAAACTCTAGCAGTATAATATATATATATATATATATATATATATATATATATATATATGTCACGTTCCGGGTACAGCGGGGAACAGGAGGTGGATCCCCTATGCCAATGGGGCGATAGCACGGGTTGTATTGGAGGACCGGTTCTAATGTTGCTACTGGTTTTCACCAGAGCCCGCCGCAAGGCGGGATGGACTTGTAGCGGCGGTAGCAACCAGGTCGTGTCTTCCAATAGCAACTCGACCCCACTGACAGCTGAGACAGGCGCGGTACACAAGGATTAGGCAGAGGCAAGGTCAGACGTAGCAAAGGGTCAAGGCAGGTGGCAAAGGTTCGTAGTCGGGGGCAACAGCAAAGGTCTGGATACACAGTAGGAGCAAAACACACTAACGCTTTCACTGGGCACTAAGGCAACACAAGATCCGGCGAGGACAGGAAGGGGAAGTGGGTTTTTATTGGTTTTGGGGTGGAAAACTGTAATTGGGCCAGGCACCAATTGATTGTGCGCTGGCCCTTTAACTGGGGGAAGACTCTCGCGCGCGCGCGCCTGGGGAGCGGGGGCGCGCGCACGCCGGAAGACAGCAGGGGACAGGTGAGAGGAGCGGGATGCGATCCCCGGGCAGACCGAGGATCGCATCCCAGAAACAAAGCAGCGCCTTCGGTCAGGGGAGCCGACCGAGGCGCTGCAGGGAAGAGAACGCCGTGAGCGCTCCGGGGTGGAGGAGGTACCCGGAGCGCTCGGTGTTACAATATATATATATATATATATATAGTATTATTTTTTATTATTTTGCATTTATACCATCCATATATGGGATCCAACAATTTAAACTCATTACATCTACAGTTTGTTGTCTTCTAATGCTTGAAAATCCCCTACCCTTTGCAATACGTCACTTGTATCTTTAAGAAGTGTGATGCACTGCTCTAAATAGGAATGCAGTATAAATGCCAAGAATTTGGACATAGGAAAAAAATGTGATGGTTCATTATGGTAGATGTTCAATATCTTTGTGCAGTAAAAAATATACCATCCTATGGGAGCTGTGGTAAAACCCATCACCTATTTTCATTGATATAAACCAGTGATGGCGAACCTTTTTGAGCCCGAGTGCCCAAACTGCAAGCCAAAACGATGTATTTTTTTCAAAGTGCCAACACTGCAATTAAACCTGAATAACAAAGTTTTAGTTTAGAAAAAACTATTCGTACAGCATTGCATAGTATGGGCAGAGAGTATTGCATAGTATGGGCAGAGTACTGCAGAGCATTGCATAGTATGGGCACAGTGTTGCATAGTATGGGCACAGTATTGCATAGTATGGGCAGAATACTGCAGAGTATTGCATAGTATGGGCATAGTATGGGCATAGTATTGCATAGTATTGGCAGAGTATTGGCAGAGTATGGGCAGAGTACTGCAGAGTATTGCATAGTATGGGCACAGTGTTGCATAGTATGGGCACAGTATTGCATAGTATGGGCAGAATACTGCATAGTATGGGCATAGTATGGGCATAGTATTGCATAGTATTGGCAGAGTATTGCATAGTATTGGCAGAGTATTGCATAGTTTGGGCACAGTATTGCATAGTTTGGGCACAGTATTGCATAGTATGGGCACAGTATTGCATAGTATGGGCAGAATACTGCAGAGTATTGCATAGTCTGGGCAGAGTATTGCATAGTCTGGGCAGAGTATTGCATAGTCTGGGCATAGTATTGCATAGTATTGGCAGAGTATTGCATAGCATGGGCAGAGTATGGGCAGAGTATTGGCAGAGTATGGGCAGAGTATGGGCAGAGTATGGGCAGAGTACTGCAGAGTATTGCATAGTATGGGCAGAGTATTGCATAGTATGGGCAGAGTACTGCAGAGTATTGCATAGTATGGGCAGAGTATTGCATAGTATGGGCAGAATACTGCAGAGTATTGCATAGTATTGGCAGAGTATTGCAGAGTATTGGCAGAGTATTGCATAGTATTGGCAGAGTATTGCATAGTATGGGCACAGTATTGCATAGTATGGGCACAGTATTACATAGTATGGGCAGAATACTGCAGAGTATTGCATAGTTTGGGCAGAGTATTGCATAGTATGGGCATAGTATTGTCAGAGTATTGCATAGTATTGGCATAGTATTGGCATAGTATTGCATAGTATGGGCAGAGTACTGCAGAGTATTGCATAGTATGGGCAGAGTATTGCATAGTATGGGCAGAGTACTGCAGAGTATTGCATAGTATGGGCAGAGTATTGCATAGTATGGGCAGAATACTGCAGAGTATTGCATAGTTTTGGCAGAGTATTGGCAGAGTATTGCATAGTATTGGCAGAGTATTGCATAGTATGGGCAGAGTATTGCATAGTATGGGCAGAGTATTGCATAGTATGGGCAGAGTATTGCATAGTATGGGCAGAGTATTGCATAGTATGGGCAGAGAATTGCATAGTATGGGCAGAGTATGGGCAGAGCACTGCAGAGCATTGCATCTTTCTCCCTCTTCCCGTCTCCCCTCGCACTGTAGGGCGCGCGGGAGCAAGATTCTGGGAGGACGTCCATGGACGCCCTCCCAGAATAAGCCGACCGTGCTGTAGCCATCTTTTGGCTATGGCCCGGTCGGCAATTGGTTATAAAACTCACATTTGATTTGCTGAAATCGGTCCCCAGTCGATCCGGTGGCTCAGTTCGCTCCCGTCACTCCGGTGGTGTCAGGTGATTTCCCACGCAGGCACGTCAGATGTTTGAGAGCGGGGGGCGTGGCTTCAGTGTTCGGAGCATGCGCCATGCCCACTCGGACACATCACTGCTCTATCCGCAGAGAACTGTGGGAGATGTAGTTCGCGGGAGCGGACGATTTAATGTCAGTGAATGACTGTAGTTTACTTGTCACGGCGTGCCCACAGAGACGGCTCGGCGTGCCGGCAGCGGCACGCGTGCCACGCGTTCGCCATCACTGATATAAACCCTCCTTTGACACCTTTTTAATGAGCGATCACAGGGTGTTCTGATATTTGACAATAGAATTTCCTTTTAAGAACTCGTATAACAT
The DNA here is from genome assembly GCA_028564925.1 of Lithobates sylvaticus. Lineage (NCBI taxonomy): Eukaryota > Metazoa > Chordata > Amphibia > Anura > Ranidae > Lithobates > Lithobates sylvaticus. The sequence continues at coordinate 200,241,354 of CM053032.1, forward strand.
CCGCCCTTATAGACTCCTTTAAAAATTAGCTTTTGGCTAAAAAATAATGGCTACTCTATCGGTGTTCCTGCAAACAGGAGGTGGGGGGGGGGGGGGGCAAAAAAGGTGAAAGCACCCATTTGTCCACAATATCTTGTTCTTGTGTATTCTCCATTTCAATCTTCACCCCAGATATCAATTTAATCAAATCCAGCAAAACTAAAATAGCATGCATTGATATATGCAGTGGCTCCCAATATATATAGGATATGAGTTTGAAAAAATAAAGGTCATTTTTTTAAGTGAATAGAAAGTATTTCTAGATAATTTAAAAAGTTAATAAAGTCTTTATTAATACAAGATATAAAAATTACAATACATATTAAAAATGATTGAATAGAATTCTTTACAATGTACTCAAGTTGGAATCGCCAGAACAGAAAGTGAAGATGATAAACAGTCGACGCGTTTCTAAATAGTTTTTCTTCTTCAGGGGTGACTAAACATTAAAGATTACTTTCTATAACAGAAAAATCACATTAGGACACCATACATAATGCATGGTATAAATAGATGTTTTGTGCTAATGGTTTGTTGTCATATATATCGATATATACCTTTAAAAACTGTGAGTACATCTTGAAAGAAGAACCAGGGTTAGAAGATTGGCTGCATTTTGTCCTCTAAATATCACGAGGGATGTCACAACCGGTGCCCAACCAGTGAATCACTGGGGTCAGGTAATTCACTTCGAGCAAGTTGTTGGTACTGTATATATACTATAAAAAGAAAAGGAATTCACAATATATACAGTACCAACACCTTGCGCGCAGGGATGTTAGGTAATGAATATTGAAACAGTTTCAAAATGCATTGGGTGTTTATCATCTTCTTCTTTTTTCTGCTATTCCAACTTGAGTACAAGTCCCACTGTGAGAGTTTTTCTTTATATACGTAATTCAGGGATGTTGGTACTCAATTAGCTACTATATCCATTTTGATTTTACTTCTAAGGTAAGTATTTCATAATGAGCTAGTATGCGATGCATACTAGCACATTATGCTATTATTTTGCAGGGGAAAGTTGTTTATTTTTCATTGCAGTGGTTTACTACTGCTTTAATTTCATTATGAGTGTATAGTTGAAGATGAACAGGGGAATTTTGCATAGAGTTCCGAAAACCAGAGATAATCAACACCTGTCACCAGCCTAGGGAAGAGCTGGACTGTGTATCAGTTCATCTGGAAGAACATTTGCTTGCCTACTAGGCTAGCTAACACTTAACTTCCCCCCAACACTTAATCAAACCCAAGCTTAAAAATATATGGATGCTGCGATTGCCAACACCCATCTTAATGTTAGTTGCCTTGCAGTTGCTGGCTCCAATACTTTATGACATATTAGAGCTAATCAGAACTCTTGAGCCATGACTGCCCCCATATTTTCCTCAATGCAAGTTCTTTAAATCCCTTATCTGTTACTTTAACACCAACCTTTTTTTTAACGCTAATACTAAAACTGGCAAAAGGGTACTTATCCCATGTACCAAACATTGGCACTGAAACTAACAGCTGACTAAGGTCATTACAGTAGGAAGATAACACAGAATCTGACTCCAAAGTTTCTGCCCCCAGCCCCATACCTGCCGTAGGGCCAACAAAAAGGACATTTTGTCAGTATGTTGATCAGCTTTGAACCTTTGCCATCTGCCAGCCCATACCTGCCCTCATTAGGGGACTTTAAAGCCAGAACACAGCTTCAAGATTGCACCCGATTTACAGATTTGTCTGATTGCTCAGATCTCTCTGTTTCTAATTTCTGTGTAATTGTTTATGCCTCAGGTTATTAATGTGTATTGTTTGGACTCTGTTTTATGATATTTACCTAATCATTATCCTGTTACCTCTGTCATTACTCCAGTTACCTGTCTGTAACCTGGACTCTATCTGTGTCTGACCTGGCCACCAATCTGTTGACTCTATTCTGCTAGCTATGAGAGTTGACTCTGCTCTGCTGAGGACTTACACCTCTCTAGCAACTGAAGATCTCCATAGAAGATCAGTCGCAGGAGGAACAGGCCTCTATGGTGGATGGGAAAAGAGCTTCTAACTACAGCTGAGAGATCTCAATAGAATACTTTCAAGAGGCCAATTTTTGATTCATCCTACCAGCAACAGCACATAACTGACGAGTCAGCTTTGAGAGATCCGACCCAGGTTGTACTGTTGACTGATTCTCTAATCTCACAATGTATATAATACGATTCAATATACAGCCAGACTTTAATCAAAAATTCTAAATTATCAATAGTTTAAAAAGAAAAGGTGTTGCGGGATATAAAATGGCATGCTTAAACATTCTGAGTTGTTTAAACTTCCTCTGTTCCCGCAGACAGCTTCTTACAGAAATTCTTAACAGTTTTTTTATACCGTTATGCATTCTAAATATAGAAACTGATTTTGGCTATGTGATTTTGTGTGCTCTCCAGATAAATTTGCAGGACTAAAAGAATATTTGTAGTTAATGCTGACCCTGGAGTTCCGTACCTCCTTCCCTGAGCATCACACAGCTCAGTCGGCTGCTCTATTCACACACATATTAATAAAGCATAATGTGCATCCTGTGTTAATGATAATGTGCTAGTTGGGTGTTATCATGTAAAAACACACCCGCAGGCACTGGAGTCAGGTAATTACACTGTGCTTTTACTACACATTTCCATTCTCATCTGAAAAAAATCAGAGCTCAAAGGACAGATATTCATTTTATATTTACATGAAATTGACATCCAAATCCACATGTACATTAATCTACACAAAAAAAGAATGTATAGTAGACTGTAATTAGTTTTTACAATATAGAATAGCATACTGTTTATCTAGAGTTTGTAATTTGCACACCCCTTATATTGGTGTGTATGATGCACTGTGCTGCACATAATGTTATCACTTTTCAAAATTAAGCAATGAAAAAAATAATTACATCAAGTAAATATTTTTGTGTCTTAAAATGCTGGGATATATAAAAAAAGGGTTTAAATGGCTAAGAATTTTTAATGCTAAAGTTTGTATTTTCCCCAATCATCAGCATGCTAATGACATAAAGTAAAAATAAAATAAATGTAATGCTTTTATTACACACCTCATTTTCTATACAGTGACATCATCACCAACTCGTGCTTCAATGCAGGCAGATCATGGCAGGTAGGAGGAGCCAGCTAGGGAAGGGAAGAAAGCGCCAAACCGCAATAGTGTAGCACAATTTATGAAGTAAAATACCATATAAAACAAATGAAACTCACAAGCGAGTGAGGGGGAGAGATGACAGTCTGCAGTGGATTGTAATGAGCTGGGAGCTGTGTGGTAGTCCTTGGTGTAGAAGAAAGCCGGCTGTGGTGGGGAACAAGATGAGCCTGGAGTCCAAACAATTAGACCAGCGTCAGGCTGTCCTGTGTGGCCGTGATGGTATATTCAGAAATCGGATGTCTGCCCAAAGACGATGTGTCCAGATGGAGTAGTGAGAGGAGCTGTCAGTCCAACTGCTGTGTGAGCCAATCGGGACACGTTTCGGAAGCTTAAACATGCCTCCTTCATCAGCCATCAGGAGCCAGCTGCCTGCAAACACGGCTTCCTGAAAATGTCACAGCACCTTTCCTCAGTACTCCTCTCCAGAGCCCTCAGCCCTGATTTGGAGGAGTAATGCAAATATCAAAAGGCCTTGATGGGAGTGAGAATTCCTAGGTGCTGGATATGGATCCTTGATACATAATGAGAACATTTCTTATAAAGCCAAATTGCTTGTGTGTCCGATTTATGGAGTCCATATGCATTTCAACCAATGAGGGCCGCAAACAAATGTTCCTAGAAAACAAAGTGGTATTTTTTTTGGGGGGGGATTTTTCAAATGGCAAGGAAAAAACACCAGGAAACCATTGCATTTCAGGGGCTAAGCACTTCCCCTTCATCAGGACTCCAAACTAGATATCAGTTGGACACAGAGCAAGGTTACTAGAAAAACTAAAGCCAAACCAAAAGGATCATCTTTAAAATGGTGGTAGGGTATGATGCTCTGCCACTGAAACCGGCAGCTTGTAGGCAGGTGGCTACAAGTTGGGTCATTGCTAGACAGAGAGTCGGGGTTGCCCAGGTGGGGAAGGGTTAATACTAAGTCTGCTGGTTTCCCAGGCTTTTTGGGTTCTGCCCTCCACCCTGTTCAGCATATAAATTAGGGGGTAGGCCGGGCTCAAGGAACAAGCGTGACCACATATCACGTACCTTACAGTGGAGTCCGGATGCTGGGGATGGCCTCGTGCACGGTTCTGGTCCAAGCACCCCTGGTGGTGGGAACAGGGAGTGCTGGGGCACAAAAGGGTGCAAGTGCCTGCGGCTGGTAGACTGGTGCTTGGAAGGACTGGTTCCTCTGGAGAGCTGGTGCACACGTTGGTATCCAAGGCTGTGCAGGAACGGCCGAACAGATGGGTGTAGGCACTGCGAGGTCAAGACGGAAACAGGTCGGCAACTGGCTGGCAAACAAGGTACAAGGCAGATGGCAAGTCCGTGGTCAAGGCAGGCAATAGGTTGGCAACAGGCTGGCAAACAAGGTACAAGGCAGATGGCAAGTCCGTGGTCAAGGCAGGCAATAGGTTGGCAACAGGTAAGTGATAAAGTACCGAATCAGAGAGCAGAGCCGTAGTCCAGAGATCCAAGCTGAGGTCAAACCAAAGGGAGCAGTCAGTAAGCGGGGTCAATCCAGGAAGGGAAACAGGAAAACCAGGTGAATCAGGACCAAGGTAGGCAGGAACTTCAGGCAGGTATTCAGGAGATAAGACTGAAGACGATCCAGCACTGACACCATGTGAAGGCCCTGTTTATATAGGGCGCCTTGTGCTGGGATTGGTGGAGGCACGGGTCCGTGCGTGATTACGCGCACACGTTCGTGCTGACGTGGAAGTGCGTGCCCTCGTTCGTATTGACAAACGAGGGCGCGCACAGGTCAGCGTTGGTACGCGGGTACGCCCGCACGTTCGGTTTCGTTGAGAAGGCTGCGCATGGGTATTGGCGTTTGCCGAACGGAGATTAACCCCTACTGGACGAGGACGGGCATGGAACGCGTGAGTTCTCTGACATTGCCCCCTCCTTAGGGGCAGCCTCCGGATGCCTCTTTGAAACGAACCCTGGGAGCGGGAACGATGAAAAGCCTGTATAAGTCTCTGGGCATGGAGATTTGTTCTTGGTTCCCAGGAATTTTCTTCTGGGCCAAAACCTTTCCATTTAAATTAAATATTGGTCCTCACCTTGCCGTTTTCTGTGATCCAGGATAGCTTCAATTTCAAATTCTTCTTCCCCATTTACTCGGATAGCTTCTGGAGGTCCTACTTCACGATCTGGAAAGGAATTTGGAACATCAGGTTTAAGTAGGGAGACATGAAATACCGGATGTATCCTGAATGAGGCAGGGAGTTCAAGTTCATAGGCCACTGGGTTGACCTTTCTCTTGACAGGGAAAGGGCCCAAGTATCTAGGTCCCAATTTCTTGGAGGGGCATGCTAGTTTTAAATTTGTAGTAGATAGCCACACACGATCTCCTACCTCCAAGTTCAATTCTCCCCTTCTCTTTTTGTCGAAGTATTTTTTATCATCCTCCTGTGCCTTAGCAATAGTTTCCCTGAGCATCTGGTTGTTGGAGGAAAGGAAATCCAGTCTATCCTGAACAGCTGGTACAGAGGATTCGGGCACAAGTGTGGGTAGAAAGGAGGGATGAAATCCGTAGTTGGAGAAGAATGGTGATTGGTTTGTGGTGGAGTGGATGGAATTGTTAAAAGCAAATTCTGCCAAGGGAAGCAGTGAAGCCCAATTCTCTTGGGAAAACGAGGAGAAGCAACGTAGGTATTGTTCCAACGTTTGGTTAGTACGTTCGGTCTGCCCGTTGGTCTGTGGATGGTAAGCAGAAGAGAGACTACATTTAATACCTAGTGCCTTGCATAATGACCTCCAAAACTTGGACGTGAATTGCACTCCACGGTCAGAGACGATGTCACTGGGAATTCCATGGAGTCTGACGATTTCTTTAATGAAGATCCTGGCGGTTTCAATTGCTGAGGGTGTCCCTTTCATGGGAATGAAATGTGCCATCCGAGAAAAGCGGTCTACCACCACAAAGATGGAAGAGAATCCTTCAGAGGGGGGAAGCTCCACAATAAAATCCATGGCAATTCTATCCCATGGCCTCTCGGGGATGGACAGTGGTTTCAGCAGGCCCCATGATTTATTTTTACTGCTTTTATTTCTGAGACAAATTAGACAAGAGTTAACATAATTCCTGCAGTCCTTGGCAAGATTTGGCCACCAAAAGTGTCTCTGAATTAGATCCATAGTCTTGTGGCCCCCAAAGTGACCCGCCAGAGGATAGTCATGGCAGGCCTGTAAGACAGTGGTGCGTAGGTCTTGAGGGATGAAGATTTTATTGTTGAGCCAAAAAACCCCATCCTTCTCCTGAAGGTTGATGCCCGGAGGTAATTGTGTTCCCACGGATGTCTGGCGGAGCTGGGTCATGAAACTGGATTGAGTCAGGAGAAAATTCCCTGCTTGCAGGATAGTATCCGGTGGAGACGGGGTTTCAATTTCTGTGAACATTCGGGATAAGGCATCGGGTTTAACGTTTTTAGATCCAGGGCGATAAGTAATATGAAAATTAAAACGGGAAAAGAAAAGAGCCCATCTGGCCTGTCGGGGTCTAAGACGTCTGGCAGTTCTGAGGTATTCTAAATTTTTGTGATCTGTGAAGATCAGTATCGGATGTGTTGCCCCTTCCAGGAGATACCGCCATTCTTCTAGGGCTAGCTTTATTGCTAGGAGTTCTCGGTCACCTACGTCATAGTTCTTTTCTGATACACCTAGTTTCCTGGAAAAGAAAGCCACCGGGTGCATTAGAGACTTGGGTCCTTGGCGTTGAGACAAGATGGCTCCTACCGCACTCTCCGAAGCATCGACCTCCAGAGTGTAGGGTAATGCAGGGTCAGGGTGTTTTAGTACTGGAGCGGAGGTGAATGCCCTTTTTAATTGGTCGAAGGCGGCTTGGGCCGCTGAAGTCCACTGGAAGCGGCTTTGCTTCTTGGTGAGCTGAGTGATCGGAGCGATGATCTTGGAGAAGTTCCTGATAAATTTTCTATAAAAATTTGAGAAACCAACAAAACGTTGTACCCCCTTTTTGTCATTTGGGGGCGGCCAGGACATGATGGCAGAGACCTTCTGGGGATCCATGGCTACGCCCCCAGTTGATATAACCAGGCCGAGGAAGTGAATAGTCTGGCGTTCGAATTCGCATTTTTCGGCCTTTGCGTAAAGTCCATGTTGCCTTAATCTGCCCAGAACTTGTTTGACATGATCACGATGAATTTCTAGAGAGGTGGAGAATATCAGGATATCGTCCAGGTAAACGATTACAAAGGAATCTAGAAAGTCTCTGAAAATATTATTAACAAAATGCTGAAAAGTGGCCGGGGCGTTGCATAGTCCAAATGGCATGACTAAATATTCGAAGTGGCCAAAACGCGTCCGGAATGCTGTCTTCCATTCGTCACCCTTGCGTATTCTGATCAGGTTATAGGCCCCACGTAGGTCCAACTTCGTAAATATTTTTGCTGAGCGGAGTCTCTGAAATAATTCCGGGACTAGTGGGAGTGGGTACCGATTCTTAATTGTCACTTTATTCAGGTCCCTGTAGTCCACACATGGGCGGAGCGAGTGATCTCTTTTTTCCACAAAGAATATTCCGGCTCCTGCTGGGGAGGAGGAATGCCTGATGAATCCCTTTTTGAGATTCTCATCGATGTACTCCTTGAGAACCAGGAGTTCAGGTTCAGACAGGGGAAAGATCCGCCCGAAAGGGATTTCGGCCCCAGGTAGTAACTCAATCGGGCAGTCGTAGACCCGATGGGGAGGAAGGGTGTCCGCTTTCTGTTTATCGAACACGTCCAGGAAGTTGTGGTACACTGGTGGCACCAACTCTTTGAATTCAGAGTCCGTTCTTAGGCACCCAATGACTGGTGGAATCTGGAAGGATTTAAGACAGTTCTGTAAACAGTAGGAGGACTGAAAAGTCACTTCACCGGTGACCCAGTTGACCTGGGGATTGTGGGCCTGTAGCCAAGGCATTCCTAGGATGACAGGAAACAAAGGTGAGGAGATGACATCTAGACGGAGTAGCTCCTGGTGACCTGGTGGGATACTGGTGAACAGGGGTTGTGTTTCCAGGGTGATAGGCCCGGACTTGATATTTGACCCATCTGCTAGCCGTATGGAGAGCTGATGCTGCTTAGGTGTCAAAGGGATGTTATGTTGTAGAGCAAAGGCATGATCCACAAAGCAGCTACATGCACCAGAGTCAATTATAGCCTGGACTCTGAGTATTTCTCCTGGGAGCTGTAAGGAAATAGGAACAGCGATGTGAGCGGCTTTTATTAAAGACAAGGCAAAAGGCACACGGGATGATGAATTGAACTTACGGATCTTATTCGGGCATGTGTTGGCGTAGTGCCCAGATTCCCCACAGTAGAGGCAGAGGTTGTTCTGGCGACGCCGCTGTTTCTCCTCGGGTGATAATGGTGAGCGGAGTAGGCCGACTTGCATGGGCTCTGGTGCTCCTGAGTTGGCAGCAGGCACGTTGGAAACGGAAGTAGGAGGGTAGTTGGGACCCTTGGGTAACACCCATGTGGGGCGTGTCAAGCTGGACCTCTCGGACCTCCGCTCTCTTAAACGACGGTCTATCTGGATAGACAGCTGAATCAAATCCTCCAAAGTACTAGGAATCCCCACTCGGGCTAGCTCATCCTTCAGAGCTTCAGAGAGGCCTATGCGGAACTGATAGAGGAGTGCGGCGTCGTTCCAGGAGGTGTCGGAACTCCACCGCCTGAAGTCTGTTACGTAGTCCTCTACTGGCCGGCGCCCTTGTTGGAGGGCATGGAGGCTGGCCTCTGCTGTTGTAGTGCGTTGAGGATCATCATACAGCTTGGCCATTTCATCCAAAAATGAGTCCAGGGTATCCAGAAGAGGACTGGCTTGTTCCAACATACGGTGGGCCCAGGTCTGAGGCTCCCCTTGGAGTAGGGAGACTATGAACCCCACCTTAGTGCTCTCTAGGGAGAAGGTGCGGGGTTGTAGCAGGAAGTAGAGCCGGCAGGCATTCCTGAAGGAGCGGAACTTACTGCGGTCCCCTGAAAACCGTTCCGGTGGGGGCACACGAGGTTCTGGGGGTGGCATCATTACTGTGGGAGCTGATGCAGAGGTTGCTGAGCCAGAAAACCGGGATCCCAAGGAGGCCTGATGAGTTGCAGAGCCCGGGGCCATGGTTTCCACTCTCTGTTCCAGTTGATGGTAGCCATCTCGCAGGCCCTGGACTGCCAGGGTAAGGGCCGACATCTGTTGGCACAAGGCTTCCAAAGGCGAGGCACCCCCTTCGGACTCCATTCTGGCTGGATCGTACTATCACGTACCTTACAGTGGAGTCCGGATGCTGGGGATGGCCTCGTGCACGGTTCTGGTCCAAGCACCCCTGGTGGTGGGAACAGGGAGTGCTGGGGCACAAAAGGGTGCAAGTGCCTGCGGCTGGTAGACTGGTGCTTGGAAGGACTGGTTCCTCTGGAGAGCTGGTGCACACGTTGGTATCCAAGGCTGTGCAGGAACGGCCGAACAGATGGGTGTAGGCACTGCGAGGTCAAGACGGAAACAGGTCGGCAACTGGCTGGCAAACAAGGTACAAGGCAGATGGCAAGTCCGTGGTCAAGGCAGGCAATAGGTTGGCAACAGGCTGGCAAACAAGGTACAAGGCAGATGGCAAGTCCGTGGTCAAGGCAGGCAATAGGTTGGCAACAGGTAAGTGATAAAGTACCGAATCAGAGAGCAGAGCCGTAGTCCAGAGATCCAAGCTGAGGTCAAACCAAAGGGAGCAGTCAGTAAGCGGGGTCAATCCAGGAAGGGAAACAGGAAAACCAGGTGAATCAGGACCAAGGTAGGCAGGAACTTCAGGCAGGTATTCAGGAGATAAGACTGAAGACGATCCAGCACTGACACCATGTGAAGGCCCTGTTTATATAGGGCGCCTTGTGCTGGGATTGGTGGAGGCACGGGTCCGTGCGTGATTACGCGCACACGTTCGTGCTGACGTGGAAGTGCGTGCCCTCGTTCGTATTGACAAACGAGGGCGCGCACAGGTCAGCGTTGGTACGCGGGTACGCCCGCACGTTCGGTTTCGTTGAGAAGGCTGCGCATGGGTATTGGCGTTTGCCGAACGGAGATTAACCCCTACTGGACGAGGACGGGCATGGAACGCGTGAGTTCTCTGACACCACATGGGTCCAAAATCATACATTTTGCCCTGGTTCACACTTGTGCGATTTGACGGCTCCAGTAAGGTAGTTATAGTTAGGAGTAGGTAGGAGTAAGTATCATGTCTTGCCTGTTGGACTGTAAATTTCTATTTCTGCACTTGTTCCAAGTGAAGTATTAAAACGTTGTCCTTTCCTGGTCTGAAGTTACCAGAGGTGTATCATAAATAACCAACACACACATAGTTCACCGAGTGGGTCTTGAACACATTGGGGTATGAAGACATCAGCGTAGAGTATTGTGAAGACATAAGTACTTGCCGAGAGTAACAGAAGTGTAACAAGCGGCCTGTTGATAGTGTGTACCTGTTATAGGCGGTACGGCCTGTAACATCAAGGGAGATGTTTTTGGCACCCCTCATGCCAGTGATCTGTCTCCCATAGCAACGGAAACGAATTGCAAGGCAGAGGTTCAGAAGTTAAGGTAAGTACACGGTGGGGCCCACTCCGCTATAGGGGATTGTAGGGGAATATGCTGAACAGGTGGCTGTGGACACTGGCTCAACGTGTCCCTCCAAATTGCAAGTTACTGTGAAGGCGTACATTGTCACAGGGAACTGAGAGTTAACTGGAGAACAGTTGCAGTGCAAGTGTACATTCATATTTAAGAGTAGAGGTCCGACTTAAGGTTGAGTATTCACCACGGCAACCTCAGCCTTGTCCCAGGGCATTGACAAAGCAAAGGTACCCAAAGCATGTGTGTAAAGTGACCATGTAAAAGTGCCTAACAGCCCAGAAGAACCCACCCCAGTGTAGGCCTCTCATGTGACCCTTGCTTGGCGCCTGAGAAGGGAAACATGAGGGATGTTATTGAAAAACAACTCCCCATCACCCTCACAAGCAGAACCTGATTGTGAAGAGTTTGAAGGCTGTGTGGCCCCAAGCAGGCTGCATGGCAAAGATATCCCACCGATTACTGACTGGTATGTGGTTTTTCAATAACGCTGGGGAGAGAATTAGGATCCACTAAGGGTAACTAAAAGTGCACTTGCCTTTTCAATATATTTTGTTTAACATGGATTTTATATAAATAGTGAAAAAGGTTTAAAGCTCAGTTTAATATTATAAACTTAAATGTAAAACAAATTGAACCTAAAGTAATACAGGTTTTCTTTAGGTTGAGCTGTAATAGCTGTATGTGACTTTAAGTTAACCCCTGTCTCCCTTCATATCTACTTCAATGAATACTGATTGTCTGTTTTACAGTTCAACCCTACAAAATTCCGTACATCCAAGAGGATGGGTGGTGTGCCAAATTATACATGTGCTGTGCTGTCTGAAGGAGGTAAAACATGCACAGTCAACTGCTGCTATTGCATAAATTATCATATACTTTATGAAGGAACTGGGAGTATGATTGACACGAAGGATCGGGCATTAATAAAGAAGAAAAACATAAGAATTAAATAAAAAGGGACAACAATGGTATCACAGCACATCTGTATTTAACTGCTTGTGCCTCTCTGATGCCCAACCTGTTAAAGGAAAGAAACATGAAGGCTGCCATTGTCAAACTCTCCTTATAAACATGCTACTTTGGTTTTTATAATGACCTCTGACTTTGAAACTTTGAGTCAGAAAAACAAGAAAAAGAGGGCGCACAGCCTTTTGCATTAACCTTTAAAATCCTTTAAAAAATACTACTCACAAATGTGTGGAAAAAAGTTTGCCGGGCCAGGCTCTGAGGAAGAAGGTATTCCTTCCGAAACGCGTCAGCTGGTAGCGGCCCTCGATATCTCCTGTGTGCCATCTGGAGTCTGTCTGTTAGTCAACCAATTGTTGTCATCTTATTTGTATTTGTGAACTTTTTTCCACATGTTTGTGAGTAGTATTTTTACCTTATTTTTAATAAAAAATACTTTTAAAGGATAATGCACAAGGCTGGTGCGCCCTCTTTTTCTTCTTGTTTTTCTGACCACTAGAACTTCCCTATCCTTGAGGGCAGCAAGGTCCGAAGCATCTTCCAGTCTGAACTTTTAGGCCGGTTTCAGCCGCGGTATTCGGCCGCTAGCGGGGTGGTTTTAACCCCCGCTAGCGGCCGAAAAAAGGTTAAGACCCCCCGTAAAGTGCCGCTGCAGCGGCGCTTTGCTGGCGGTATTGCGGTGGTATTACCGCGGTGTCCCATTGATTTCAATGGGTAGGAGCGGTATAGGAGCGGTGAATACACCGCTCCTTCACCACTCGAAAGGTGCTGCTACCAGGACTTTTTTTACCGTCCTGCTAGCGCACCTCTCCAGTGTGAAAGCCCTCCGGCTTTCACAATGGAGTTAAAGGACCCGCTTTTTTCAGGTGCATTACAGGCGCTATTTTTAGCGCTGTAGTGCCTGAAAAATGCTTAGGTGTAAAAGGGGCCTTAGTCCACCTGGTAACTCACTTGTGCGCAGGAGAGTTTGTGTTTCTTCTATCAAAATTTGAAACTTTGAGTGCCTGACTTGGAACAGGTATGCAGATATAATCACTTCCCTGACTCTTCCTGATCTGCATATTTGTCACAAAGTTTACATATGCTAAACTGCATGTTGCAAAAGTTATTAAGTAAACAAACATTATTAAAGTGGTTGTAAACCCTTCCATATAATCAGTGAAGTGACTGGCCTCTTGTGATACAGAGATGAAACAAATCCTCCTACATAAGTTGCACCTGTTTATCTGCTGTCTTCTCTTCTATATATCCATTCAAAGTCCAGACTGTATAAAGCTTGTTTGAGTTGTCAGAAAAAAGTGTCAGAGAGCTGAAAGTGGTTGTAAAGGCTCAAGGTTTTTAACCTTAATGCTATCTATGGATAAGAGAAATAAAAAGGAATTGGAACTTTAAATGAGGGATGTGCTGAATGAATAAATGGTCAGTCTGTAAAAAATATTTATTTGTGGACAAAGCAGCAAAGTGTTATAAATACATACACAAATATTAGGCACTTGAATGTACATAGCATCAAAGTTACACAATAGCGTTAGTATATACACATAATGAACATCAAAGCACATAATAAATGATGAGAGCCAATATGTACTCCATATCTTAAAATCTTTGAAGATTGGGTATTTCATGGTAATAGTAAAATTAACATATAAAGATATGTTCTATGTATGGCTGCATCAAGTAATCTCTACGCGTTTCATGGACTTTCCACTTCCTCAGGAATAAATGCATACCAAATCTGAAAAGAATGTATATTTAAAAAAATATGTACCAATAAAATCTGAATATTCTAAACCCGAAAGGTCAAAAAGATTAAGAAAATCCCTAGACTACTTACATATCGGCTAGAATGAAAATGCAGTGCTATGAAATAAAGGGGTCCGTCAGAGAATGTCTGTCTATGCACAAAGCAAGGTCCATAAAGACATGGATGAGAGAGTTTGGGGTGGAAGAACTTGACTGGCCTATACAGAGTCCTGACCTTAACCCTATCGAACACCTTTGGGATGAATTAGAGCGGAGACTGCAAGCCAGGCCTTCTCAAACACATCAGTGTCTGACCTCACAAATGCGCTTCTAAAAAAACAGTCAAACTTTATCATAGAAACATTCCTAAACCTTGTGGCCAGCCTTCCCAGAAGAGATGAAGATGTTATAGCTGCAAAGGGTGGGCCAACTCAATATTGAACCCTACGGACTAAGACCGGGATGCTATTAAAGTTCATGTGCGTGTAAAGCCAGGTGTCCCAATACTTTTGGTAATGTAGTGTAGTTGTTGATCCTGTGCAGTGAAGTCCACCTAATACAGATTCCTGTGATGGTGTGGCAATAATGCTGAGTTCAGAGCAGAGTTGCCACTGTCATATAGGCTGTACTTGTAATAGAGTGCAGTTGGTCTCTGTATTATACCGTGTGTCACCTTGTTCTATTTTGCAAAAAAAAAATAAAGTGTTGGAAAAAAAAAATATGGCCGGGGGGGCGAGGCTATCAGCATTGTCACTGCTATGTCATTCTGTAGCCTGTCAATCAGCATCTGCCCACAAATAGTCCTTTCTCCTGCTTCCTGGATTGACAGTACTGCCTCTGTTGCTGAACCTATCCCACTGTGAGCTGCAGTGTCATGGAGGGGAGCGTGTGAGATAAAAAAAATTAGGGGTTTTCCATGAGTAAGGAAACGTAAGGAAGTTTTTGTTAACTTTATAAGGCTTGTAGCTTTATAAGGCATAGTAACTGTTTGGTTGAACATCGATGGACTAGTTTCTTTTTTGCAACCAGATTAACTATGTAACTGGATTTAGGATGTATTTGAACTGTCATTAAGGAGCCCTTTGTTGTCCTTTAATATGTCACTCCTATTCTGGCTGTGGACATTTTTCAGAACCATTAAAAGTATTTTTTTTTATTATACAGATGCATCAGTAATTAATAACATTTTAATATGTTAATAGAATCTGGTAGAAGTAATTATCTACCAGATCTGCCTTTGTTTCTTCCATGGAGCTGGTGGTAATTAGGCTTCATTTTCTCATCTCATTAATAAGCCTACACTTAATTTACATACATACAAAGATCATTTTCATATTCGCTATGTTGTTCTTATGAAACAGAGAGAGGGTGTCTGATGTAGCTTTTCCATGAATGCCGAATTACACTCGAGTGATTTCAATAAAAGGAAATAATACATTCACAGTGGCAGGGTTCTGACGTCACGCTCATTATAATAGCTGTTACTTTCACCATACACTTCATAGGATCCCTATTTCGCATCCAGCCTACAAATGGTTAAGGCCTCTTGCATTTCTGTCAGACGTGGAGCCATTTGTTTGTCAGTGTTAAACAGATAAAACAGCTGCCCTCATCTAAAAGCCACTCTCTGCTGCCAAGCGATAAATTGCTGCTATTATATGCAAATACCCGACAATCTGCACCCACAGAAGCAACAGCCTTCTGAATGCATAATTGTACTCAGGCACACCAAGAAGAGAGAAGAAGGTAGAGTAGTGAATGGCGGTAGGAGCTAATGTGTCAGATCGAATGATGACTTGAGTACAGTATCTGAAAAGAGAGCAGTTCAGAGATTAACAGATAAAACAAGAAATGTATCGAGAGCTGGCGGTGAGGGAGGAGATGCAGTTTGAAAGCTGAAGAGGACTTAAACTGTCTCCAGACATTAGATGGCGACTGACCACCAAACAATTTTTTTTTAAATGAAAGATCACTCTAAAAGCATAAATGTTCTTATCAGGTGAGTTTGTGCTTTTGAAGGAGGAATGGAGGAGTAGTGTGGCTACTGACTGTTTTATGTAAAAGCATCCTGGCTAGTGAACTTTACACAAAACTGGCCCCGTCTGGGATCAATGGCCAAGGTCATAGAGGGACATATGCATTTTCCCTGATTCAGGTGTACTTTAATGTCTGCAGGCTCCTTTAAGGTGCCAATATACAAGCCAATAATCATCCATAGCCAACTTTAAACCTATTCCACCTCTGTGATAATGAGCCTATGAATGTCCCTTCTCCCGCATCCAAGGCTGACAGATGGATACATTGATTGATGGGTGCATTTCCTGTGTGACTGGTTCTGCTGTGCCTCTACTGTCCTTTGCACAGTATAGCAGAGAAAACACTCATATCATTATCACATTTTTCATTTACCTTGGATGTCAATCTGTTTCAGATTTGCTCACCTGAAGCCAAGAAAAAGAAATGACAGAAGACCCAGTCTGCCCTTGCATGGCCACAGCTGGCACATACAAGAAAACTGTTCTTACTACATTTACCAACCACCTGGATTAACCATAGTTTTTTCTCTTGATCTGGTCAAAAAATAGATGTAGGGTGAAGGAATGATCCTTTTTCTATAGAGAACCCTGGCTGAACAACTTCTCCAGAAATTCTGGAAAATCTGAAGGTAATTTCTGATGCTCACAAATGCTCATTATTGTTCAGGAATTAATTCTTCCATGACTCAATTGTTACCAACGATCCTTGAATGACCACAGCACTTGCAAATATCAGTCATTGTATGGTTGGCTTGAAACTGGCCATAATCATGAGATGGTCAAATGTGCCTTCAGAATCCAACAAGAAAGCACCTAGCTGTCTGGGCGCCGAGTACACACGTGGTGCTACTAATAACTTAGGGAGTTGCTAGTTATGGCTCAATAATATAACCCACTAGTTTTTTTTTAATCCGAAACCCTCAGAATTGGCTTTGACTGTTATCTGAAGGAAACTGGAGATTTGTAAGTATTAATAAAACCACCAGGATCAAATTATTACTATACAGGATTTATATAGCACCAACAGTTTACACATCGCTTTACAACATAAGGGCAGACAGTCCAATTACAATACAATTTAATATTAGTAGGAATCCGAGGGCCCTGCTTGTTCAAGCTTACAATCTAAGAGGGAGGATAAGAAGATACAAAAGGTAACAACTATGGGGGATGAGCTGATGGAGAAAATAAAAGTACAGTTGTTAGGTGGAGGTAGGATAGGCTTCTCTGTAGATGTAGAGAAGGGTTTTCAGGGATCATCTAAATGTGGACAGAGTAGGAGATATATGGACGTATTGGGGTAGGAAGTTCCAGAGGATGGGAGAGGCTCAGGAGAGATCCTGGAGGTGAGCATGGTTAGAGGTGACGAAAGAGCTAGAGAGCAGGAGGTCCTGGGTGGAACAAAGAAAACGATTTGGTTGGTGTTTTGAGACTAGGTTAGTGATGTTGCTGGGGACAGGGTTGTGGATGGCTTTCTAAGTTGTTGTTAGTTAGTATTTTGAATTTAATTTGTTGGATGAACAGAAGCCAGTGGAGGGATTGGCAGAGATGGGTAGTAGACACTGAACGGTTGGTAAGGTGAACGAGTCTGGCAAGCATTCACAGGTTAGTGGTAGTTCAGCGAAGGTGGCCATACATGGTAATAGTGTATGATTCTGAACAATGACATTATGAATGATTACATTATGATTGGTATCTGAAATTATATGTAATGGGTTGAACAGCCTAGTTCCCTGCTCACATCTACTGATAAGTAGAAATTAATAAAAATAGGCCTGAGCTGTGCTCATTACTACTGGATAGGCCATAATTGGTGATTCGTGAACCTAGTCAGGCATTACTGATCACCGACCTAGAACATATATACAGATCAGGAGTTCTGAGCTCATTTAGATCTACTTCATGCATACTTATTCTGTGTCAGTCATTTAGATAGTATTGATGCCAGATACAGCCAGGCAGTAAACAGCTAACAGCTTTATTTCTCGTGTCAGGCTTTATTTAAAAAAAAAAAGGCACTGCAGCCTGAAATACTGTAAAACAATCTTGCCTTCACATTTATAAAGTGTCATTTTTATCTGTCTGCTATCTTCTGGCTTCAAGTAGCATCATATGGGTTCTGTATGATTTGTGTGTGATTTTTACTCAGTAACGTGTAGACAGGATTGAATTTGGATCTGAATGGTGGCAGATCTGACCATGACTTGGTCTGTATTATCTTGACACAATATGACATTTTTAGGACAGCTGTAGATGGCCGTTTAAGATGCTGTCTGAGCCTCAGTGGTGGGGCTTCTACTGTAGTTGACTTACTATATTAAACCGTTCTAATGAAGTCAAACTAACCATTTTTTGGTATAGGTCGATTTTAAAGGAAGGATCTGTTTTTTGTTTTTTTTTCCTTTTCAAATCATATTTCTGTTTGTAGTTTCCATCTTACATACTATAGGATTTTCCTATGGTGTAGACTGGGTAAAGAGAATGAATAGTTCCTTACATCATTTTTTTTATGTACTACTGTATGTTTAAAACTGAACAATAAAACATTTACAATGTTGTTTTATATTTTGTAGTCAGGTAAACATGAAAAATGGTATACAAAGTATTACTATTAACAATTCCAGATAGGAACTGGAGCTCTAAAGCCCCATACACACGCGCGGATTATCCGAGGACCAGGTCCGTTGGATCATGTCCATCGTACTTTGTCCGATGTTGGTTTTGCGTACACACGGTCGGACAAAGTTGTCGGAAAATCCGATCATCCTGAACGTGGTGACGTTTGTTGCCTACAACGGGACTACGTAGAGGCTAGTAGCCAATAGCTTTGGTCTTGTAATGTGATCTGAGCATGCGTAGCACTTTGTCCGTCGGAATTCGCTACACACGATCGGATTTGGTGTGATCGGACTTTGTTGTCAAAAAATCTATCCAGCAGGAGATAGGACTTTGTCCGTCGGACAATCCGATGGAAACTGTCCGATGGTGCCTACACACGGTCGGAATTTCCGACAACATTGTCTGATAGGACAGAATCCTTGTGTATGGGGCTTAAGTCCCTTTTTTAATATGGTTACCAGGCTATTCCTAACTGCTTTAGCCCATTGTCCATGGAGATCACACTGAAATTTACACATGCACATAAATAAATATATATATATATATATATATATATATTAGGGCTGTGGAAGTTAAAGATTAATTCCTCGATTAATCGATCAAAATTCTTTTGATCGGTACTCACCTCTCCGCCGGATTCCGGGTCTTCGGGGAGTTCCGTCGGAGATCCGGTGACGTCACGGACATTGACGTCACCGGACTCCCCCCTTCCCCAAGTGCCTCCGTCTGCTAATGAATGGAAATGACTTAAGTCAGTGCTACAGTTTAATTGAAAACTTATTTGTGTGAACTGTGACGTTAAGTCATGGATTGTGGAAACTAACTAGTGTCGGGTGATTGTATATAGTGTATACCACATTTACCACTGACTAATGCAGAGTTGCAATGCAAGGAGATCAGCTAAAAGTAGTTGGATCTGTATGTGCGTTATAATTAATCAAAATTAGTCGATTAATAAAAAATCGATTAATCGAACACAAAAATTTTAATCAGTAACAGCCCTAATATATATATGACAGGCTGAGACCCTGCCACTGTGAAAATGGAGGAAAATATGACATTAAGGCATTAAGGGTTAGTGCAAAGTTTTGTTTTGGACTATAGTTTCTGAGCAAAGAGAGCTGTGTTTTTGGTTTTCTCCGGATTCTGTAGTTCTGGATCTAAACTTTCCATTCTGTGTCCGGATTTTACTAGGGGGCCTGCAGTCTGTCTAAGTACACAGGTGTGCAGGGTCATTATATATGCAAGCCTGAGGATAGCTTTGTGATCTGCATGTGGCAATAGTATGAACCCAGCCTCACTCTGATACCCCTAACTAAAATCTAGTGGAACCAATTGCCTTAAGAAGTCACCTAATTAGCAACTACAGTCCACTTGTGTGTAATTTAATCTCAGTATAAATACAGCTGTTCTGTGAAGCCCTTAGAGGTTTGTTAGAGAACCTTAGTAAACAAACGGTATCATGAAGGCCAAGGAACACACTAGACAGGTTAGAGATAAAGTTGTGGAGAAGTGTAAAGCAGGGTTAGGTTATAAATAAAAATATCCCGAACTTTGAACATCTCACGGAGCACTGTTCAATCCATCATCCGAAAATGGAAAGAGTATGGCACAACTGCAAACCTACCGAGACATAGCCGTCCACCTAAAATGGCAGGCTGGGCAAGGAGAGCATTAATCAGAGAAGCAGTTAAGAGGCCCACAGCTCAGGTGGGAGAATCTGTCCACAGGGCAACTATTAGTCGTGCACTCCACAAATCTGGCCTTTATGGAAGAGTGGCAAGAAGGAAGCCATTGTTGAAAGAAAGCCATAAGAAGTCCCGTTTGCAGTTTGCGAGAAGCCATGTGGGGGACACTGCAAACATGTGGAAGAAGGTGCTCTGGTCAGATAAGTCCAAATCAGGTGTCTGCAAACTATGGCCCTCCAGTTGTCCATAAACTACAATTCCCATCATGCCTTGTCATGTCTGTGAATGTCAGAGTTTTACAATGCCTCGTGAGACGTGTAGTTCCGCAACATTTGGAGGGCCATAGTTTGAAGATCCCTGGTTTAGATCAAAGAATATTCATGTGTTAGAATGGCCCAGTCAAAGTCCAGACCTAAATCCAATTGAGAATCTGTGACAAAACTTGAAAGTTGCTGTTCACAGACGCTCTCCATCTGAACTGAGAGAGCTTGAGCTATTTTGCAAAGAAGAATGGACAAAAATGTCACTCTCTAGATGTGCAAAGCTGGTAGAGACATACCCAAAAAGACTTGCAGCTGTAATTGCAGTGAAAGTTGGTTCTACAAGGTATTGACTCATGGGGGCTGAATACAAATACACACCACAGTTTTCACACATTTGTTTTAAAAAAATGTTGAAAATCATTAATAATTTTACTTCCACTTCACAATTATGTGCCACTTTGTGTTGGTCTATCACATAAAATAAATTTATGGTCGTGGCCCTATGACCGAGAGAGATGTGAATCACATAAACAAGCGACAAGACTTGCAACATAAATAGACCTGAAGTGTGCATTAATGGTCTGGTCGCTATGCCAAGAAAAGGGGATAAGTAATGGGTAGTTTGTGAAGAAGGATGTGTTGAGAAGTGCCCGGGAAGGGGAAAGGGCGGGAGGGTATTGCGCACTGGAACCAACAATGAGTATGGGCGAGTGGGCTACTTAAATACCCTCTGGGCTCCTCCCATAAATTCAGGCCACCATACTGGCCTTCTAATTTATGGTCATGGCCCTATGACCGAGAGAGATGCCACTGGCTACAGGTTGGTGCTTCTGTATGCCTCGTAGGAGTGACTTGACTGCATGGGCCGAGAATACCGACGGTTTACTGGGGTCCTGTAATGATAGAAAATGCTGGACATTGGCTAGGTATAGCCTGATGGTGTTGTGAGCAAGCACTAGCTGGGTATGGCAATAGGATATGTAGGCTAGGATGTGTCTAACGTCGCCTATCGCTGCTCCAGGGCAAGAGGCTAAAAACTTGCAGTAGGTGTTCCAAGCAGTGCGATAGGAACATGGAAGCATCCTCCATGATTAAAATAGCAAACGGGGGCTCCTCCTAGACAAAAAATAGGCCATCCTAGTCTATTCGCTGGTCGTCGTCGTGCTGGAGGAGGAAGGAGGGTAAAAGGGGCATCTTGTAGTCGCTTTAGAGCACCAATTCACCATGTGGGTAGTGGACTGGCAAACTGGTGCACAGTGGTGAGTGGAGGCCTGCAAAATGGCGGCAGAATAGCTCCATGTCAGAAATGCTCCAGTCCGTCTTGACCTGGAACTGGCTGAGCTTGGCGGCTGCCTTGGCTGAAAATGAGCCATGGTAGCCAAAAAAGGCATGCCCTCCATACTTGTACCTTAGGTCTCTGACTGAATGGCAACATAGGTCCAGCTCTTCCCTCATTTTGGGGGTGGCTGAGCAGACAACATCCCTACACATCCCAAAAGCCAAAACAAATTTGGTGACTAAGTTTGTGGGTTTTCACCGTGACAACGACTGGGTCAGGGAAGGTCGTGGGAGGGAAAGCCTCAAGGGCTGCAACTCTGGTTTGCACATCAGTAACTGTTGCGGACAGTGAGGAGTCCACGGAGTGCAGCTGGGAGATGGCCCTGTATATGGACTGCAAGGACACCTGAGGGGCGCTGGGTCCTGTAGCAGCTGTCGGCTGTAGGCTGAATAGCTCTGCCTTCCTGGCCGTAGCAGGGTAGGGGATGGGATGGCCTTGCGTCTAAGCTTAGCTATGATCTTGGGAATGGTCTAAGTGCGGAGGGACTGCAGGTGGCCACTCTCTGAGCCCGTAGAGGGTGACAGAGCGGCAGGTGTGAGGTCATCACTGCCGGCCTGCGACATGACTCCGAATGTAAAAAATGAGGGGGTGCTAGTGTTATGAAGAGATGTAGTATTGAACGGAAGGCAAGTGGGGCACAGTGACTGGGTTTTTGGAGGATCCGTGAACTACACACCTGAGTGACGCCCTAGCAACGAGGTCCTGGCATGGATTGGGACTGGGTCGACCGGAAACTTGCGTTGAGGGTGACATAAGAGTAACATGTATGTTCCTTTAGCTGAGAAGAAAAATGACTTACCCTTGCCATGCTATTGGCCCCGGTGGAATGCAACTGTATTTTCTTGACTATTACATATATATATATATATATATATATGTGTGTATGGTGTAGGATATAACCTGGTGTAGGATGAAAAACCTGAACTTGACTGACCTGAGGAAAAGACAGAGGATGATGAGTAGCCGGTGCGATACTGAAGATAAATATATGACTGGATGTTGCTATGTGTATGCGAGGCTGATTGGGTGCCCCCGTGGTGTGTTTGTATTTTGGTTTGTGCCGGGAATGTTTTTATGCTACTGGAGATAAGCTGACGTTTGCGTGGTTGCGAAGGTCACTACGAGTGATTTAGGCTGCTGCGTCGAAATTGCATGATTGCAAGGGTCTCAGTCTGGTGTGCTGCGACGATATTGTGTGGTCGACAGGGTCTCGATGTGTGTGATGTTAGTTTTTGAGATGGTATTGCATGGTCCCAAGGGTCCAGGTGAGTGTCCTGCTGCTGGGACGATATTGTGTGATTGCAAGGGTCTCAATGAGTATGAGGTTTGTTTCGAGACGATATTGCATGGTTGCAAGGGTCTCTGCGAGTGTCAGGCTGCTGAGACAGTATTGAATTTACAAGGGTGTTGTACTGGTGGCACAGGGGGGTTTATATATTGTGTGTGTGTGTGTATATGTATATTTATATGTATATTTTTTATGAGTGAGGGGTAGCTGAGACGATATTGTGTTTGCAAGGGTCTCAAGTGACAGGCTGTTGATACAGTTTTGCGAGAATGCAGGGTTTCAACGAATGGGAATTGGGTTGGTGAGAAAATGACAGAAACACCTGGCTTGTGTGACGGTGTCACCAAACCCCTAAGTGGGTAGTACAAGGAATAAGGACAACATCCGTCCAATTCATAGGTTCCCTAGGGTGAACTAACAAATGACCTGGGGGACAACGAATGTTAAGGAATAGGTACAACATAAAGAGAGTGGTGACAAATCTTTATCTGCGACAGTGAGCCATGTGAGTGGTTCACGGCGGACTGTGGCGGTAGTGCAACGTATTGGGAAGGTGTGGCGTGATACTTTGCATGAGGCAAAACAACGTTTGGTGTGGAAAATAGAATGAGAGAAGTGCTTACGAATGATTTGAAAATCCCACTGTGGGATCTGAAGACATGGTATGGGTGACACTGCGAGTGGCTACGAATTGACATGACAAAGGATGGTAACGAATCCTACCTGTGACAATGGCTGTGCGACTGGGTCCGCATCGGTCTGTAGTGGGTATGCAACATGTCCGAAGAGTGTGGTGTGGCGTTGTGCATGACGCACACAAAATAACTTGATTTGGCAAGTAACGGCGGGTACTGAACACACAACATGGGTATACAATGAATGGCAACGTTTAGCACGTGATACAAATGCAAAGTAACGACTCCTACCTGCGACCGCGATTTGAACAAAAAGCTACGAATATGCAACTCACGAACACAAAGGGAGCTGAAGAGTCGGCCTGCTGACGTAACAAATCTCTCTCTCTCATATATATATATATATATATATATATATATATATATATATATATATATATATATACATATACATACACATACACATACACATACACACATACATATATACATACATACGCACTATATATCATTTTATCTATATCTATCTATATATATATATATATATATTTTTTTTTTTTTTTAAGAAATAGCAACCAGAAAACAAACTAAGCCGGGTTCACACGGGCCAAGTGCCAAATTCGGCCTGTGTGTATGGCGGTCTGTCCAACAGAAGCTGGCCATTCAGCTGCCTTCTGTCAGATGTGCATGCTGGAAAACCAGCAGCCGACCAATTCATGATCAGTACTCTCAGCCAATGGCAGTCAGTGTTCTGTCAGGGCAGCTGTCCCCCTGTCAGAACACAACAGCTCAGCGGGGGAGATCTCAGTATTAATGTCGGACGGTTAGTACAGCATCTCCGACTGGAGCTGAAAGTTGTAGTGTGTACCCAGCTTTACTATCCTTGACTGTGAATATGAATCTGGTCATTTAATAACCTGAACAAACAAATCCCTGTATGCTGTTAATTCTGAAGATATATTTATTTTATATAATATATATATATATATATCAGATTCAGTCTACCAGACTTTTGGCTGTCTTTGATTACATGTGTGCACTGCCAAGTCCCATTAGAATCTTTTCTACAACATGACGACTGTTGGTGACTCATGCAAGGTGATATTCTTGTTTCCTTTTAATGTTTAGTACCAATATGCACAGAAATATTCAAGTTGGAAAATCTCTCTGTGCAGTGAAACGTTGGAGAACATGATCCTCATTAAGGGATCCTTGTCTCTTAAAAAGATCTGGTTATGTATGGGCACCCTTAATTTCAACTGGATTCCAAGACATAAACTGCCTATGGTTTCACCCTAAGAGCTATAAAATTAAATTCCTATTACAGGATGGATTTCTTATGACTTTTCTGGTATGCTCATCTATTTTTGCAGCACTGAATAAAAGCAAAAGGAAATAGCTTTGAAAAACCTATTGCTCTATTTCAAGTTGCTCTACATAAAGATGGGCTAGGCTATAAGAAGATTGCCAAGACCCTAAAACTGAGCTGCGGCTTGGTGGCCAAGACCATACAGCGGTATACCAGGACAGGTTCCACTCAGAACAGGCCTCACCATGAACGACCAAAGAAGTTGAGTGCACGTGCTCAGCATCATATCCAGAGGTTGTCTTTGGACAATAGACAAATGAGTGTTGCCAGCATTGCTGCAGAGGTTGAAGCCTGTTAGTGCTCAGACCATACACCGCACACTGCATCAAATTGGTCTGCATGGCTGTCGTCCCAGAAGGAAGCCTATTCTAAGGATGATGCAAAAGAAAGCCTGCAAACAGTTTGCTGAAGACAAGCAGACTAAGGACATGGATTACTGGAACCATGTCCTGTGGTCTGAAGAGACCAAGATAAACTTATTTGGTTCAAATGGTGTCAAGTGTGTGTGGCGGCAACCAGGTGAGGAGTAAAAAGACAAGCGTGTCTTGCCTACAGTCAAGCATGGTGGTGGGAGTGTCATGGTCTGTGGCTGCATGAGTGTTGCTAGCACTGGGGAGCTACAGTTCATTGAGGGAACCATGAATGGCAACATGTACTGTGACATGTACTGAAGCAGAGCATGATGCCCTCCCTTCGGAGACTGGGCTGCAGGGCAGTATTCCAACATAATAATGACCCCAAACACACCTCCAAGATGACCACTGCCTTGCTAAAGAAGCTGAGGGTAAAGGTGATGAACTGGCCAAGCATTTCTCCAGACCTAAACCCTATTGAGCAGCTGTGGGGAATCCTCAAATGGAAGGTAGAGAAGCACAAGGTCTCTAACATCCACCAGTTCCGTGATGTCATCATGGAGGAGTGGAAGAGGACTCCAGTGGCAACCTGTGAAGCTCTGGTGAACTCCATGCCCAAGAGGGTTAAGGCAGTGCTGGAAAATAATGGTGGACACAGAAAATATTGACAATTTGGGTCCAATTTGGACATTTTCACTTAGGGGTGTACTCACTTTTGTTGCCAGCGGTTTAGACATGAGTGTGTTCAGTTATTTTGAGGGGACAGCAAATTTACACTGTTATACAAGCTGTACACTAACTAATTTACATTTTAGCAAAGTGTAATTTCTTCAGTGTAGTCACATGAAAAGATATAATAAAATATTTACAAAAATGTGAGGGGTGTACTCACTTTTGTGAAATACTGTACATTCAACAAGAACCGGTCCCTTGTGCCGATGGCTTCTTTCTTATTTGAAATCTGAAGTCCTCTGCTCCCCCCTTCTCCCATAGCTGTGATCTTCCAGTGCTTTTGGGGCTGAACCAGCCAAAGGCACTTGTCAAAAATGCTGACTGTACTATAGCTTCTATAAATTAAAAAGTGAATTTTATGACTGGAGAAGGTGGACCTTTAATTCACCCTCCTCTCCTCTGTTCACATAGTACTTTACTTCTTCAGCATAGGGGACAGGGGAAGAGGTCTTAACATTTCCACTAATACAGACGGCACCAGCAAAAGAGAAAATTCTCATTAAATTTAAGTAATGTCTCTTGTGCAATTTAAAAAAATATATATTTTAAAATATATATATATATTTCTAAAAACTTAGGCTTTAAATTGAGGATTGCTTTTGATAAAGGTTATTTTTTTTGTATTTGTAAGCTTTATCTTTAATATATTCTGTAACATAAATCAGCTTTACGTCCGAGTGGTTTTGGGGTAGTGGCTTGTTTACCCTGCATGGAGGTGAGGGAAATAAAGAAAAGGTATAAAGGAAAGGAAGATTGGAAAAAGATAGCGTTGGGGAAGTATTATAGAAATTCCACCCAGAGTCAAATCACAATCTTGACCAAGCTGAATTGCTTTGACTGTGGAGAACATGGTCAGGATTTTATACCAAGCATGACAGTGAATCTGGATTAGAAATTTTACTGAACAAAATTTTTTTTTGCTAGGTAAGATAGTCCACAAATATGTATTTTTTTTTGTGGTTGAACTGGATGGACTTGTGTCTTTTTTCAACCTGACTATGTAACCATGTTTTTAGCGGTTTGCCTACACTTGCATTTCTCCTCCTGTCCTTTAATTCAATGCTAATTTTTCAGCAAAGTTTTCTCCCGCTCAATTCCTTACCCCTCTTCCTCATTCTTTTCTCTCCCCATTATTTCTGCTTGTTCCTACAATAACTCTCCCCTAACTAGTGCTCCTCGCTCTCCTCCCCTCAATTTCACTTGCATTTCGCCTCCTGTCATTCTTTTAATACAATGCTTATTTTTCAGCAAGATGTTCTCCCGATCAATTCCTTAACCCCTCTTCTTCATTCCTTTCTCTCCCCATTATTTCTGCTTGTTCCTACAATAACTCTCCCCTAACTAGTGCTCCTCGCTCTCCTCCCCTCACCCTGTGGCTACTGTTATCTGCTGGAGCTCTGTCTGTGTGAATTATCTTCAGCCTGGTTCCATGTTCGTTGGTGGCTAAATATAGGCAGCAGGACACGTCTGCCGGGCACATAAGCCTTCACATGGTCATCGCCCAATGTCCCTACAGTGGAAATGAAGTGCCACATTGAGCTGGCCATGTGGCTAGAGGCACAAGACATCCCAAACACATAGAGCAGAGACACACTTGTGATTGACTCGAGGACACAACCAGACAGCACCTTATCATTGCCGCTTCTATGGCTCTGTATCACTATCTATATAATCAGATACATATACATACTCCACACATCCTCCCCCTGGCTCCTGGGCTTGTTCTCACTGCTAACGCTTCAGGATGTGTTTTTCATTAAATGGGAAGGTTAATGATTTAAATTATGTAAAAGGAAGGCAGCTAAATGCCTAGAAATAAACCCTTATGTGGGAGGGAGGCAGTGGCGTGGAAATGTCACATACATGTACTTTCTAACAAAAGCCGACGGAAGGCTGAATTCATAAACAAGACAAATAGTTACTTTATTATTTACCACTTCAAGTACCAAGATATTACTGAAACACAAACACACAGATATACCTTCTCTAGTAGGGACAATATGGCACTTTTACTGTAACAGAAAATGCTTATTTGGACAATCAAAAAATTGTAAAATGAAATATTAATACTTCATGGTAGAGGAGTGGTTGTCAACTTATGAGGACTAGGTGGCCTCGGGTACAGCGCCTAAAAGCACCAAGGAGCCACACATAAAATTCTGTATATGAAATGCTATAGAAGAGACAGCAAACATACTGTACTAGAAGAAATAATCAGAACCTGCAGGTATGATACAAGGTATGGTTGGAGAATGGAAACCTGCTGCAGGAAAGTAGGGACACGTTCTGTGAGGCCATGCACAATTTTCCACAATAGAATCGTTTTCACTACTTTATGATTGTGTTACACGTTTGGATCTTTATAGCTCTGCACTGTTTACTATATTTCGTGTATACCATGTATTTAGGGTATTGTGCCAGCTGCTACTAATTGCTACACACTTTAAAGTCCTAGCGCAGCTTGCGTTAGTTTATATGTGAGGCCATTAGTGATAAATCCCATTGGAGCACCTTTGTAAATCAAAGCTCCCACCACTGCAGTCTGCAAAGTGATGCATAGAGAATACAAAGGGGTAACATGTGGCATTTGGAACCAGAGCTGTAAACATTAGAGACATTTGGGCTAGGCCATTATATCTTGTATATAATGTTTACATGTATTGGCTTTGGCTTCTGACTCTGTCTGTATTTGACTGCTCTTTCTGTTTGCATATCATATATTTCTGTTCTTGCTCTGCCTTGTATTTCCACTATCCTCCTGTCACCACATTGCTCTGCATTGGAAGTTCCGAAAACCCCTAGGTATATTTCTGATAACTGTCCCAATGGTATAATAAAAATGTTGTATCAAGTATGGTGTCTGCTCTAACATTTGGACAATTGTCCTTGATGTTGCTGATTATATAATAAAGCTGAGTATTGACCGATGAGGGTTTTTCTTCTAAATTTGTTATTATTTTGTAAGACACTCATGTGGGTGTCTCACATGACACTCATGACCATGTGGGCTTCATCGGACCTTTTCTGTCGAAAATCAGACGGACTTTAGATTTAGAACGTTTCAAATCTTTCCGACGGACTCGAGTCCGGTCAAAAAATCCGTTTGTCTGTATGCTAGTCCGACGGATGAAAACCGACGCTAGGGCAGCTATTGGCTACTGGCTATGAACTTCCTTATTCTAGTCCGGTCGTATGTCATCACGGTCGAATCCGTCAGACTTTGGTGTGATTGTGTATAGACAAGTCCGATTCGACGGAAGTCCATCGAAACTCCGTCGAGAAGTCAGACGGCATTAGAGTCAAAGAAGCAGCACACCTTTTCCCTGTGATCAATACAACTGGAGTCATCCCATCTAATCTTATTTGCATGTTGGCCCAAATATTCTAAACCAGATTGGAACTAAGCATTTTATTATTATGCAGTCTTGTACATTTGTGAATAAATTACTGTTTTTTTCTTGTTGTCCTTTCTAAAATAGAATGTTTATTGAGCCTTTGAGAGTACCTAACCAAAAATGAAGCTCTTGATGCAGGGAATGCATGAAATGTGGGAGCATTCTGTTACTGTACCCCAGTAGTTATGGATTACCTCCAGTTTGACATACTATATTTACAAGGAACTGATTTTAATATTTTGGCAGTTTTAGAAAGTTACAGAAACTGCACATTAAAATGAAAAGGTATGTAGTGCTACACCAACAAGGCCCAGTGAGTTTAATCGGTTCTTCCCTAAACAGTGCAGAGGCCGCAAGTCATCCAAGCAATAGTCCAGAAAATAGTCTAGGGGTTGTCTTTTTAAGATTTATTGCTTAAAGAACTTGTAACAGGAGAGGGATTGGGGCATGGGATACTCCAAAATCATTTTCCCATAGTAAATGTGAATACTAAACAGTCTATTCTCTCACAGCTAAAGACCATGGGACAAATCACTCTGGTATCTGGTTAACCCTTTACGTCTTCATCTCCAAATACAGAAAGGTTTACTGGGGTCCTGTAACAATAGAAAATGCTGGACGCCAGCTAATTATAGCCTGATGGAGGGGGCGGAGCCAGCGCGCGGCATGTGAGGACGCTCGAGTCGGAGCTCTCCCTGCCGGTTCCAGATCCAACAGAGATCCTGTGAGCTAATCGCACAAAAACACCCAGGACTGCTGGGGCATGTCGGCGGGACCAACCCGCAACACTCCAGGGATGGTGAAATACGGGTCGCCATGGCCAAAAATGGCCGGAGAGCGGCTTGCTCGATTCGCCTGGGGATCCCAAGATGGCGCCGGCATCCAGCAAGAGCGCGTGGAGGAGGAGGAGGAGGACTGGCCGCTGCTGCTGCACAGGCAGGAGGATGCTGAACAGGGGATGTCCCCACGAACCCAGCGGGTGAGTCCTGACACACACAAGGGACCCCGAAAGCGTAGGGGAAACTCCCTGGACAGACTAGATGCACGAGTGCACAGGGGAGGCAGAGAGGTGGAGGAGGAGGAGGGAGAGGAACCGTCCCTGAAGCAGATTATGGCCGCCATACAGGGGTGTCAGAAGAAACTAACAGATCATATTGGCCAGCTGCAGATGGAGTTCTCATTTCTGAAGAATGACATGCAGAAGCTGAGGGAAAAAACACAGGCGTCTGATCGCCGTATTGCTGGCTTGGAGGACACTGTTAGGCCCATGACCACTAAAGTGCATGTCGCCCAAAAGACCCTCTCTGAGCACACTTTAAAGATGGCGGACATGGAGGACCGCATGAGGAGAAATAATATCAGGCTGGTCGGTTTTCCAGAGGGGGCAGAGGGGAAGCAACCTGAGGATTTTTTAGAGAGCTGGCTGAAAGAGCATATGGCCCCAGGCACCTTTACTACTCTGTTTGCCGTTGAAAGGGCGCACCGAGTCCCGGGCAAGGCACCACCAAAGGGTGCTATCCCCAGACCTATGATTGCCAAGATATTGCACTTCAGGGATCGAGAGAACATTCTGCGGGAGGCCAGGACAGGGCCTGGGCTAGAATACAATGGAAATCGTATATCCATCTATCCTGATTTCTCAGCTGCCACTCAGAAGCTGAGAGCGTCTTTCCATCCTGTGAAGAAGAGGCTCAGGGAGCTGAGTTTGATTTACAGCATGCTATACCCTGCAAAATTGCACATTGTGGATAATGGAAAAGCATATTTCTTCACGACCCCGGCTGAAGCCACAGACTGGCTGGAACTGCGGGGGCGCCCTCGAGCACGTAGTTCACAGCGCTCCACCTAGTGCTGCGGGCCGGCTTGAGCTGACAAATTGAGGGGGGTGAGGGGGAGTATGGGGGTGACCCGCAGGCCTGACGGTGGTAATTGCTGTCTCGCCCCCCCCCTAGTTCTCTCTTTTTGTGTGAAAAATTAATTTTTTCTCCTCTCTTTCCGGATTTTTTTCCCTACGGGGGGTTTTTTGTTGCCTCAAAAGACTCTGTTACCTAAAGGCCTATTTCCCCCAAAGCTCCGGTGAACTGTCAGCAACAGGGGAGGAAAATCTACATGGACACCATGCGAATCCTATATCCTGACTTCCTAGCAGTCCTGAAAAAAAGGTTTTTTTACCAATGAGACAGTATGGTCTAGCTTCCCATTTTGAGGGGAGGTGGGGAGGGGACTCCTTACTACCTCCTGCAAATCTTGGTTTCTTGGTTATTAGTGATTTAGTTTTTTATTTTTCTGCTGCGATTTTTTTCAGCTCATGGTTTCCTGACAGGAACCCAGGGACTGCTCTCAGAGACACATAGGATAGTAGGAGACAACCGGACAGTCTTCACTAGCCTTTGGTATAATAATAAAGGGGGGGAGGTTTTTTTTTTTCTCTCCCCCATTTACCTTTTTGTTTCTTGCTACATGCCTACAAATGTTCACCTTTGGGTGAGGGGTGTGGGATAAGAGATTAAGCCGCGCTATCTCTGTGCGCCTTTTTGCTACAATGGTTTTGGGAACAAAGTGCCTGGCAGGTTGGGGCTTGGTACCGGGTGGGGGGAGGGGGGGATCGGGAAGGGTGTTCTGTTGGGGGGGTGGGGGTCATGGTTTCTTGGGTCTCTCTGCGTTCATGATAGCTATTGAGGATTGCCCGCTGCAGAGCGGCTGCTCTGCATGGTGTGGTGGGGAGGAGAAAACTGGAGCCTGCTGGTATGTGCTTGCTGGGGAATGGGACGGTGAGATGCCCTGCTATACAAAGCTGTTATGGCGGTAAACTTAAAAGTATTGGCCTGGAATGTTAGAGGCCTTAATGCTAAACTCAAACGTTCACTGGTATTTGACTATATTAAAAAGCACAAGCCACACCTAATCCTTCTACAGGAAACGCATTTGCAGGGCTCCAGGGTTCTCGCCTTAAAAAGAGCTCACATAGCAGGGGTATACCACGCCAGTTATTCCTCCTATGCAAGGGGGGTGGCGACGTTGGTCACCAAATCTATGCCTATTTCTATACATGCAATTAAGATTGACGTGAAGGGGAGGTTTGTTGTACTAGTGATCCAAGTAATGAACACATTTTTGACATAATCTATATAAATCTATATGTCCCTCCTCCTTTCTCGCTGTCGCATTTAGATGACATGCTTAAAGCGACATATGAGATAGCGGAAGGGAGGATCTACATTCTGGGAGATTTTAATTCAGTGGCGGATCCAGCCCTGGACAGATTGGGGGCGTCAGTTGGATCACCAGCCCCACTGGCTGGCTGGTTGTCTGCTCATGGATTTACGGACGTCTGGCGTTTCCATCATCCTGATACTAAAGCATATTCCTGCTATTCCGAAACGCACAAGACGCTCTCCAGAATAGACACTATCCTGACAGTGGGAGATGGTATGGAGCTGGTGGGGAGGGTCTCCTATTTGCCTAGGGCATTCTCAGACCACTCTCCTATGATGCTAGAACTGAATCTGGGACACAAACCAGGTATACGTCAGTGGCGGATGGAAGCAAGCTGGCTTAAGGAATATTATATTCTGATCAAATGTAATGAAGCTATGAAATTTTTCTGGGCCGAAAATGGTAATGCTGAGTCCCTTCTTCAATGGGAAACTTTTAAGGCTACTCTGAGAGGAGTGTTTATTGCAGAAGTGAACGGGTTTAAAAAACAGCTGGCATCTACGGTACAAACTATTGAGACAGAGACTACATTGGCAGAAGCAGAGTACATTAGGGACCCCACTAGAGAAAAGCTCCTGCGGTTGAGAGCTAAAACACGGGAATACCAGACTGCATTGACTGACCGGACTACGAAGCTTAATGTTGCGCAGCGCAGACGTATATTTGAATTCGGAGATAAAAATGGTAGATTACTCGCGTTTCTTGCACGACCGGAATATGTTCCGATCTACATTAGCGCAGTCTATGACATGCGGGGAGTAGAGGTCTGCGATTCACTGGATATACTTCGGACGTTTACCCAGTTTTATGCTGATCTCTATAAATCTCAGACTCAACAGGACAATAGGGCGCTAGAGGAGTATCTGACTGAGGTGGACCTCCCAACAATATCGGGGGACGAAAATAGTGTTCTGGAAGCGGGTATAACGGTGGAGGAGGTGGAAGGAGCAACGGCCTCCTTTGCGCCTCGAAAATCCCCAGGGTTAGATGGCATTCCCTCGGAATGGTATCATACATTCCGCAATGTTTTGGCACCCAGGTTGTTGAAAGTATTCAATGCGGCGAGATCGGATGGTAGGCTACCTCCTTCCATGAGAGAGGCTCTGGTTGTCCTGATCCCCAAGGGGGGAAGGACCCCAAGATGTGTGATTCCTACCGTCCGGTCTCGCTGATGAATGCAGATACCAAAATCCTGGCGAAGATACTGGCAGAGAGGTTGCAAACGGTCATTCCGAAGCTGATAGACGCAGATCAGACGGGCTTTATACAGGGAAGATGCACCCAAATGAACATCAGGAGACTTTTTATAAATTTACAGACGGAGCATGATAATTCTGGGACCAGAGTTATCGCATCCTTAGATACAAAAAAGGCGTTTGACTCAGTGGAGTGGGCGTACTTGTTCCCTCTACTGGAGTCATTCGGCTTTGGCCCTGTTTTTATTTCATGGGTAAAATTATATTATACACAGATCCACTGGTCAGGGTAACAGTAAACGGCATTATCCCAGACCCTTTTTCAGTGTTTAGAGGGACGAGGCAGGGGTCCCCGCTCTCACCCCTCTTGTTTGCCTTGGCCATAGAGCCCCTAGCGACAAGACTGAGATCCACTACTACTCTGACCGGACTGAGGATAGGGGCGTTTGAAGAAAGGGTATCTCTCTACGCAGACGACATGCTGCTTTATCTGCAAGACCCGGGACCCTCTCTGTCGGGGGCTTTTCAGCTGATACAGAAATTTGGGGACTATTCTGGATTTAGAATAAATTGGACTAAATCAGCCCTGTTCCCGATAGATGCCGGAGTGGTGGTTCCGTTGGGATGCCCCATTCCGGTATCACCTACATTTCGCTACCTAGGGATTGATATCCAACTGCCCATATCGGGATTTTTGGAAGCTAACCTGTCGCCTATTATCAGGGGGTTTCGGGAGAAGGTACAGAAATGGCAGAACCTACCGCTCACGCTGATGGGGCGAATTAACCTTTTTAAGATGGTCTTTCTCCCCAAGTTTCTGTACATCCTCTCTAATTCCCCGGTGTTTGTGACCCTACGGACTTTCAAGCTCATCGATTCCATTATCGTGAGTCTCTTATGGGGGACGAGAGCCCCCAGGTTGTCATTAAAATTTTTAAAGTCGCCTGTCATACAGGGGGGCATGGCACTGCCGGACCTGCGATCCTATTTTTTTGCATCCCAACTGTCTTTCCTACATTGGAGATTTCTCGCCCAGACTCAGAACGCCACCATGTTGTTGGAGGCAGCGGTTGCCTCCTCACAGGAGACGTTGCAGAATATGGTGTATAGGAAAGGTATCCCGGGGCGGAAGGTGGGATCGGTTATGGCACTACCTGGGAGAATCTTCCATATCTGCCCGCAGCGGAAAAGGATGAGCCGCTTTGGCTATCTCCAAATAGCCCCCTATGGTGCAATAAGTCTATGGGAGAATTCCTTAAGATACCGGACGGACAGGTGACGTGGGCAAAATATGGAGTGAAATATCTTCATCACATATGTCAGGAAGAAAATATATCTACTTTCACACAGTTGAGGGAACAGTTTAATGTACCTAGGACGTGGTCCTTCAGATATGCGCAATTAAGACACGCGGCGATTGCGCAGTTAGGAAGCGCCAAGCCGAGAGTACAAAATACAGGCCTGGAAAGGATACTAATAGACCCAGACCCGACTAAGAGGATCTCTAGGTATTATAGAGCAGTGGGGCCGGAGGAATTGGGAACCACGTCTAAAGCACAAGCAAGATGGGTGGCGATCATACCAGAGTTGTCAGGGGACTCCTATTTACGGACGGTTATCTCATCTACGGATAAAATGATCCAGCTTAAATTCCTACACCAGATTTATTATACCCCACAGAGGTTGTATAAAATGAGGAAAAGGGATTCAGCATTATGTCATAAGTGTATGAAGGGGGAGGGCAATTTTCTTCATATGGTGTGGGAATGCGCCAAAATTAGACCGCTATGGTCTCAGGTTACTGACTTTATTTCAGAACAATTTGATCTGCCGAATATCTGTTCACCCCTATGATGCCTTCTAGGGGTATTTGATCAGGAGGAGATGAACGCTCACACAAAACTGTTTCTCAGACTCCTGTATTTTGCAGTACGAAAACTTGTCGCCAGGAGGTGGATCTATGAAGAGCAGCTGACAATGGGAATGTGGCTAAAGGTGGTTAATGCGGATGTTCAAATGTACAAAATGACCTATGAAGCCAGGGGGGCACCTAAGAAATTTAGGAAGGTGTGGTCTAGGTGGGTGGAATCTGAATACACTTTGGAAGAGGAAATTTAAATGGCATCACCCAGGTATTATCTACGGAAAATCGCCTAATGTAAACCTCAGGGAAAAATGTAAGATAATGTAGTGGTATGGAATTAATAGATCGCTAGCAGCATGACAAACAGAATTTCAGCGGAAAAAATATGTCGGTAGGGTCTGGTGATCTCTCCCTCATTCAGGAGAGAAATGAGGACTATTGGATATGTGGGAAGTGAACGCAGAGAGACAGAGGGGGGGGGGGGGGGGGGGTAGGGGCAGGTGTAATAAGGATTAAACGGGTAGGAGCAGTTGGGGCTTTGTCTAAGTTGTTAAAAAAAAAAAAAAGAAATGTACATGTTTGTATGAGAGAACTATACTTTGTTGACATGTTGTATATGCTACAGTGGCGGATGTGCCTTACTGGAATGTCTCTCAGATGGTATCTTCTTGATTGTTATATATCCGTTTGTACAATAAAAAACTATTTTCAAAAAAAAAAAAAAATTATAGCCTGATGGTGTTGCGAGCAAGGGCTAGCTGCGTATGGCAATATGATATGAAGGCTAGGACATGTCTAACATCGCCTATCGCTGCCTCTGGGCAAGAGGCCAAAAACTTGCGGTAAGTGTTCCAAGCAGTGCAATAGGCCTTCAGTGTGTTGCTTGCCAAGGATTGGTTGATGAGCTATGTTGCGTTGGCGAGGTGCGTTTTTAATCCATCGTCAGCAACGACCAGGGTGGGACAGGAGTAGTCGTTGGGTCGGCTCCAGGCTCCTGCTGGAAAAACAAGGTAAGGTTGAAATGGGACAGCTCATCAGCTGCGATATTGCATTTGCCTGGAATAGGTCTACGCAGAAGTTTAAAGTGGAAACTGAATGACAGCTGCACGAGCCTGCGCAGGAAGGACATGATGGAGACCGACTTGGATCTACCTTTGTTAATGATGTCAGCCATGGCTTGTCTGTGGTGAAAAGCACCGTCTGTTTTGTCCAAGTGTGGCCCCAGACCTGGGCAGCTGCCACAATGGGATATAGCTGGAAGAGAGACGAAGCCTGGAGTGAAACCAGGGATTAAGAGAATTTCAGGAGGCCCTGACTGGTTCCGGAGGAGGAAGGAGGGTAGAAGGGGTGCCTATTGGTCGCTTCAGAGCACCTATTCACCATGGCACATCTTGCACAGCAGTGAGCGGAGGCCTGCAAAATTGCTCCGTGTCAGAAAGATCCAGTCTGTCTTGACCTGGAACTGGCTGAGCTTGGCGGATGCCTTGGCCGAAAATAAGTGGTGGTAGTCATAAAAGGTGTGCCCTCCATACTTGTACCATAAATCTGTGACTGAATGGAGATATAGGTCCAGCTCTTCCCTCCTGCTGGGGGCGGCGGAGCAGACAACATCCCTAAACATCCCGAAAGCCAAAACAAATTTGGTGACTACGTTTGCGGCTGAGCCTGGGGTCTTTCAACTTGATGACCACCGAGACGTTCCCCCAGGCGTTTGCTATGTTGTCAGCCACATAGTGTACCAAAATCAGCTGAGATGATAAATTTACATCCTTGCCCTCCAAGATGTAATTCCTGAGGGATAAGGCTAGCAGGGAGGATGGTTGAAGAGGACTCTGGCATACCTGCAGGAAGGGATGGCAGCACCGTGAACCTCTGGTCTGCACGTCAGTAACTGTTGGACAGTGAGGAGACCATGGAGTGCAGCTGGGAGATGGCCCCAGATATGGACTGCAAGGATGCCTGTTGGGCGCTGGGTCCTGTAGTAGCTATCGGCGGGAAGAGTAGCCAGAAGAGCTCTGCCTTGCTGGCCATAGCTGGGTACTGGATGCCCTTGCATCTAAGCTCAGCTATGATTTTGGGAATGGTCCATGTGCTACAGGCTACAGCTCTCTGTGCCCGTAGAGGGTGACAGAGGGGAGGGTGTGAGGTCAACATTGTTGGCCTGCGATATGACTCCGACTGTTAGAAAATAAGGGGGTGCAAGTGTTATGAAGAGATGTAGTATTGGGCAGAAAGCAAATGGGGTACAGCGACTGGGTTTTTGGAGAAAGATCCGTGAACTACAGACCCGAGTGATGCCCTAGCAGCGAGATCCTGGCACTGATGGAGACTGGGTCGACCGGAAAACCTGAAATGAGGGTGACATAAGAGTAACATGTATGTTCCTTTAGCTGAGAAGCAAAGTAACCTACCCTTGCCATGTGATTGGCCCTGGTGGAATGCGAACTGTATGTTCTTCTATATATTATATGTATTTTTTATTTTTAATTTATCTTGGGGGAAATGACCAACCTGGTGTAGTTTGAAAAACCTGAACTCAACTGACCTATGCCACTGTAGATAAATGTATAACTAGATGTTGCTACATTTATGCGAGGCTGATTGAGTGCCCCTGTGGTGTGTTTGTAAGTTAGTTTGTGTCCCGAATGTTTAACACTACTGGATATGAGATGACATTGCGTGGTCGCGAAGGTCACTGAGTGTGTAGGCTGCTGAGATGAAATTGCATGGTTGCAAGGACCTCAGTCTGGTTTGCAAGGGTTTCGATGTGGGTGATGTTAGTTTTTGAGATGATATTGCGTGGTTGCAAAGGTCTCAGTCTGGTCTGCTGAGACGATATTGCATGGTCACAAGGATCGCGGTGAGTGTCCGACTGCTGAGACGATATTGCGTGATTGCAAGGGTCTCAATGAATATGAGATTTGTAATGAATAGATATTATATAAAGAAAAGTGACGAATCTTACCTGCGACAGTGAGCCCTGCGAGTGGTTTGAGGCGGACTATGGCAGGAGTGTAACGTATCGATAAGGTGTGGTGTGGTGCTATGCATGAGGCAACAACAAGTTTGGTGTAGAAAGTAAAATTAAAAGTGCGTACAAATGATTCGTAAGTTGCACTGCAGCATCCGAACACATGGTATGGGTGACACTGCAAGTGGCTACGAATTGACATGAGGAAAAACATGGCAACGA
This sequence comes from Lithobates sylvaticus, assembly GCA_028564925.1. Taxonomy (NCBI): domain Eukaryota; kingdom Metazoa; phylum Chordata; class Amphibia; order Anura; family Ranidae; genus Lithobates; species Lithobates sylvaticus. The sequence goes on from CM053032.1 coordinate 200,280,067, forward strand.
ATCCTACCTGCGACAATGGGCGTGCAACTGGGTCCGCATTGGTCTGTAGCGGGTATGCAACGTATCCGAAGAGTGTGGTGGTGTGCATGACGCTCACAACACGACTCGATTTTGGCAAGTAACGGAGGGCGGGGGGAACCGTGTATGAACGATTCGTAAAGTTCTGTGGCGGGAACTGAACACACGAGATGGGGGATACAACGAATTAGGACAAGATGCGAATGAAAAGTAACCACTCCTACCCGCGACAGCGAGCAAGACTTGATGGCCAACGCACTATTCGGGAACAACAGAGTCACAAGCACGCAATGAGCTGAAGAGTCAGCCTGGTGACGTAACCGACAAAAAGAGTGGGCTGACATACACACATACACTTTTTTTGCAGGTAAAAAATGTGCTTTTACCATTTTTTTTTTTTTCATAGGAGCCTGTAAAGCTATGAAACTGCAATCAGCAATGTCAGGCTCCTGCAGACTTTGTGTAGCAGTTTGCCCATACCTCCGATATGGGCAGGCATTTACTCCAGTTCAGGAAGATTTAATAAACTACGAGGATGCTCACCAGTGCCCTGGTAGTTCGTTGCAAAATGACAAGCAGTCAGTTGCAAAGGCTGTCAGTACTTGAAGTCCAATTAATCACAGATCACTGTGAATGAATGACACAGCCGTGACAGTAGGTGCAGGGAGAAGAACCACTGCCTGCTGTCACAAAGGAAGGGGGCAGGGCTTGGGGAGCTGCAGGAGTGGGGAAATGTTACATGTTCCACCCTAGAAATTGGTGGAACATATAACATGTTCCCGAAAGGTGAACATATCCTTTAAGATGCCTCAGGGGCAACAGCCTGAGGCTGGGGACTCTCCTTCTTGGGGGAAAGAATCTCTCCAGGGTTACATTCTATTTAACAGCTGCTCATCCACATGGATTGGCTAGGCCCTGATCAATATTCAGACTGGCGTTTTGAATTCTCCCTCCCTATGCTCTAGAACAGCCTTTCTCAACCTTTTCAACACAGAGGAACCCTTGAAATAGTTCTCTGGTCTTGAGGAACCCCTGCTAAAAAAAAAATTAAATCTACAACTCATGATACATTAGTGTGATGGTCAGTGAGAGGAATGGTCCTTACACTTGTGGTCAGTGGGAAGAATTACCTCCTTACAGATAGCTAAAAAGATCAATGGTGTCAGTGGGAACTTATCTGAGAGTCAGAAATTGCCCAATGCTGAAGGAACCCCTAGCAACCTCTGGAGGAACCCTGGTTGAGAATCACTGCTCTAGAAGCTTCTTCGAGGCAGAGGGAAGCAATCAAACTCCCAGCCTGTGAGACCCTGAAAAGACCAGGCCAAACAATCTCTGCTACCTTGATTACAGAAGGAGTCAAAAGTTTAGCTAGCAGCCTAACTGGGAGGGCACTATTTTTATGCATTTTTGTTAAATACATAACAAAATTATTTTCTTACCAAATGTAAGGTTTTATTTTCCCAGCAATCTATTTTGCAGTTCCAAAGCTTGAATCCTGCTCCCACTCTGGGTGGAGCCTGTACCCCTCACTTCCTGTCTGGTGAAATCTTTAAAGTGTCCCCCCCCCCCCCAAAAAAAATATATGATTAAACTTCCTAAAAAAAAAAAAAAAAAAAAAAAAAATCTAACTCACCTCTAAATGCCTGTTGCTAGGGGGTCCCCTTGTAGTCTGCCTCCTTCAGTGCTAAGTGACAACACTTCCCCTCGGCGCAGTCAGTCATCTGGGACACGTGACAGGTCCCAGATGACTGCGCGGCCAATCACTGCGCGCAGCGGTTTCCCGGCTGTGAAGCCACAGCCGGGTGCCCACAGTAAGAATGCTGGCGCCGCCGAGCGGAGAACGAGCGGGACTTTGTTCCCCCGCTCGGACCCTGGGACAGGTAAATGTCCGATTTAAAGTGCAGTCCATTTACATAAAAGTGATTCTTAGTTTTGCGTTAAACAAACATTGCATTAAGAGCAGCTCATTCTTTATGGCTGACAATACACCATTACAACAGATGAAAAAAAAAAAAAAACATGCATGCTCATTTTTCAAAATGCTATATGCATTGTGCTCTACTGTACAATGCTTATGTGTAAATAGGCCTTCATTCAGTTTTAAAGCTAGTTTATTGCTACAAGCTCCACTATAAGATGTAAATTACTTGTGAAAATGAATGTTAACCCTTTGCTGATAAGTGTAGTATGTGAATTTAAAATTGCAACTGCCACCAAGGCGGTTAAAAGTCTCATGCTCACAGGCACTCACACCTCTCCTTTACATAAACTCCAATTGGCCTTTTCTAAAATCATTTGTGCTCCCATGGCTCCCCCTAGTGACAAAAAAGGAAACATAGAATGAACAGTCATGCAAGCTGTAGGTTATGGGTAATCAACATATTTGGTGGTTTCTTTGCACTTATCCAGGTTTGGACACGTTTGACTAAGACGACATGTAGTGAACAGTTTGCATACATTTAATTTTTCCTAAATGGGTTTACCAATTTGGATATCAAATTGAATTGCAGAGAAGATTTAATACTAGTAAGTTTCTGCAATTTGTTGATTCTTTTTATCTAAGAGTCTATAAAACGCTCTTGTGCTTTATGTACGCTTTCATAACAGCAGCTAATCACAGATTTAAAAAAAAATAAAAAAACCTGTGTATACCAGAGATACTTTATACTACGATTATTTAAAGTAGAACTCTAGGCAAAACTTTTTTTTTCCATTATGGATAGAGTAAGGGAGGGTTAAAACCTGTCAGATTTAGTTTTTTGCCATCTATGCCCCACTGGGGAGATTTACATTTACTTCCTGTACCATAAACAAAACCGGAAGAGAGAAAATCCCTCAACTTTTAGGGAATTCTTTGGGGACCCCCCCCCCCCCCCCGTCACCAAAACTAGGGACCCAATTGGAGGATTTCCCCTCTATTACTTTTCTGGGGACAACTCAAACTTTGGGGTTTTCTTTACTTTACTGGGGTTTACTGGTAAACAGGACAAAAAGAGGGCGAATCTCCCTAACAGACAGTGATAAAAACCGAATACAGTAAAACCTGGGATGGATAATAACTTGGTCTGTGAGTGTTTTGCAAGAAGGGCAAATTAATTTTTTATAAATTTTGACTTGATAAACGAGCGATGTCTTGATATACAAGCAGAGCATAAGAGAGAAAAGTGCCGCCTCTAAATGTAGCAATATAGTTACATTTAATGAAGGTACAACATTTAGTAACTCACATGGTTGATTATTAACCCCTTCTCGACCACCCCACTGCAGTTATAGTGTCCGAATCTGTCCACCGCAATGCCGCAGTCACGATAAAAACCGCTGATCGCCATTACTAATTAAAAAATGCCATAAAATGTACCTATTTTTTTTTGGATGCTATACATTTTGTGCAAACCAATCAATATACGCTTATTGCAATTTTTTTTTACCATAAATATGTAGAATACATATCGGCCTAAACTGATGAAGAAATTTGTTTTTCAAATTTTTGGGGGAGATTTAGTGTAGCAAAAAGTACAAAATATTGTTTTTTTCAAAATTATAATTTTTTCTGTTTATAGCGCAACAAAATCCGCAGAGGTGATCAAATACCACCGAAAGAAAGCTCTATTTGTGGCGAAAAAAAAACGACATCACTTTTGTCTGGGTACAATGTCGCGCAACCATGCAATTGTCAGTTAAAGTGACGCAGTGGCGTATCCCAAAAAAATGGCCTGGTCAGAAGGAGGAGGGCAAATCCTTCTGGGGCTGAAGTGGTTAAAACAGGCATATCAAAGAATGCAGGCACCTGGGGTAAAGCTGTCCACATAGACCATCCCCCCCCAGCACCGCCACCAATGTCATCCCTTCCACACCTCACTTTCAGATCGCTCTACTGCAGGGTAGACTTCCCGGTCATGAATGCAGATTGACAGCGGTGAGAGCCGGCGGTGGTCTATGTGGACAGCTTTACCCCGGATGCCTGCATACTTAGATGTGCCTGTTTTAATCAACCAACCATGCGAGTTGCTAAATGTTGTACCTTCATTAAATGTAACCACATTTCTACACTTAGAGGTGCCTCTCCTCTTCCAATCCCCTTGTGGAGGCTGCCATTTTGTAAATGGACATTTTATGGTTACATAACCTATCACATTACTATAACCATTTTATATGGACTATAAACTGAAGGATTTATGAATAAATGGTTGTGGAAAGAATCATCTGAGTTTATCATTTCTTATGGGGAAATTTGCTTTGATATACAAGTTCTTTGGATTACAAGTATGTTTCCGGAACTAATTATGCTTGCAATCAAAAGGTTTTACTGTAGGTTCTTCAATCCATCTCTACTCTATCCAAAACGAAAAAAAAAAAAAAAAAAAAAAAAAAAAAAGGTTTTCCCATTAGTTACTTTATTTGCTATTAGGATTCTCTCACATTCACGTTAAGCTTACTGCCCTCTGAAAAGCTATCTGACTGGTGTTATGGAGGGGCTACTGCCACCTTTTTTTATTTATATTGCAGGACTACACTAAAACCATGCACCAAGCTTTTGGCTGGCGGTTACAGTGCGGCCCTATTGATCTCAATGGGCGAGTACGACATGCAGTGCCACTTGTCAAACTTTGGAACCCAAAATTTTAAATTCCGCAGCTGCAAAGCATCGTGGCCACAGCATGTGTACAGCCCAGTCAAGGTCAGGCTGTAATGTTAAGATTCTGGTGGATGGCCAGGGAGCAGTAAAACCGCAGCTCAGGTGTCTGTTTTTAAAGGTCGCCCCTGTGGAAAGAGCTCTTACCAAAAAGTAGCTTTCTCTTGCTCTTTCTCTCTATAAAGAAAATGGTGGTAGACATTCAAGTACTCCTCCGAGATAAACTATTATTTCTATCAAAAATAGGGCAAAAGATGATGTATATGTTGCATAAAGAATGTAAAAGGTAAGCCAATGAGGGAGTTGCAGTAGTTGGTGAGAGATGATCAGGGAGTGAATTAGGAGCTTTGTGGTGTCATTGGTTAGGAAGGGCCGTATTTTGGAGATGTTGAAGCGACATGATTTGGACAGCGATTGGATGTGGGGCCGAAAGGATAGTTCAGAGTCCAGGATTACACCTAGAACCTTGTCATGCGGGTATAGGCTGATAGTTGTGGCATCGATCTTGTCATGGCAAGGGGTAGGTTGGGGGGTGGGAAATGATGGCCTTGGATAGATTGAGTTTGAGGAAGTGGTGTGACATCCAGACTGGATTGTACGATATTTTTTATTTTTATTTATTTCTTTTTTTTTTTTATGGTTGAACTGGATGGACTGGTGTCTTTTTTCGG
>CM053032.1:201541180-201561180 GCA_028564925.1 Lithobates sylvaticus
AAATACAAATACAATCTAAATGGGAAGTATTCTGGTAGATCAGCAAACCAGCCACATGTGCGAAACATATGATAGATATATGAGCTGTATGATACAATATGTACTACCACTATTATTTATTAGAAATGAGGATCTGTTATCTATTACATCTATCTATTGCTGCTGTTACCTTCCATATGTAGCTGGCCAGTCACAGAGGACATATGGTGCAAATGTGCCAATCCATGGAGGGCTGGCTAGTTGTAAGTCAGGCAACATGCAGAATTCAGCAGCATGTCCACACTAAGCATTGAGCACAATGCCTACAACTGCCGTACATGCAGAAAATATACTGATCTTCAAAAAAGAAACAAATGCAGCCATCAAATCAAAGGACTGGTAAACTTGAAAGTGGTTGTAAACCCTTACATATACCCACTGAAGTGACAAGCCTCAGATAATACACAGAGATGAAACAAATCCTGCTACATAACCATACCTCCCAACTTTTGAGGGATTTGCAAAATGTAGGCGTTTCCTATGTAGGCATAGGACACCCCTTCTGCCACGCCATCTTAAAGGAGAATTATACAAAAAAAAAAATTATTAAACCCACAAGTGTTTTTTTACCACTACTATTCCGTTCAGGGGTCCCTGATGACATCAAACGTATGCTGATGAAATGCGTTGGAGGGAGCCTTTGCGACACATCATATCCGGTGGTTGGAACACAGGTGGAATGCAAACTGGCGTTTCCAATGCTTTTAATTCTGGATTAATTCAACTACAATGTAAGTGCAATACTTGTTTTAAGATAAAAGTTTGTAATACTACACCATGAGAGCCCTCTTCTTTTTCCCCTCTTATCCTGTGCCATAATTTAAAGCGCCGAAGCGCTGTGTTACACACCATATGAGATTATTACACCAGGAGATGTGGGTGGATACTAGCAGCAATCTTGATGTGGATCTATGTTGACTAGCTAGCTAACCTTCGGGTTTATCCCTCTGCTGTGTTTGACTTCCTGTAATAGGGGTCAATAGAGTCTGGTGAGTGTGGTGCGCATCTACATGTTGGTGGAGGAACAATATTTTGTTTTCACTTATGGTAGATAGGTAGATATTCAATTCACGCAAATTGGATTTACATTGGACTTTATGGACTGTCAATTTATTGTTTATCTGAATTTAGTATGTAAAATTTTGTGACACTTATTACATCACTGGTTGGTGCTAACCCTATACGTTTTTTTCGCTGATGTTTATGCATATATTTGGGAGTCATTAATAGTATCTTGTAACACTTTTAGGTAGCTGTTGTACCCTTTAACAAACAGCCCCTTTGTTTATTATATTTATACTAATAATTTTTTACGATGAATTTTTCACCATTTTTTCACTTAGTATGTTTTAAGATTTGCATTCATTAGATCACACTGAAAATCCAAATTGCGTGGGTGCGGGAACCTTTATTAGGTTCTGTATTTATATGCTTTGGATTGGAATAGTATAAACTGGAAAAGGATATGCTCTGTTCATTTTTCTTTTAAGAGGTTTACAACCACTTTAATGTATTACATTTTTTGTTCTTGGATTTAGATATACTTTAAAGTGGATGTAAACCCGAAATTTTTATTTTATTTTTTTTGTCTGGCACAATATAGAGTATGGGATTTCAGATCAGCTGTGCCTAGTCTTGCCACAAAGAGTTAATCCAGCTCTGAGCAATCCTCATATCTTTTTTCACCGAAATAAAATGGATAAACTGTGAAAACTTTGTCCGTTCTTCATCCTTGCTGTGATTGACAGGTGATTTACATATCTCATGCACTAGCCTAAGACATGCATTATTTTTTAATTCCCATCCCCAATCCTTTCTTCAGCAGCTCTGCAATCCATGTGGGGACTTTTCTGGGTTTTGACTGGATGTTAGTGATCATAGCAGAAGTTCAGTGTAAGAAATACACAGGAGAAAATGCATGTTGATAAGGGGAGTGTAGAGGTGGACGGGGAGTCTACTGACATCACGACTCCACCCACTGAGCCCTGGAAAACAGACCCACCCACAAAATCTGCAGTTTTTAGGGTCTCATAGCAGACAGAGACATTTGACAGATAAGTATACATGCAGGAGGTATGAATATCCTTCTAGATACCCAATATTACAGTAGTTTAGAAAGGATGAGAGTGGGTTTACATCCACTTTAAGGTGCTTTATTCTTATTTTTTTTAGGAACCGGCTTTATCTTTAAATTTCATCAACATTCATAGTCCTTATCCTTACTATATCACAAGCCTGTGATGTAGGCTGGAACCCAGGGTGCATACCACTATTGTAACTGTCCTCAGTACTATAGCCATACCTCCCAACTTTTTGAGATGGGAATGAGGGACAACTATCAGCAAATGCATGCAGGCATAGGACACACACCCTGTCACGCCCCCTTAAAGGAGAATTGTACAAAAAAAAAACAAGATCGGTGCTTTTTTACCATTATTATTCCTTTATATTAGCTTTTGGAATTTACAAATGCAGCAATTTAGAAATCAGATAAAAGGTTTAGTGCTAGAATATGCTTTTTGATAGATAAAAAGTGCATTTTAAAAACATCTATATAGATCAGACCAAAATGAGGGACAAATAAGGAGGAATGAGGGACAGAGGGACATTGCTCCAAATCAGGGACAGTCCCTCGAAATCAGGGACAGTCCCTCGAAATCAGGGACAGTTGGGAGCTATGCTATAGCCTGTATTAGCACTTTTGTGTTTAATTAAAGAAGGTGAAAAATACAACTATGTGCTTGTTAAGGCTCTTCTATCAAGAGAAAGAAGTCAGTTTGCTTAGTTGCCTTGCCCTTAAATTGCCTTGCAGGCCTTGTTGAAGTGTCAATCTAAGAAGGCACATTACAACGAGGAGACGTGGGTCACTCCAGTCTAGAGAGAAGGTTCCAAATCTACAGGAGATATTTTAGGAAGCTACTATTTGGAAGTAGTGAATACTTTGAGAAGTCTGCCTGGGTGGTAGAGACAATGTAATAGCATAACAAGTATGTATGGTATAAACATTAGGCAGTGCTAGGATTTAAAAAATGCAATAATTGTAGGCAGAAAGTTAATGGACTGACTAGTCTGACCTGTTATGCTGTCGCCAGACTAGTTTCCAGGCCCTACAAACACTAATCAGAGTCAATTTAAGTGCTTTGGAATAAATCCCAGATGAAAATCATTTCCAACTTCTGCCTAGGTGATGTTACGTTATATTATGAACTAAGTGACTAATGAATGGTGTTGCTGGATAATGTGTCTAGTGCCTTACCAGCTTTGTTAACAAACTCACTAAGGCTAAGTTTAGACGTGCAGCAAGCCTTGTCGCCCCTCTGAAATGTTATCTGCAGTGGATCGCTTTTCAGAGGTGTTTGACAGGTGGTGAGGATACAATATGTCAACTCCTCACTGACGGTTTCAACCCCGTAAATGCTGCACCATCACCCTGCAAACACATGCAGTGCACGCCGTTGCATGGAGGCTTGAATGGGTTGCATTTGGCAGCAGTGCTGCCCAACAAACATGTTGGTGGGATAATTTTTGTTGTGCCTGCAGAATGTGTACAACACTCTCTGGCTGCCTTTGCAGCTGAAGGGTGGCATTCAGTAAAAATGTGGCTCAACTGGTGCTTTTACCACCTCCTGATGGCAAGTGTGAATAAACCAGTGTTGTTTCACAAAATAAAACATTTTAAACATACTGTAAAGGCAAGACCAAAAAAAGTAACATTTTTAAAAAGAAAGTAAATTGTATGTTCAATTATTTTTGTAATGGACTTCACATTTTTACATGCCTGTGCTTTCATATTTTTAGCTACTGTATTAAAAAAAAGATCTTAAAGCGATTGTAAAGTTAAATAGAAAAAAAAAATAAAAAACATGTCTATACTTACCTGCTCTGTGCAATGGAATTGCACTGAGCAGCCACAAACCTCCTTTTCTCAGGTCCCCCCACTGGTGAACCTGGTCCCTCCTCTCTGTCCAGTGCCCTCACGGGAAACCTTTTCCTATGGTTGCACTCATGCGCATCCATTGATAAAGACAGTCAATGGATGACACTCACCTACACTGCAGAGCGCATGAGCATCATGGGAAATGTAGTTCCAAAACATCTGGGGTGCCAAGGTTCGCCATCACTGCCCTGGTCCTTAACATGTATCTACCCCCCCCCCCCCCTCTTCCACCATCAAAAAAAAAAAAGTTAAACATTTCAGCTACCAGTCCTTAGATGTGGTAGCTGCATTAGTTTTAATTTTTCATTGTAAAAAGAGAAACATTTTCCATTTTTCGGCAAGCACAGAAGATACCTGTTCTATCTCATCAACCTCTACTAGACTCATCAGTCCATCATGTAATGGACATGAACAACAGCAGACATGTTTGAAGTTCAGCCTCTGTGACAACCATGGCACCTTCCATAGATACAGTAAAGAAATGAGTATAGCCATGAAGGGACAAGAAGTTTACTGTTCACAGGATTACTAGGTAAAAATAAAGAAGAAAAAAAATAAAAAAGTAAATTACATCTAAGAACTAGTAAGTCATTTTTGTTTTTGGGTTCAATACTGATTTACTTCTTGTATATATGCAGAATCACTTCCTCCCCCATGTGACAGGAGATGATTGGCCACTGATCACTGCATTGTGGATGGGCAGGGAAAATGTCACTTGATTCTAAATAAATATACAGAGTGCCACTATTAATTTGAAGTATATCTAAACCTAAAAGCAAAAATTGAATATATTGCAGCTTACCAATCCAAGCCTTCTTTTCCCTTTATTTTCACCTGGTGATCTGGTCAGTATGTGGGCAGGACTTATGGCACCCTAGTGGGGATACTGTGGAAATCTATGCTCGCTAATGCCTGTAACACAGGCCAGAGCCGCAGTCATGTGAATTCAGCATTAAGGCGGCACTCCAGACTTACGGTAGATGTGAGCTGGGCAACTTGCACAGTTAACACTTTGTGATCTGTGGCCATGCTATTTACACTGTTGACACTACTATACTACAGTTACAACTCCTTGTTAGAGATCACCTTGCACTGGTCTCCACCAACTCAGCAGTCCCCTCGCCTCACTCCCAGTGACAATGTTCCGTATGTTACTAATGGACACAGGAAACACACTTCTCCACAACTCCATGCTTGTTCTACTCCCAGGGTCCCTTTCACATCTCTCTGTTACTCCAGGATAGGTCCCTAGGTACTCTGTTCCATGAGACCAGGTACAGTATGTGTCGAGCTGGTCGCAAGCAAAGGGGCCAAGCACACCATTCCTTTCTACGAGAATATCCATCACGCCTGCCATGTCACCTATTTACTGGCTGGTTGGCTGTTTAGCAAGTAACACAAACATAGTAGTCCTTAGCAACAGCAATATAACCTCCTTCTGTGCACGTTAGACCCATATACTATATTTTCTCTAACTTCTCTTTAGTCTTGTGTTGTAAGCCCTGTTATTTTCATACACCTTACATGCACCCCTTTAGAGACTTCAGACCAGTACATTTTGATGAACAATAAAGATCTTTTACTGTAGTTAAATGCAACATTTGAGCAGTACTTGAAAGCATCTTCAACACATCCCTAACAAAGTTCTGTATGAGGTAGTCATACCTGAGTTAGGGAGTAAGGATGAGCTCAGGCGTGTTCGAATGGTCCACGTGCAGAGCCCGCCAGGAATTCGGCGCAGCGCTGCGCTAATCACAGGCAGTGAGACATTGCCCTGATGTGCGGCTGCAAAGATCGGGCAATGTCTCAATGCCTGTGATTAGCGCATCGCTGCGCCGACTTCCTGGCTCTGCACGTGGACCATTCGAACACTCCTGAGCTCATCCTTATTAGGGAGTAAGCTCATAAAATAGTCTCCTTTTCAGTGCAAGAGTCCAGAATAGGCAGAAATCCATATGAGGCAGCAATATTCCCCAGGCAAACGGTACCACAAGTCCATGTAAGTTCATACCTGATTGGGAACCACAACTGGAATCCCCCAAAGGGGTGGTGTAATTTGACAGAGTAACAGCTACATTTTGGCAGACTTTCCCCTAACCGACCTACCGACTTTCTCCCCTAGGTCTCTAATGTGCTGCGATTTATATGAAATGACCTGTGGGGGTGGGGGTTGGGGGGGGGTAACTTTCCTAAAAAGAGCAGGGAAACCCGACCAGCAGCATTAACCCTTCATTCTCAGGAACCACCAATTTACAGGCCAACTAAGGACACAGTGTATTAAGCTTACATTGTAAGAAATTACCTTTACACACAGATATAGTTAAAATGAGCAGCCTCAGAATACATAACCCAATAGAAGAAAAAATACTTTAACTCACAGGGCATTCTGGAGGCTGTCTCTTAACAGAACAAGCTGTCCAGAAAAAGTGGCAGTTAGAGGGTTGAGACAAATCACTTACCACTGACAGTGGTTCTTACAATTGTCAACTTTTATTCATTTATGTAAAACCTTTATCCCAAAAGGACACTGAACTGTTGCTGTAACTACTTAAAATGTGTAAGCTGGAGTTTGTCTTTCATTTGTTAGTCAAGTCCATCTAAATCTGCTAGTCCATCTATGCTACCCTCTCCCCAGACTGACAATGCTGTTGTCCAAATGTGTCTCTGTTACTCCACAATGCAGAATGGGGACACCCTAAGACAGGAATTGTGTTACTGGCCGGATCACCAGGTGCAGCCACCACATTAAAAGTGTAGCGGTCACACTTTAACAAGTGGAAATTTATTTTTTTCCCACAGAACAGTAATGGGTTCTGAGGGTTAATTGTACAGGTTTACTTTGGCATCAGTTTGGCTGGGCTGTACTAGGGTTCTGCCTGGTCATAGGTGCACTGAGACACCCATGACAAGTCGAGAACCAGGCCTGGTTGGACGTGTTGGGTACCAATCTTTCCCGGAGCCAATCAGTGGGCGCGTCTGGCCCCGCTGTGTAGTCTGGGGAGGGGTACTTAAGGTGCTGAAGTCACGTGTTCGGGGTTCGGCCACAGTCTTGCTTCCCGGTTCTGGACCGGGGTAGCCCCGCGAGGGGTCCCGGGCCTAGGAGCGTTTGCCGTTCCGCAAACATGGTCAGTTTGACCAGCCCCATAGACCCGCATGGTCTGGGGTGGGGATCCGTCTGTTCCCGAGTCTCGGAGCCGGTTAGCCCGAGGCCCAGTAACTGAAGGAGGATTCAAGGCATCCCGGTGTGCTCTCAGTATTGGAGGAGGGCCAAAAAGCTGGCATCTCAGTAAGAGCCTGGAAGCTGAGTTGTATGGACACTAAAGAATCCACACTTCCACAGCACTGCCAAGGAGACAGAGAAAGTTCCAGGTACTGTGAGAAAGGTTCCTATTCATCTTCAGTTACAAGTTTATTCTGTGTCAGAGACTTTTGCAAGTTTCCGGATCACATTGTTGGCTGCTAGACCTCTGGCTAGAGGTCTATCCGGCATTGACAGTGGCTATTCTCTGGATTGATTAGAGACATTCAGTGGATGTCAGCAGTTCAAGGTGCCTGAGTTTCTTCACCCGTGCCCCCTATTCCTATCTGAGACTGTGTTATGTTGGATGTTACCACTGCAGAATAAAAACCTTAAAAAGGACTTTTATGTGTCAGCATCCAAAGTTGTTGGGTACTAACCCTGGGAACCCCTGGACATTCACCGACAAGCCAAGAGGAGGTAACTGGTAAGCCCAAAATCAAGGCCAGCCTCAAAGGGTTATGGCCGCTACAAAAGATTGGTAAGCTGCAATGTATTACATTTTTGGTTTTGGTTTTAATATTGTTTTAACTTTCAGACAAGGTTCATTTTTGCAAAGTATTTTTGCTGGGATCATTGAGTTCAAACATTGGAGGGTATTTACTGCCGAAGCGTGTCTCTATATATAAAGGTGTGCCACTCAGTCTCCCTGCTTCACAACTGTCATAATAATATATCAGTCATGGGTACCCAGATAGCAAGGTAAACTTGCCACAAATTTGTGGCAGTGTTGAATGGCCATTTTCACTGGCAAATTGTACAATTGCAGAGCACTTGAAGCACAAGTTCTAGTTGACACTTTTCCAATTTGTAGAAAATTTGCATGGTAAGTCTCTAGCAAGAGAAAAGTTCTCTTGCAAGTCTACAGCATGAAAATTCAGCCACAGTGACCCCTGTGGTGGGATGACTATTGCGCAACATAACTGAACCAGAACTTGCAGCAGACTTGCAGAATCTTTGCAAAGAAATTTGATCTGGAGTCATGCAATGCGGACTTGCTGCAATTGTGCAACAAACTTGTGAAGTCTGGCAAGTCTAGCAATAGCTTAGCAAGTAATTTTCAAACTTTCAGTGCAATTGCTTGCTATCTGGGTAGTGCTTTTTTTTTGATGGGTCATTAGACCCATAAACTTTAATTGCACACTGGGAACTTAACCCTGGTGCACGAGACTCCGGTGTTTAGGTGCAGAAGCCACAGGTGCACTATCCATCCCTGCTGCCGGCAGCTTGTAAAACTCTATGAGAGGCTGAAAGCTGCAGCAGCTGGACAGGGCTGGACAGTGCACTGCAGGCTACTAACATTTAGGGTACTATGTCCAGGCCCATAATGTAAGTAGTCTGCATTCTGAGCATTTATCCCTGGGTGCACCCTGCAATAAATGTTGGTAGGACACAGTGTAAATTTGCCACAGTCTCAAGCATCAGGGCTAAACAGCCAGTGTGCATGAGGTCCAAGAAGAAACAGTAATGACGCATACACACGCCCGGACTTTCCGGTAAACTAGGTCCGACGGTCTTCCCGACGGACTTTCGGCGGAGTTACAACGGACTTTCCAAACAAACGGACTTGCCCACATACGAAGGGACTAAGTCCGTTCGAAAGTCCGTTTGTTTTGAACGTGGTGACGTAATAGCTGCCAATAGCCAATAGCTGCCCTTGCGTCGTATTTGGTCCGTCGGACCAGCACACAGACGAACGGTTTTCCCGATTTGAGTCCCTCGGATAGATTTGAAACATATTCTATTTCTAGGTCCACCAGATACTTTCCTCGAAAAACAAACGGATTAGCCCACACACGATCGGATTGTCCGATGGACTAATCCCGTTGGACCTAGTTTGCTGGAGAGTCCGGTCGTGTGTACGTGGCATAAAGCACAACAATTGTGTAGTACTGACAGAAGCAGAGCCTGTATAATTGCAAACTATGCACTGAAATACCCTTTATTTTATGTGAACGCTCACTGATAAGATGATTAATGTCAAGCTGATTACATTTATATTGAAACAAAATAAAAATACTATACTATTCCATTCACTTGGCAAGTTGACAGTATTATCACAACTAAGATGGAGCAGAGCTGGCTAGACATAGATGAATAAGTGCATTTGAATATAGGAAATACACTGCAATGTCACTTCTAATGCCAAATAAAAGATTTAGGAGTTTCCAGTTTTAGCAGCAGAGCTTTAGAGCTGTGAATTCAAGCCAGGCAGATGATAATATTGGCTGGTTAGCATTTTTATCTTGCCAGTTGTAACAGGGAGATTAAGGTGTTGAACAGCGGGATGAGTCTGTGTTGTATTTGAGCCAGGTTACTGTGAAATCCTTCTCCAGCTCAGCCTATGCAAGCTTTCTCCCTCATAGCCCAGGTATTAATCCATCTCCTCTCCACTATTGTGTACTTACAGTGTTTTAAGCAGAATGAAACCCAAAAACAACTATTTATTTTATTTTGTAGCTTACCAATCCTTAGGCATGATGTTTTTTTTCATGCAACACTGTACCCAAACAAAATCATTTTATCATTTTTTTTCACACAAATAAGCTTTCTTTTGGTGGTATTTAATCACCAATGTTTTTTTATTGTTTGTTAAATAAATACAGACTGAAGATTTTGAAAGAAATAAGAAAAAAAAAGTTTTTTCATAGTTTGTAATACAATTTTTCAAACAGGTCATTTTCTCCTTCACTGAGGTGTGCTGATGAGGCTGCACTGATGGGCACTGATAGGCTGCACTTATGGACACTGATGTGGCAGCAGTGATAGGCTGCACTGATGAGGCAGCACTGCTGGGCATTGATGAGGCTTCACTGATGGGCACTGGTAGGTGGCACTTATAGGTGAAACTGATGAGGAGGCTCTTTACATCAATCTGTGACACTCCGGAAGCGGCGGGCGTGATCATGGTATGCCATCATACGACAATGTCCCAGAACTAGTCGGCCGCGCTGTAGCCGGCATTTGGCTATAGCGCGGTCAGCAAGCGGTTAAAGCTAAACTCCAGATACATAGGGAAAACAGTATTTAATTTGGCTTTGGATTTATTACAAAATAAGGTGTTCTAAATATATAGGCAACATGTGAAGGACTACAACCTCTGTCAATTTGTTTTTAGACTGTATCCCTGCTAGGAAAATTCACCCTCTCTTTTTGTCCTTTCATGAAGACAGAAAATGATGGCAAAAACTCAAATTTTACAGTTGTCACCAGAACAATAAGTGATTGTAAATCTTCCAGTGGGGATGCCCATTCCAGTGACAACTGACTAAGAGAGAGAGAGAATAAACCTCACTTTGTAGTGATGCCCTTTTATTTAATGTTGCATCTCTGGGAGAGTAAGTGAAAGGGAATATAAATAAATACATTTATTGGGGTTTTTAACCATAACCTACACTATCCAAAATGTAAAAAAAGGTTTGGCTATAAATACACTTTAAATTAGCCTCTTGTAATCACCTTCAAATCTAACTGAAAAGAATAGTCTTTTTATTAGCTTAAATTCCAAGAGGATTGCTAATGCTGGGCGTATAGGGCATCTCTTTTTGGTGGCCCTGGGTCCCAAGGCCCCAACCATTCGACTTCTATCCTCATTGCCTTTAAGTCCTCAGACACAACAGCAACGAATGGCTGAAAGATCTATTGAGCCCTTCTGCAGCTCCAACATGTCAAATGTCAAGGAGGACTAAGAGGGGGGTGGCAAAGAGGGAGGTTTGTATTGGAGGGGTTGGGCTTGGGGGGTGATTTGTACTGGGAGGGGAATTTTTGCTTGCAAGGAAAGAGTTTTTTTTTTTTGGATGTGCATTATCTTAGGGCATGGGTGCTCAACCTGTGGCCCTCCAGTTATTGCAGAACTCCCATGAGGCTTTGCAAGCCGCTGACAGTTACAAGCATGATTCCCAAAAGCAGATATAGATGGCTCAGCAACCTAGCTTTTAGACCTTAAATCAAGCAGATAATGCAAAGATGGTAAGGAAATTACTGTCACTTCAAGCAGAACTGACTGATGCTCACAGGGAAACGTCACTCTGTATTACTCTGTAAGGTAGATTATTTTGTTTCTCATAAAATTCAGTGTGTCCACAAATTAAAGGATTTACATATCCAAAATAAACTCAATCACAAAGCCATAGTTTATTTATTAAGCATTGCATTTCCCTTCCTTTTGTTATGTGAAAATTAACAAGAAAAGCTAGGAAATTGTGGAGCTTGCAAATCTGCCATTTCTCATGACAGGTCAGGGACGTAGATTTGAACTGGACTCAGTTTTTTAAGCTCATGTAAACATCATTCATGTATAACTTTACAAAGTAAAAATAACTATTGTAATCCCTTTAAAGTTTAGTTACATGCAGGAAAGATAACATGGTTGGGGTTATATTAGAAGCCACTCTATTTTCAGTTACTATCCCATGTGTAATGAATCAATGTTGCTCAAGGTGTATTTCACTCAAGGTATCACTGAATGTTTATTTTATTTCCAAAAAGGCATTTTCATATTGGTGCATTGATAGTTTGTCTTTAAATGTTTGATGAATTATGAGGTAGCTCTTAGGTAGCTCTTAGGGTCTAAGACCTTTCTATACACCACATCCCTTAAAGTATATAGTTTAATTTCAGTTTTTAAATATACCGTATATACTCGAGTATAAGCCGACCCGAATATAGGCCGAGGCACCTAATTTTGCCACAAAAAACTGGGAAGACTTATTGACTCGAGTATAAGCCTAGGGTGAGAAATGCACAGCTACTGGAAGTGGAAAAGAGGGTCAACAATGTCCATTTGCATGCCTCACTGTGCCCATTTGCATGCCTCACTGTGCCCATTTGCATGCCTCACTGTGTCCATTTGCAGCCATAGGTCTCCTGAACTTCATACTTGGTAGTTAAGGGTTCCAATATGCCTAGCTGCAGCCAAAATTTGGGGTCTCTGGACCCAAAGGGTCCCGAAATGACATTGCTGCAGATTGACACAGTTGAACGACTTTGGGGCCCGGTATCTCGGGGCCACTTAATGCTAGGAAACCCAAATTTGTATATGTTGTAGTGCTGGTTCCACTGGGTTTGTATACCAAAATTGGTTCCTAGCACCAAGTGGCCCAGAGATACGGGGCCGCAAAGTCGGGTCGGAAAATGTCATTTTTTTCTGCAGAAAAGTGCTTGACTCGAGTATAAGCCGAGTGGGGCACTTTCAGCACAAAAAAATTTGCTGAAAAACTTGGCTTATACTTGAGTATATACGGTAGTTTTATTTTGTATATATTAAAATCATATTAGGAAATGCATTAGCTATATACAGCAAATGCATTAGCTATATACAGGCTACATTGTTGTTTCCTCTACATGTTTCGCCTACAATGGCTTCTTCTGGAGGATTGTCGCCAAAATCTTTCTATATAAGCCAAATTCTTGTCTATCAATAGAACTCCTTGCTTCTAAGTAATGTGGTTGTTACTAGGGATGAGCCGAACACCCCCTGGTTGGTTCGCAGCAGAACATGCGAACAGGCAAAAAAATTGTGTGAACACTGTTAAAGTCTATGGGACCTAAAACACATAAAAAGTGTTTGGGGACCCGGGTCCTGCCCCAGGGGACATGTATCAATGCGGGCGCAGTGATTTTAATAATGCTTTAAGTGAAACAATAAAAATTAAATATTCCTTTAAATATCGTGCCTGGGGGGTGTCCTTAGTATTCCTGTAAAGTAGTGCATCTTTCCCATGTTTATAACAGTGCCACAGCAAAATGACATTTCTATAGAAAAAAATATTTATGTATTTAATGTTTGCTAATGTATTGGATTTATTTCATCATTCCCTAAATACCATGATTGTAATATGCTGTGTATGCTCTTTGTCCTCATGCATGCTGGAAGCTTTTATTGCTCCTTTTTTGTCCCTCATGCATATTTGTCTTCATTAACCTCCCCAGCATGCTATCCTGGGACCATACACAACTAGCCTAGTCACTCAACAATGTATCTTGGCAGCTCCATGGTAGTGCTTACCCTAAACACCCCCTAAAATGTGTGCAAATTTTATTTTTGTCCTTAAATTCATGCATAGTGCAAGAGGCTTTTTTGGGGCCATTTGGAACCCCCCCCCCCCCCCACCGCTAAGTCAACCGATACCAATCCTCTATCTGCTGACTTTTCCAAACCCATACACACTATACCTACCTCTTTTGTGGTCAGATTTATGGATTAATTCACCAAAAGCATGTAGTGCAAAGGCCTGCCTGAATACTTTCAAATGGTACTGTTTCAAGTTTTGTTCTATTATCTTGATAGGTAATTGCAGAATGTAAAAATGTGCTTCAATTTGTACAGTGTGTATTCATATTTTTGGATTATGTCCCTTTTTACCTGTCCAGTGGGCTGCCAATAGTGTAAGTAAGGAGGGGTTGGCCAAAACAACACACATTATTATGTTTGCATTCAGCTCTCAATGAAGTGGAGAGGGTTACCTGTCCAAAACATCTCCCCCCCCCCCTAAATTTTTTACAATGGGCCATCAGAGAGGGTGAGGAATCTGATAAGTGGACCTTACACTTTTGTCTTTAAATATTCCTTAAAATAAATGTTATACTGATGTTGGCCAAGAATGTTTGTGTTTAATCTGCTTGCAATGTTATGTGCAAAAGTACAATTTTTTTTCTTGTTTGACTCCACAGTTTCCTTCAACCCCACAAGAATGGCAGACTGTGGCATCCCACTTTGCCCAGCGTTGGGACTTTCCCAATTGCGGAGGGGCAATCGATGGGAAACATGTCCACATCGTCCCACCCCCCAACTCAGGGTCATACTATTATAATTACAAGGAGTTTAATAGTATTGTGATGTTGGCGTGGTGTCGGCGACATAAAAGTTTTTGTATGTGGACATGGGGAAGAATGGCCGGATGTCAGATGGTGTAGTCATCGCCCAGACTGAGTTTTACAGAAGGCTCCAGAATGGTGTCTTGGATTTGCCACCTGTGGAAAAAACATGGCTGGTCTTCCGTTCGTGTTTGTCGCTGATGGAGCGTTTGGGCTTAGAGAACATCTGATGAGGTTATTTCCCATGAGGAACCAGAGGGTTTTTAAATACCGGCTGGCCAGAGCCTGAAGAGTGGTGGAAAATGCTTTCGGCATAATGGACAACCGGTTCTGCCTACCGTATATACTCGAGTATAAGCCGAGTTTTTCAGCACATTTTTTGGTGCTGAAAAGTGCCCCCTTCGGCTTATACTCGAGTCAAGCACTTTTCTGCAGCAAAACATGACATTTTCTGACCCGACTTTGCGGTCCCGTATCTCTGGGCCACTTGGCGCTAGGAACCCCAAATTTGGATATGTTGTAATGTTGGTTCTAGCACCTAGCACCAAGTGACCCCGAGATACGAGGGCCGCAAAGTCGTGTTGGAAAATGTAATTTTTTTGCTGCAGAAAAGTGCTTGACATTTTCCAACCCGACTTTGGGGCCTCGTATCTGGGGGCCACTTAGTGCTAGGAAATTTGGCGTGCAAACCCAGTGGAACAAACATTCCAACATATCCAAATTTGGGGTTCCTAGCTCCAAGTGGCTCCGAGGTACAGGGCCCCAAAGTCGGTCAACTGTGTCCATCTGCAGCAATGTCATTTTGGGACCCTTTGGGTCCAGAGACCCCAAATTTTGGCAGCTTAACTACCAAGTTTGAAGTTCAGGGGACCTATGGCTGCAAATGGGCACAGTAAGGCATGCAAATGGGCACAGTGAGGCTGCAAATGGGCATTGTTGACCCTCTTTTCCACTTACAGTAACTGCACATTTCTCACCCTAGGCTTATACTCGAGTCAATAAGTTTTCCCAGTTTTTTGTGGTAAAATTAGGTGCCTCGGCTTATATTCGGGTCGGCTTATGCTTGAGTATATACAGTATTCCTGACGCCAATCCACATGGTGGAATATAAACTCAACCATATAGTCCTTGCCTGATGCATTATGCACAATTTTCTAAGGACAAATGCTACTATGTGGCCTCAGTTGGGCCTGAGGCCGGCTTTCCAGATCAACCAACCCTGACGGCACTTGAAGCTGGCCGTCCTGGCGTGCCTTCCCCCCCAAAGCACCCGAAAAGTCGGGCAAAAATATCTGGAGTACTTTGTGGGTAGGAGGCCCATTGATATGACAGCAAATGTTTGAGAAACATTTTTAAAATACATTTTATTTTAAACTGAAATAATATTTCATTTGATTTACTGTTTGTGTTTCTTTTAGCTGTCTCCTAAGTTCTCCAATGGGCTTTTCTTTTGGACTTTTTCTTAAATAGCGCAAACGTAATTTATTTGATACATAAGGTGACAATCTCTTCTTCAGCTAACTATTCTGTCGTGGGTCTGCTACACACACACATTGGGGGATATTTACAAAAGGCAAATCCACTTTGCACTGAAAGTGCACTTGGAAGTGCAGCCGCTCTAAATCTAAGCGGTAGATCTGAAATGAGTGGAAGCTCTGCTGATTTATCATCCAATCATGTGCAAGATAAAATGCTGTTTTATATTTTCCTTGCATGTCCCCCTCGGATCTACAGTGACTTTACTTCCAAGTGCACTTTCAGTGCAAAGTGGATTTGCCTTTAGTAAATAACCCCCAATATCTTTCACTTTTTGCTATAATAAATATCCCAAATTTTTTTTCAAAAAAAATATTTTTTTCCTCAGTTTAGGCCGATATGTATTCTTCTACTAATTTTTGGTAAACTTTGCAATAAGCTTATATTGATTGGTTTGCGCAAAAGTTATAGCGGCTACAAAATAGGGGATAGATTTATGGCATTTTTATTATTATTTTTTTACTAGTAATGGCGGTGATCTGCGATTTTTATCGGGACTGCGATATTGCGGCAGACACAATGGACACTTTTGACACATTTTTGGGACCAGTGATATTTATACAGCAATCAGTACTATAAAAATGATTATTGTATAAATGTCACTGGTAGGGAAGGGTTTAACACTAGGGGGCGATCAATTGGTTAACTGTGTTCCCTAGGTGTGCTCTAACTGAGAGAACCGGGATTTTTGTGTTTACACACACAGTAAAAGAAGAAAGAACACCCTTGGGAAATGGGACTTTGAAAGTGACCAATACACCAAATAATGTCAAGAAAAATATAATTTATTGTATAAATTTAAACATGATAAAAATTGTCTCAGTGGACATAGAGTATGAAATACAAAATTGATACAAATACAGACGTTGATTACATCTCTGAAGATCCGTTTATGGCTAAATGCCTTTCTTCAGGGTTTATTAACAAACAGAGGGCACATGTCTATTTAGGCTCGATTCACACTAGCGCGTTTTTTGATGCATTTTGCAGAAATGCAGGGAAATTTTTTAACATGGGTTTCTATGGAACATGTTCACATCAATGCATTTTTGTACCTCTGTGTTTTTGGAAAGGGTCGGGGACTTTATTTCATGCAAAATGCAGCGTTTTGCATGTAATAGAAGTCAATGGACCCGCATCCAAAACGCAAGTGCCGCGTTTTTACCGCGATTTGCGTTTTTTTTTTTTTACACTGTATATAGCTGGTTGCAAAACAACCACAGTGTAAAAAAAAAATGTAAAAAAAAAAAATGCAAAACGCGGCAAAATCGCGGTAAAAACGCGTGTCCAAAAATGCAGCACGCACCGCAAAAAGCACTGCAAAATTGCTCAAAATGCATGGATGTGTATCGAGCCTAAAGAAACATATATATCATTAAAAGAACAGTAAATAGGTTGAAACAGACAACTGCAGGTTGTCAATATTTATAAAAATTTCAAATACAGACCAATAATATCAATTGTTTGTGTAAAGAATAAAAGAGGAGGGACCTAGAGGTGCCCTTCCAAGAAGAATAGAGAGACTGGACAGATGGGTCTTTGAACGCTAGATCCCTCACAGGCAGGGGTGATATCTCAGCGAAGGTCCTGCTTTTTATTTTTGCTTTTCTTTTTCCTTTTCTTTTCCTCCCTTTCCCGCCCTCTTTTTCATTAGTTATTTATTAGATGCACCTCCTGGTCCACTATGATTATGTTATTATGTTTATGCTATTCTAATTGGCCTATTTGTAAATATGGTCCCTTTCAAAGTCCCATTTCCCGAGGGGGTTCTTTCTTCTTTTACTCTAAAACCAGGATGTGGTGACCAATAAACACTATATTCTCCTGATGCTGGAAAATATTTTCCTTTACACACACAGATCCCGGTTCTCGCTCTGTCACGAGTGATCGTGGGTGCCCGGCGGTCATCGTGCCCGCCGGGCACTTGCATTGGCTCTGGGCACATGCTGTGGGCGCGCGCACCTCCTACAGCGTCTTAAAGGGCCGACTTACAGCTACGACGCCTCGCCCAGGGGAGCCATTCTGCCTCAATATAACTGCGGGGACCGTTTGGGAACCGGTTAACAGGGGAATCCTTAGAACTGAAGGGCCTAGTAAGGATTTTGGGGGGGGGACCAAGTCATTTTT
Source organism: Lithobates sylvaticus (assembly GCA_028564925.1). NCBI lineage: Eukaryota > Metazoa > Chordata > Amphibia > Anura > Ranidae > Lithobates > Lithobates sylvaticus. Next base: position 201,558,934 of record CM053032.1, read on the forward strand.
TTTGGTATTTTTGGCGTGAAAAGGCCTGGTAATGGACTGGGGGGGGGCCCACGCCGTTTTTTTCAAGGATTTTTATCTATTTTGCCAGGATCCAACAATACATTACAGCCGTAAGCAGTTTTAAATGAAAATTTTTGCTTTAGAAATTTCATTTTGTTTAAACATGGGAAAGATGCGCTACTTTACAGGCATACTAAGGCCCCCCCCCCGGCACGATAGTTAAAGGAATATTTAATTTTTATTGTTTCACTTAAAGCATTATTAAAATCACTGCAGTTTTTAAAACTTTTTTTTTGGGTCCCCAAACACTTTTTATGGCAACAACTTGCATATAAGTCTTTAAAATGAGCACTTAAGATTTTTCACGTTCACATCCAATAGACTTTAACGGTGTTCACACTTTTTTTTTACCTGTTCTCATGTTCTGCTGCGGACCGAGCCGGGGGGTGTTTGGCTCATCGCTACAAGGCACTATGATAAAATGTAGGTGAGTCTAGGACCCCCGGATTTCCCATTTTCTTCTGAAGACTTTCGACTGCCGCCTTCTCGAACTCTAAACCAATGAGTCACAATGATCGTGCCTTGCTCATTACACCATGGGATATGCCTGATCATTTCGTCCCCTGTTCCTCTCCCCCTCCATGTTTATCCTTTCTCTCTTCTCTCTTTTCTTATCCACCATACAATTTCTTTTGCTTCTCTAATATCTCGCTGTAGCCTTACCCTTGGCCCTGATTTAATGTTACTGTCATAAGCTGTCACCACCTCTACTCTTGATGCGATTACTCATGTATATTATGATTTTCCAGGCTGGCGAGACTCTTTACATTGTTATGTTTGTCATTTTGGACTTTAGAATCCTTTGTGATGTGCTTGTATGTATTCGAGACAACTTGTCGGATGTGCCCAGGTATTTTTTTTTTTCCAACATTCAATAAAACAAACTAATTACAAAGAGCAGAAACAATGTATGTAGACTCGATAAAGAGTGAATTGTTGAGTATATGTAGATTAATGCTGCACAGTTCATGAGCAGCAGGTTTGGGCAAGGAAATTAGCTGCTGATGGACTATGTGCCTATCCACATAACAATAATCAATCTGACATTAAATAAGAGTAAAACTGTACCTTAATTAAAATATCATGGAGCAGTGCTTTAATTTAAGATCTACTAACTATCACGCTGCATATACCCTGTCATTATAGGCTGTTTATTTTCAACCTGATGCTCTTGTCAAGTAATAAATTGATTGACTGAACTGATTGAACTGATTGAAGTGAAATTAATGTTCACATAAGTTGCATCATATGGGCTGTGTATAGGCCATTTTAGCTTGTTTTCGAAAACCCCTCTTGTCTACACTGTTAATATATTCATCTTCCCACACCCTCATCAAGCATTGTCAGTGTCTCATCTTGTCTTGTCATGATCTTTGACCATAAATAAATTCACTTGTCATAGTTTTGAGAATTGCTTATGCAGTCTACGGCTGGACTTTACCTCGGTATTCTGACTAATCCTTGCTAATGAGAGAACTTTCCAGGATAAATCTGTGTTTAAGATCAGTCGGACTGCACAGAGTGGGAGCCAGTGTTACACTCTGGAAATATACATCATCAAAAGCTTGTGGCTTTACTGACAGTCAGGGTAAGAACATACTGATTGACAGAAGTTTCAACAAGACTAAAACAGACTATATCATAGTCTGAGACTACCTTCCTGGAACCTGCTTTCCCAGACCCTACTTATTCAAAAACAAAGCTTTTAGAAATAACAAACACTTTTCAGGAAATGTCATAATATGCAAGAGTACACCATTTAGCAGCCATGTTTTCTTTAATACCAAGAAGCACTTAGCCCTCTGGAATGAAAGGCCCTCCCAGGCAATATGAAAATGCTTTTTGTTCTAAATGACAGAACTGTTACTATAGATCGGACCACACTGCCCACACTGGAAATTGCCACAGGCGTAGGTCTTCTAGGGGCCTGCTAAGGGGATAGATGAGAACTTTGAATTATGATGAGGAATCTGAACTTTGGGAAGTCCCAAGATCGGACCTTAAACCCCAACTGAACTCTCAATTAAATCAGCTAAATACATTCTAGGAGCATCAACACAAAAGGTGTTTCACGTTTTTTTTCTTTCTGAAGCAGCCACAGTTTGAGTCCATCCCCTACCAGCAACTGCAGAGTTGGACCCTTGCTCTTTGTGTATAATCAGAGGCGCAGGGGAGTGCTAGGCTAAC
>CM053032.1:201566180-201615121 GCA_028564925.1 Lithobates sylvaticus
AAAAAAAAAAAAAAAAAAAAAAAAAAAAAAAAAAAAAAAAAAAAAAAAAAAAAAAAAAAAAAAAAAAAAAAAAAAAAAAAAAAAAAAAAAAAAAAAAAAAAAAAAAAAAAAAAAAAAAAAAAAAAAAAAAAAAAAAAAAAAAAAAAAAAAAAAAAAAAAAAAAAAAAAAAAAAAAAAAAAAAAAAAAAAAAAAAAAAAAAAAAAAAAAAAAAAAAAAAAAAAAAAAAAAAAAAAAAAAAAAAAAAAAAAAAAAAAAAAAAAAAAAAAAAAAAAAAAAAAAAAAAAAAAAAAAAAAAAAAAAAAAAAAAAAAAAAAAAAAAAAAAAAAAAAAAAAAAAAAAAAAAAAAAAAAAAAAAAAAAAAAAAAAAAAAAAAAAAAAAAAAAAAAAAAAAAAAAAAAAAAAAAAAAAAAAAAAAAAAAAAAAAAAAAAAAAAAAAAAAAAAAAAAAAAAAAAAAAAAAAAAAAAAAAAAAAAAAAAAAAAAAAAAAAAAAAAAAAAAAAAAAAAAAAAAAAAAAAAAAAAAAAAAAAAAAAAAAAAAAAAAAAAAAAAAAAAAAAAAAAAAAAAAAAAAAAAAAAAAAAAAAAAAAAAAAAAAAAAAAAAAAAAAAAAAAAAAAAAAAAAAAAAAAAAAAAAAAAAAAAAAAAAAAAAAAAAAAAAAAAAAAAAAAAAAAAAAAAAAAAAAAAAAAAAAAAAAAAAAAAAAAAAAAAAAAAAAAAAAAAAAAAAAAAAAAAAAAAAAAAAAAAAAAAAAAAAAAAAAAAAAAAAAAAAAAAAAAAAAAAAAAAAAAAAAAAAAAAAAAAAAAAAAAAAAAAAAAAAAAAAAAAAAAAAAAAAAAAAAAAAAAAAAAAAAAAAAAAAAAAAAAAAAAAAAAAAAAAAAAAAAAAAAAAAAAAAAAAAAAAAAAAAAAAAAAAAAAAAAAAAAAAAAAAAAAAAAAAAAAAAAAAAAAAAAAAAAAAAAAAAAAAAAAAAAAAAAAAAAAAAAAAAAAAAAAAAAAAAAAAAAAAAAAAAAAAAAAAAAAAAAAAAAAAAAAAAAAAAAAAAAAAAAAAAAAAAAAAAAAAAAAAAAAAAAAAAAAAAAAAAAAAAAAAAAAAAAAAAAAAAAAAAAAAAAAAAAAAAAAAAAAAAAAAAAAAAAAAAAAAAAAAAAAAAAAAAAAAAAAAAAAAAAAAAAAAAAAAAAAAAAAAAAAAAAAAAAAAAAAAAAAAAAAAAAAAAAAAAAAAAAAAAAAAAAAAAAAAAAAAAAAAAAAAAAAAAAAAAAAAAAAAAAAAAAAAAAAAAAAAAAAAAAAAAAAAAAAAAAAAAAAAAAAAAAAAAAAAAAAAAAAAAAAAAAAAAAAAAAAAAAAAAAAAAAAAAAAAAAAAAAAAAAAAAAAAAAAAAAAAAAAAAAAAAAAAAAAAAAAAAAAAAAAAAAAAAAAAAAAAAAAAAAAAAAAAAAAAAAAAAAAAAAAAAAAAAAAAAAAAAAAAAAAAAAAAAAAAAAAAAAAAAAAAAAAAAAAAAAAAAAAAAAAAAAAAAAAAAAAAAAAAAAAAAAAAAAAAAAAAAAAAAAAAAAAAAAAAAAAAAAAAAAAAAAAAAAAAAAAAAAAAAAAAAAAAAAAAAAAAAAAAAAAAAAAAAAAAAAAAAAAAAAAAAAAAAAAAAAAAAAAAAAAAAAAAAAAAAAAAAAAAAAAAAAAAAAAAAAAAAAAAAAAAAAAAAAAAAAAAAAAAAAAAAAAAAAAAAAAAAAAAAAAAAAAAAAAAAAAAAAAAAAAAAAAAAAAAAAAAAAAAAAAAAAAAAAAAAAAAAAAAAAAAAAAAAAAAAAAAAAAAAAAAAAAAAAAAAAAAAAAAAAAAAAAAAAAAAAAAAAAAAAAAAAAAAAAAAAAAAAAAAAAAAAAAAAAAAAAAAAAAAAAAAAAAAAAAAAAAAAAAAAAAAAAAAAAAAAAAAAAAAAAAAAAAAAAAAAAAAAAAAAAAAAAAAAAAAAAAAAAAAAAAAAAAAAAAAAAAAAAAAAAAAAAAAAAAAAAAAAAAAAAAAAAAAAAAAAAAAAAAAAAAAAAAAAAAAAAAAAAAAAAAAAAAAAAAAAAAAAAAAAAAAAAAAAAAAAAAAAAAATAAAAAAAAAAAAAAAAAAAAAAAAAAAAAAAAAAAAAAAAAAAAAAAAAAAAAAAAAAAAAAAAAAAAAAAAAAAAAAAAAAAAAAAAAAAAAAAAAAAAAAAAAAAAAAAAAAAAAAAAAAAAAAAAAAAAAAAAAAAAAAAAAAAAAAAAAAAAAAAAAAAAAAAAAAAAAAAAAAAAAAAAAAAAAAAAAAAAAAAAAAAAAAAAAAAAAAAAAAAAAAAAAAAAAAAAAAAAAAAAAAAAAAAAAAAAAAAAAAAAAAAAAAAAAAAAAAAAAAAAAAAAAAAAAAAAAAAAAAAAAAAAAAAAAAAAAAAAAAAAAAAAAAAAAAAAAAAAAAAAAAAAAAAAAAAAAAAAAAAAAAAAAAAAAAAAAAAAAAAAAAAAAAAAAAAAAAAAAAAAAAAAAAAAAAAAAAAAAAAAAAAAAAAAAAAAAAAAAAAAAAAAAAAAAAAAAAAAAAAAAAAAAAAAAAAAAAAAAAAAAAAAAAAAAAAAAAAAAAAAAAAAAAAAAAAAAAAAAAAAAAAAAAAAAAAAAAAAAAAAAAAAAAAAAAAAAAAAAAAAAAAAAAAAAAAAAAAAAAAAAAAAAAAAAAAAAAAAAAAAAAAAAAAAAAAAAAAAAAAAAAAAAAAAAAAAAAAAAAAAAAAAAAAAAAAAAAAAAAAAAAAAAAAAAAAAAAAAAAAAAAAAAAAAAAAAAAAAAAAAAAAAAAAAAAAAAAAAAAAAAAAAAAAAAAAAAAAAAAAAAAAAAAAAAAAAAAAAAAAAAAAAAAAAAAAAAAAAAAAAAAAAAAAAAAAAAAAAAAAAAAAAAAAAAAAAAAAAAAAAAAAAAAAAAAAAAAAAAAAAAAAAAAAAAAAAAAAAAAAAAAAAAAAAAAAAAAAAAAAAAAAAAAAAAAAAAAAAAAAAAAAAAAAAAAAAAAAAAAAAAAAAAAAAAAAAAAAAAAAAAAAAAAAAAAAAAAAAAAAAAAAAAAAAAAAAAAAAAAAAAAAAAAAAAAAAAAAAAAAAAAAAAAAAAAAAAAAAAAAAAAAAAAAAAAAAAAAAAAAAAAAAAAAAAAAAAAAAAAAAAAAAAAAAAAAAAAAAAAAAAAAAAAAAAAAAAAAAAAAAAAAAAAAAAAAAAAAAAAAAAAAAAAAAAAAAAAAAAAAAAAAAAAAAAAAAAAAAAAAAAAAAAAAAAAAAAAAAAAAAAAAAAAAAAAAAAAAAAAAAAAAAAAAAAAAAAAAAAAAAAAAAAAAAAAAAAAAAAAAAAAAAAAAAAAAAAAAAAAAAAAAAAAAAAAAAAAAAAAAAAAAAAAAAAAAAAAAAAAAAAAAAAAAAAAAAAAAAAAAAAAAAAAAAAAAAAAAAAAAAAAAAAAAAAAAAAAAAAAAAAAAAAAAAAAAAAAAAAAAAAAAAAAAAAAAAAAAAAAAAAAAAAAAAAAAAAAAAAAAAAAAAAAAAAAAAAAAAAAAAAAAAAAAAAAAAAAAAAAAAAAAAAAAAAAAAAAAAAAAAAAAAAAAAAAAAAAAAAAAAAAAAAAAAAAAAAAAAAAAAAAAAAAAAAAAAAAAAAAAAAAAAAAAAAAAAAAAAAAAAAAAAAAAAAAAAAAAAAAAAAAAAAAAAAAAAAAAAAAAAAAAAAAAAAAAAAAAAAAAAAAAAAAAAAAAAAAAAAAAAAAAAAAAAAAAAAAAAAAAAAAAAAAAAAAAAAAAAAAAAAAAAAAAAAAAAAAAAAAAAAAAAAAAAAAAAAAAAAAAAAAAAAAAAAAAAAAAAAAAAAAAAAAAAAAAAAAAAAAAAAAAAAAAAAAAAAAAAAAAAAAAAAAAAAAAAAAAAAAAAAAAAAAAAAAAAAAAAAAAAAAAAAAAAAAAAAAAAAAAAAAAAAAAAAAAAAAAAAAAAAAAAAAAAAAAAAAAAAAAAAAAAAAAAAAAAAAAAAAAAAAAAAAAAAAAAAAAAAAAAAAAAAAAAAAAAAAAAAAAAAAAAAAAAAAAAAAAAAAAAAAAAAAAAAAAAAAAAAAAAAAAAAAAAAAAAAAAAAAAAAAAAAAAAAAAAAAAAAAAAAAAAAAAAAAAAAAAAAAAAAAAAAAAAAAAAAAAAAAAAAAAAAAAAAAAAAAAAAAAAAAAAAAAAAAAAAAAAAAAAAAAAAAAAAAAAAAAAAAAAAAAAAAAAAAAAAAAAAAAAAAAAAAAAAAAAAAAAAAAAAAAAAAAAAAAAAAAAAAAAAAAAAAAAAAAAAAAAAAAAAAAAAAAAAAAAAAAAAAAAAAAAAAAAAAAAAAAAAAAAAAAAAAAAAAAAAAAAAAAAAAAAAAAAAAAAAAAAAAAAAAAAAAAAAAAAAAAAAAAAAAAAAAAAAAAAAAAAAAAAAAAAAAAAAAAAAAAAAAAAAAAAAAAAAAAAAAAAAAAAAAAAAAAAAAAAAAAAAAAAAAAAAAAAAAAAAAAAAAAAAAAAAAAAAAAAAAAAAAAAAAAAAAAAAAAAAAAAAAAAAAAAAAAAAAAAAAAAAAAAAAAAAAAAAAAAAAAAAAAAAAAAAAAAAAAAAAAAAAAAAAAAAAAAAAAAAAAAAAAAAAAAAAAAAAAAAAAAAAAAAAAAAAAAAAAAAAAAAAAAAAAAAAAAAAAAAAAAAAAAAAAAAAAAAAAAAAAAAAAAAAAAAAAAAAAAAAAAAAAAAAAAAAAAAAAAAAAAAAAAAAAAAAAAAAAAAAAAAAAAAAAAAAAAAAAAAAAAAAAAAAAAAAAAAAAAAAAAAAAAAAAAAAAAAAAAAAAAAAAAAAAAAAAAAAAAAAAAAAAAAAAAAAAAAAAAAAAAAAAAAAAAAAAAAAAAAAAAAAAAAAAAAAAAAAAAAAAAAAAAAAAAAAAAAAAAAAAAAAAAAAAAAAAAAAAAAAAAAAAAAAAAAAAAAAAAAAAAAAAAAAAAAAAAAAAAAAAAAAAAAAAAAAAAAAAAAAAAAAAAAAAAAAAAAAAAAAAAAAAAAAAAAAAAAAAAAAAAAAAAAAAAAAAAAAAAAAAAAAAAAAAAAAAAAAAAAAAAAAAAAAAAAAAAAAAAAAAAAAAAAAAAAAAAAAAAAAAAAAAAAAAAAAAAAAAAAAAAAAAAAAAAAAAAAAAAAAAAAAAAAAAAAAAAAAAAAAAAAAAAAAAAAAAAAAAAAAAAAAAAAAAAAAAAAAAAAAAAAAAAAAAAAAAAAAAAAAAAAAAAAAAAAAAAAAAAAAAAAAAAAAAAAAAAAAAAAAAAAAAAAAAAAAAAAAAAAAAAAAAAAAAAAAAAAAAAAAAAAAAAAAAAAAAAAAAAAAAAAAAAAAAAAAAAAAAAAAAAAAAAAAAAAAAAAAAAAAAAAAAAAAAAAAAAAAAAAAAAAAAAAAAAAAAAAAAAAAAAAAAAAAAAAAAAAAAAAAAAAAAAAAAAAAAAAAAAAAAAAAAAAAAAAAAAAAAAAAAAAAAAAAAAAAAAAAAAAAAAAAAAAAAAAAAAAAAAAAAAAAAAAAAAAAAAAAAAAAAAAAAAAAAAAAAAAAAAAAAAAAAAAAAAAAAAAAAAAAAAAAAAAAAAAAAAAAAAAAAAAAAAAAAAAAAAAAAAAAAAAAAAAAAAAAAAAAAAAAAAAAAAAAAAAAAAAAAAAAAAAAAAAAAAAAAAAAAAAAAAAAAAAAAAAAAAAAAAAAAAAAAAAAAAAAAAAAAAAAAAAAAAAAAAAAAAAAAAAAAAAAAAAAAAAAAAAAAAAAAAAAAAAAAAAAAAAAAAAAAAAAAAAAAAAAAAAAAAAAAAAAAAAAAAAAAAAAAAAAAAAAAAAAAAAAAAAAAAAAAAAAAAAAAAAAAAAAAAAAAAAAAAAAAAAAAAAAAAAAAAAAAAAAAAAAAAAAAAAAAAAAAAAAAAAAAAAAAAAAAAAAAAAAAAAAAAAAAAAAAAAAAAAAAAAAAAAAAAAAAAAAAAAAAAAAAAAAAAAAAAAAAAAAAAAAAAAAAAAAAAAAAAAAAAAAAAAAAAAAAAAAAAAAAAAAAAAAAAAAAAAAAAAAAAAAAAAAAAAAAAAAAAAAAAAAAAAAAAAAAAAAAAAAAAAAAAAAAAAAAAAAAAAAAAAAAAAAAAAAAAAAAAAAAAAAAAAAAAAAAAAAAAAAAAAAAAAAAAAAAAAAAAAAAAAAAAAAAAAAAAAAAAAAAAAAAAAAAAAAAAAAAAAAAAAAAAAAAAAAAAAAAAAAAAAAAAAAAAAAAAAAAAAAAAAAAAAAAAAAAAAAAAAAAAAAAAAAAAAAAAAAAAAAAAAAAAAAAAAAAAAAAAAAAAAAAAAAAAAAAAAAAAAAAAAAAAAAAAAAAAAAAAAAAAAAAAAAAAAAAAAAAAAAAAAAAAAAAAAAAAAAAAAAAAAAAAAAAAAAAAAAAAAAAAAAAAAAAAAAAAAAAAAAAAAAAAAAAAAAAAAAAAAAAAAAAAAAAAAAAAAAAAAAAAAAAAAAAAAAAAAAAAAAAAAAAAAAAAAAAAAAAAAAAAAAAAAAAAAAAAAAAAAAAAAAAAAAAAAAAAAAAAAAAAAAAAAAAAAAAAAAAAAAAAAAAAAAAAAAAAAAAAAAAAAAAAAAAAAAAAAAAAAAAAAAAAAAAAAAAAAAAAAAAAAAAAAAAAAAAAAAAAAAAAAAAAAAAAAAAAAAAAAAAAAAAAAAAAAAAAAAAAAAAAAAAAAAAAAAAAAAAAAAAAAAAAAAAAAAAAAAAAAAAAAAAAAAAAAAAAAAAAAAAAAAAAAAAAAAAAAAAAAAAAAAAAAAAAAAAAAAAAAAAAAAAAAAAAAAAAAAAAAAAAAAAAAAAAAAAAAAAAAAAAAAAAAAAAAAAAAAAAAAAAAAAAAAAAAAAAAAAAAAAAAAAAAAAAAAAAAAAAAAAAAAAAAAAAAAAAAAAAAAAAAAAAAAAAAAAAAAAAAAAAAAAAAAAAAAAAAAAAAAAAAAAAAAAAAAAAAAAAAAAAAAAAAAAAAAAAAAAAAAAAAAAAAAAAAAAAAAAAAAAAAAAAAAAAAAAAAAAAAAAAAAAAAAAAAAAAAAAAAAAAAAAAAAAAAAAAAAAAAAAAAAAAAAAAAAAAAAAAAAAAAAAAAAAAAAAAAAAAAAAAAAAAAAAAAAAAAAAAAAAAAAAAAAAAAAAAAAAAAAAAAAAAAAAAAAAAAAAAAAAAAAAAAAAAAAAAAAAAAAAAAAAAAAAAAAAAAAAAAAAAAAAAAAAAAAAAAAAAAAAAAAAAAAAAAAAAAAAAAAAAAAAAAAAAAAAAAAAAAAAAAAAAAAAAAAAAAAAAAAAAAAAAAAAAAAAAAAAAAAAAAAAAAAAAAAAAAAAAAAAAAAAAAAAAAAAAAAAAAAAAAAAAAAAAAAAAAAAAAAAAAAAAAAAAAAAAAAAAAAAAAAAAAAAAAAAAAAAAAAAAAAAAAAAAAAAAAAAAAAAAAAAAAAAAAAAAAAAAAAAAAAAAAAAAAAAAAAAAAAAAAAAAAAAAAAAAAAAAAAAAAAAAAAAAAAAAAAAAAAAAAAAAAAAAAAAAAAAAAAAAAAAAAAAAAAAAAAAAAAAAAAAAAAAAAAAAAAAAAAAAAAAAAAAAAAAAAAAAAAAAAAAAAAAAAAAAAAAAAAAAAAAAAAAAAAAAAAAAAAAAAAAAAAAAAAAAAAAAAAAAAAAAAAAAAAAAAAAAAAAAAAAAAAAAAAAAAAAAAAAAAAAAAAAAAAAAAAAAAAAAAAAAAAAAAAAAAAAAAAAAAAAAAAAAAAAAAAAAAAAAAAAAAAAAAAAAAAAAAAAAAAAAAAAAAAAAAAAAAAAAAAAAAAAAAAAAAAAAAAAAAAAAAAAAAAAAAAAAAAAAAAAAAAAAAAAAAAAAAAAAAAAAAAAAAAAAAAAAAAAAAAAAAAAAAAAAAAAAAAAAAAAAAAAAAAAAAAAAAAAAAAAAAAAAAAAAAAAAAAAAAAAAAAAAAAAAAAAAAAAAAAAAAAAAAAAAAAAAAAAAAAAAAAAAAAAAAAAAAAAAAAAAAAAAAAAAAAAAAAAAAAAAAAAAAAAAAAAAAAAAAAAAAAAAAAAAAAAAAAAAAAAAAAAAAAAAAAAAAAAAAAAAAAAAAAAAAAAAAAAAAAAAAAAAAAAAAAAAAAAAAAAAAAAAAAAAAAAAAAAAAAAAAAAAAAAAAAAAAAAAAAAAAAAAAAAAAAAAAAAAAAAAAAAAAAAAAAAAAAAAAAAAAAAAAAAAAAAAAAAAAAAAAAAAAAAAAAAAAAAAAAAAAAAAAAAAAAAAAAAAAAAAAAAAAAAAAAAAAAAAAAAAAAAAAAAAAAAAAAAAAAAAAAAAAAAAAAAAAAAAAAAAAAAAAAAAAAAAAAAAAAAAAAAAAAAAAAAAAAAAAAAAAAAAAAAAAAAAAAAAAAAAAAAAAAAAAAAAAAAAAAAAAAAAAAAAAAAAAAAAAAAAAAAAAAAAAAAAAAAAAAAAAAAAAAAAAAAAAAAAAAAAAAAAAAAAAAAAAAAAAAAAAAAAAAAAAAAAAAAAAAAAAAAAAAAAAAAAAAAAAAAAAAAAAAAAAAAAAAAAAAAAAAAAAAAAAAAAAAAAAAAAAAAAAAAAAAAAAAAAAAAAAAAAAAAAAAAAAAAAAAAAAAAAAAAAAAAAAAAAAAAAAAAAAAAAAAAAAAAAAAAAAAAAAAAAAAAAAAAAAAAAAAAAAAAAAAAAAAAAAAAAAAAAAAAAAAAAAAAAAAAAAAAAAAAAAAAAAAAAAAAAAAAAAAAAAAAAAAAAAAAAAAAAAAAAAAAAAAAAAAAAAAAAAAAAAAAAAAAAAAAAAAAAAAAAAAAAAAAAAAAAAAAAAAAAAAAAAAAAAAAAAAAAAAAAAAAAAAAAAAAAAAAAAAAAAAAAAAAAAAAAAAAAAAAAAAAAAAAAAAAAAAAAAAAAAAAAAAAAAAAAAAAAAAAAAAAAAAAAAAACATAAGAGCAACCCTTTTCTGACACAAAATGGACCTCGGATTTGGAATGGCTGATACTGTTACAATATGGCGGGTGATGTGGTGGTCAGCAATGATCATCTGTAATTTACCTACACATTTACCCCCTTCTTTGATCATTGTTGAGCACTCTTCCATATAAATCCATCCACATTAGCCTGGAATAACGCAGGTGCAGTGTACAAGATGGGATGAGTCCCCAAGATGTGTCTATTACCTGATTAGATCTGTAGAGACACAAGGGGTATTGCCACCGATCTTCCACACATATTCTCACTTACTGATCCTCGAATGCAGATGGATGCACATACATTTGTCCCTTACTAGCCTACCAATTAAAAGGCAGTGTCCTTTCCTGTCTTCACACAAACCTAGACAGGTAAGTTTTCATAGAGATCGGAGACATGTCCCCACCAGGAATGGAAAGGAATAGTACAAAGCCTTTAAACAATCATCCAGCTTTACAAAAGTTCACACTCTAGCTAAATATGAAATAAGGTGAATTCAGTGCTTCTTATTCTGGCCCAACTGGTGGCATCCAGCTCCGGGCGGGTTCCAAGTGCAAACCAACATCCAGCTTAAAACTCCAGGTTTCTTTCACTAACCTGACACTGAGATTTAAGCGGGTTAAGTTGACATTCCTCCTGAAGGTCCCTCCTTCAAGTAGCGGGAGGCCGATCCCCAACCCCCCTCCAGCTGGTACAGCATAAGGACCCAAAGATGAAGGCGGTACCCTACCCAGAGATCTCATCAACAGCTAAGGGTCAGCAGAGAAATCTCCAGACTCGTGACCTGGCCAATCAAGTTGCCCCCTTCACACACTGAATAGCATCTTTCCAACATCACCCTAAACATCAGTCACGGGGGCGGGGACATCGTCAGAAGTCACGACCTCGACGGTCGAAGTCCAACGGCTCCGACGATGACACGCAAAAAAATTTAATTTTTTTAGACCAGACGGGGGCGGAGAAGACAGGAAGTCAGCTACCACCCCCTGCGGACAATATCAAAACAGCCTCCAATCTAAAAGAAAATCGAGCACGTACATACACACGGAGCCAGAAAAGAAATTAACTCCCCTGCCTCTTCCAAGCATGCCCCATAAAAGCATAGACGACTTAAAAATAGTCAACCTGACCGATATCATACTCACAGATGACCATAAAAAACTACTACAGAAAGGCATGTCCTTTTCTCCCACGACCAATATGGACAAATTTACTGTCTATAAGGACGTGGCCTTATTTTTACGGAAGGTTTTCTTTCGATCCTTATACACTGAACAAGATAATTCTGATGCCATCATCTCCAATACCGACAAAGAGGGACAAAGGGCCATGGACATACTAATGTCCTTATTGGACGAGAGTGACCATGGCGTCGAGCCCCCCCCCTCCCTTACGACGTCCAACTAACATCAAAATAAAGTCACAGAAAATTCCACCTTTATCGAAGAATAGATGGCTGCATCTTTTCTTGGAGTTCGTACAGAGGGACTTGGAAAAAATCAACTGGTCAGGCGGCTCTAATGACAACCTCTCCAATGGGGAGCGACTGGCCCTTAGGGACTTACAAAAAACGAAAAACATCGTAATAAAAAAGAGTGACAAAGGTGGTAATGTAGTATTACTAACACAATCCATGTACGAGAAAGAGGCTAAGCGTCTTCTCAATGATAAATCCACCTATATGCCACTCGACAGTGACCCATTTCCAAGCCTAGTGTGCGAACTAAATGAAAAGCTGCGATTTGCCAGAGATGAAGGCCTGTTGACTAAAAAAGAGTTCCAATACCTTGTGGTAGGAGAGTTCAGTGTACCGACTTTTTATCTAATCCCCAAGGTGCATAAAAATTTACAAAATCCCCCAGGCCGCCCTATTGTGTCAGCCTGTCAGGGCCCCCTTGAGCGGATAGGTCGATACCTGGACTCCCTGCTACAGGATATGGTCAAAAACCTCCCGTCTTTTGTACAAGACACTAGACACGTCCTGTCTATAATATCCAACATGGAACCCTACCACAACCCAGATGAAATCTGGCTTGTGGGTATAGATGTTGAATCGTTGTATACATCCATTCCCCACAAAGCTGGTATTAAGGCCGTGTCTAGTTTCTTGGAGGCGACATACCCCCTGGCATGCCACCAAAACGAGTTCCTGATCGACTTATTGAAATTTGCATTAACAAACAATTATTTTCAGTTTTTGATGATATATTATCATCAAATACGAGGAACCTCTATGGGAGCAGCCTGGGCTCCTTCTTATGCCTGCCTCCATTTGGGCCATTGGGAGGAAGAGGAGGTTTATCCCTCGACGATGTACCGCAGCCACGTGCAGACCTGGCTGCGGTACATCGACGACGTGTTGATGATATGGCGTGGCACCCTAGACGATTTGCATACATTCATGATGAACCTAAATATCAATGAACGTAATATCAAACTCACGTATAACTATGACCGTATGACTTTACCCTTCCTTGACCTTTGTGTTTCACTTAAAGACGGCCGTCTAGGCACCAACACTTTCCGCAAGACCACAGCAGCAAATACTTTGCTATTTGCGTCGAGCCATCATCCACAATGGCTCAAAAATGGGATACCGGTCGGGCAGTTCCTTCGCATTAAAAGGAACTGCACCGACCCAAACGATTACAAAAAAGAAAGTGCGGAACTGTATACCCGATTTAGGGAGCGTGGTTACTCCCATAGTCAAATCCGGCGAGCTAAAAAGAAGGCAGCCTTAAGGGACCGTGAAAGTTTGCTCCAGGCAAAACCAAGACAGGATTTAACCCTAACAACCCCTTATCAGGCTCCCGTTGAACCAGTCAGAATTATCACTACCTTCGGCTCACAATGGAACGAGGTCCGTTTGGTGTTAGAGAAACACTGGAATATCCTGACTGGTTCCCCGGGTATTGGCAAAATAGTCGGCAACACCCCCAAGCTGGTCGCCAGACGAGCGAAGAGCCTGGGAGATGTTTTAATGCAGTCCGAGTTTGTTAAAGCACCGGATGCAACTTGGCTCTCCGACTATCCTCGGTCCAAGGGCATGTTCCCTTGCACTAAATGCCAAGTGTGCCCGTATGTGCATCGCACTGCCACCTTCTCCGATGCCTTGGGAAAAGAGCACTTTAAAATAATAGATCTTATCAATTGCTCCAGCACCAGGGTCATTTACATGATAACGTGCCCATGCCCTAAGATATACATAGGCAAAACTAAACGTTCTCTCAAAGTTAGGCTGGGTGAGCACTTGAGAGAAATAAGGGAGAAAGGTAAAATTCCTGAGAAGCCTTTGGCGAAGCACTTTTACACACACCATGGTGGTGATCCATCGGGCCTAACGGTTAAAGGGATCTATATGCTCAAGCTACCGTCCAGACGTGGGGACTTCGACCGGATTTTACTTCAAAAAGAAAAATGGTGGGTGTATCGCCTTAAATCTCTGGCTCCCGTAGGCCTGAACACGGAACTCAATCTCCAGGCTTTTCTGGACATGTAGTTCCCATTGTCTACCTTATTCTTCTATGAAAAAACCCAGTGCATATTATATACCATACACTTAAATGCATTGGCGTCATTATTTGACAATGCATTGTTGGTAAACATTGTTTCTCTCCCGGTTTCCATAATTTTCTCCTACCGTCATCCAAGCTTTAATTGAAACACCTCAATATTGCCACACATAGAGACCGCTCAAAGGACCCATAGGTAGACCTGGCGGCACCATAGTATAAATCTGTACTTAACAGAACCTGCCACTTCCGCACTCCATGTATCAGGGGCCGTTAATTAGTGGGACCCAACATTAGACTTGATAACGCAAGGGACTTTATAGTCAATACGACTCAACATTATTAAATGTCCGGTGCCAACTGCAACTCTAATGACACATCAACTTGTATGGGACATCACTTATACGGTTGGGGTATGTCCATTTCTGCCCACAACATGACCCTTAAGTGTATTAAGGGAACAAGCGCTTGAGGCGTCTGATTGTTAAAAGCGCTAATAGATTAAACTTTAATCTATAGATAATATTAATTTCTTCCTTTATCTTGATGCACATGTTGCGCTGAATGCATCCCTCTGCATCCTTGATACAGGTGTCTTTCGTCCCGGGTCACTTTGGCGTTTTGTTGCCGGCCTCTCAGCTGCTGCGCCCTGTCACTATCGGCGGCCTTGGCCTCTTAAAATATCTGCTGGCTAAAAATAAAAAAAAAAAAAATAAAAACAAAAATACATATAGGTCCCTCTCATTTCTCTATTTCCTCATTCCAACCATTATAGAGTAAACCCATTTGAAAATGCCCATTTTTCTTCCATCTGATTGAATTTTATGTGTATTAAATGTTTTAGAAATTTTTGATTTAATGTTTTGCGCGAACGACATTACACCTTTTGCCTAATACATGTAAAGTCTTTAATGTCCGTCACCTAGTAAGAAAACTATTTGTCAGTATGACACTTGCCCAATGGCGCACACCAATACAACTCCGCAAGTACAATCACCCCTCCCTAACCTAAACACCTGTTGATTACCAGAAAAAACGGTATTTGAAGGGACTCCTAATGCCTTCACAACACACGTCAGGAAGAAGCTATTGTAACTACGCCACTAGCGAAACGCGTCACGTGACGCATCACGTGACGAGCAGTGTACAGCGCTTCCTAGCAGCAGTGACTTTAGAGACCCAGGCTGTCTCGATCTGAGCGATCGCCGGACCCGGCAAATTGTGCCCTCCTACATGGCCACTGGATCCTTTCACCCCTAGGAAGATCCTCGCCCTTCAAAGGATACCGAGCGGTCACCACGATCCCCGCCAGCAGTACTGGCAATCGACACTCCGTTGGAAAGATTGGACTTCCCACACGGGCATCCCAAGACATTGGACGTTGGTCGGGTAACGTTACTAAACCAATCACTTTTCCTTTTTTGACCAGACTGCTCAAAGAACTGCCTGGGAATTTAGAAGTCTATATCCACTTGCATTGATTAGCTTGAATGCCGTTTGTTACAGAAACTCTCTTGATTATTTTGAAACATCTGAACTGTTGACACCTGAGATTCAAATGACTGAATACATTGCGCTGAGTTAAGTTGCACATTCATTTTCAACACAGCACACAAGCTCTGCTGATTGTCATCAAACCTGGTTTTGAAAACTGTAACCATATCTGAGCATTTTTGTACAGACATCTTGATATACTTGCAGAGTTGAAATGGATGCATGGCCCATGATTCAGTCTACTATTAACTGAACACAATCAGGACTTCCATTATTATCCTCAGTACGTGTAATCATAAGCTAATCAATTAGAAATTTCCACAGCGCTTTTAGTGCCAGTCGGCATGTCATTCAGACCAGTCGCAATCATTAAATCAGCACAGGATTTTTTCACTAACAAACCTGTTTCCCACTGTTGCTTTAATAAGTGCTGATATCATCAAATGTGAATTACACAAGGCCCTATGACCACATGAATACTTTTGATATATTTATATCGACTGGACATTGATCCACCCCCCAATTTATCCGTTTGAATAATTTTCACTGCTCTGTTACACGTGATGCTTTTGTTGTCTACATGGTGTCCTGTTTGTCTTGTTTAGTGTTGTCTATAATTGTTGGTTCTAGATTTCCAGAAAGTCTGGAATTCTATTTTAATGAGAAATATGCAAGCATTGTTTAATAATAAAGAATTCATTTTTTCAAAGTATTGACTTTGTCTCGATCAACGTTTGTCACCATTCAGTAGCCCCTTTTTTTCTGGGTTCCTGTCTTTAGGACCCAGGAACCGTCCTTTTTATTCCTATCTTTTTTTTTATTTTTTATATATCTATATAGATAGAAAGATATATATCTATCCATCTATATATGTATTTTTATATATATTTATATATCTATATAGATAGAAAGATATATATCTATCCATCTATATATGTATTTTCTCAGTAATAAATTTAAGTCTTTTAGTTGAATCAAATGGTCAAAAGTGAAACTGTCTAGAGAATTGATTCTTTCTACTGTTTTGTCAGTTTTAACCAAAAGATTACAAGCCTGCCCACCACGACAAGGTAGACTATTTTAGGGCAGGACCTACATTAAACTACACTATGCTAACCTACTCGATGCTAGTCATCATTTCTTTAGTGTTGTATACCTGTTTAAATTAGGCACTATCCTATAACCTGCCTTCTTGCTTTACAGACTTGTTTACCAAGATCTACATAAGAGCAACCCTTTTCTGACACAAAATGGACCTCGGATTTGGAATGGCTGATACTGTTACAATATGGCGGGTGATGTGGTGGTCAGCAATGATCATCTGTAATTTACCTACACATTTACCCCCTTCTTTGATCATTGTTGAGCACTCTTCCATATAAATCCATCCACATTAGCCTGGAATAACGCAGGTGCAGTGTACAAGATGGGAAGAGTCCCCAAGATGTGTCTATTACCTGATTAGATCTGTAGAGACACAAGGGGTATTGCCACCGATCTTCCACACATATTCTCACTTACTGATCCTCGAATGCAGATGGATGCACATACATTTTTCCCTTATTAGCCTACCAATTAAAAGGCAGTGTCCTTTCCTGTCTTCACACAAACCTAGACAGGTAAGTTTTCATAGAGATCAGAGACATGTCCCCACCAGGAATGGAAAGGAATAGTACAAAGCCTTTAAACAATCATCCAGCTTTACAAAAGTTCACACTCTAGCTAAATATGAAATAAGGTGAATTCAGTGCTTCTTATTCTGGCCCAACTGGTGGCATCCAGCTCCGGGCGGGTTCCAGGTGCAAACCAACATCCAGCTTAAAACTCCAGGTTTCTTTCACTAACCTGACACTGAGATTTAAGCGGGTTAAGTTGACATTCCTCCTGAAGGTCCCTCCTTCAAGTAGTGGGAGGCCGATCCCCAACCCCCCTCCAGCTGGTACAGCATAAGGACCCAAAGATGAAGGCGGTACCCTACCCAGAGATCTCATCAACAGCTAAGGGTCAGCAGAGAAATCTCCAGACTCGTGGCCTGGCCAATCAAGTTGCCCCCTTCACACACTGAATAGCATCTTTCCAACATCACCCTAAACATCAGTCAGCCTTCTTACTTTCCAGATTTCCTTACTAAGCTGTACAGTACTATTATTATGGAATTCTAAAGCAACAACAGTTAATGCAGAACTTTAAAAGGAGACCGTACATTTACAATACAATTCAAGATAACTCAATACAATTTACTGATCCGCCAGTGCAGATGGATACACATACATTTTTCCCTTACTAGCCTACCTTTTAAAAGGCAATATATCTTCGTTCACTCACTAGGATGTATACACAGGCAAGCTAACTTGTAGATCACAGAAATCTTCTCAACATGAAAGATACAAAAATTAAAATACTGCCAACATGCAAACCAAATGTAATATATACATATACCTATAACTGCCTGCATCTTTTTATATATATTTATATATCTATATAGATAGAAAGATATATATCTATCCATCTATATATGTATTTTCTCAGTAATAAATTTAAGTCTTTTAGTTGAATCAAATGGTCAAAAGTGAAACTGTCTAGAGAATTGATTCTTTCTACTGTTTTGTCAGTTTTAACCAAAAGATTACAAGCCTGCCCACCACGACAAGGTAGACTATTTTAGGGCAGGACCTACACTAAACTACACTATGCTAACCTACTCGATGCTAGTCATCATTTCTTTAGTGTTGTATACCTGTTTAAATTAGGCACTATCCTATAACCTGCCTTCTTGCTTTACAGACTTGTTTACCAAGATCTACATAAGAGCAACCCTTTTCTGACACAAAATGGACCTCGGATTTGGAATGGCTGATACTGTTACAATATGGCGGGTGATGTGGTGGTCAGCAATGATCATCTGTAATTTACCTACACATTTACCCCCTTCTTTGATCATTGTTGAGCACTCTTCCATATAAATCCATCCACATTAGCCTGGAATAACGCAGGTGCAGTGTACAAGATGGGAAGAGTCCCCAAGATGTGTCTATTACCTGATTAGATCTGTAGAGACACAAGGGGTATTGCCACCGATCTTCCACACATATTCTCACTTACTGATCCTCGAATGCAGATGGATGCACATACATTTTTCCCTTACTAGCCTACCAATTAAAAGGCAGTGTCCTTTCCTGTTTTCACACAAACCTAGACAGGTAAGTTTTCATAGAGATCGGAGACATGTCCCCACCAGGAATGGAAAGGAATAGTACAAAGCCTTTAAACAATCATCCAGCTTTACAAAAGTTCACACTCTAGCTAAATATGAAATAAGGTGAATTCAGTGCTTCTTATTCTGGCCCAACTGGTGGCATCCAGCTCCGGGCGGGTTCCAGGTGCAAACCAACATCCAGCTTAAAACTCCAGGTTTCTTTCACTAACCTGACACTGAGATTTAAGCGGGTTAAGTTGACATTCCTCCTGAAGGTCCCTCCTTCAAGTAGCGGGAGGCCGATCCCCAACCCCCCTCCAGCTGGTACAGCATAAGGACCCAAAGATGAAGGCGGTACCCTACCCAGAGATCTCATCAACAGCTAAGGGTCAGCAGAGAAATCTCCAGACTCGTGGCCTGGCCAATCAAGTTGCCCCCTTCACACACTGAATAGCATCTTTCCAACATCACCCTAAACATCAGTCAGCCTTCTTACTTTCCAGATTTCCTTACTAAGCTGTACAGTACTATTATTATGGAATTCTAAAGCAACAACAGTTAATGCAGAACTTTAAAAGGAGACCGTACATTTACAATACAATTCAAGATAACTCAATACAATTTACTGATCCGCCAGTGCAGATGGATACACATACATTTTTCCCTTACTAGCCTACCTTTTAAAAGGCAATATATCTTCGTTCACTCACTAGGATGTATACACAGGCAAGCTAACTTGTAGATCACAGAAATCTTCTCAACATGAAAGATACAAAAATTAAAATACTGCCAACATGCAAACCAAATGTAATATATACATATACCTATAACTGCCTGCATCTTTTTATTTATATTTATATATCTATATAGATAGAAAGATATATATCTATCCATCTATATATGTATTTTCTCAGTAATAAATTTAAGTCTTTTAGTTGAATCAAATGGTCAAAAGTGAAACTGTCTAGAGAATTGATTCTTTCTACTGTTTTGTCAGTTTTAACCAAAAGATTACAAGCCTGCCCACCACGACAAGGTAGACTATTTTAGGGCAGGACCTACACTAAACTACACTATGCTAACCTACTCGATGCTAGTCATCATTTCTTTAGTGTTGTATACCTGTTTAAATTAGGCACTATCCTATAACCTGCCTTCTTGCTTTACAGACTTGTTTACCAAGATCTACATAAGAGCAACCCTTTTCTGACACAAAATGGACCTCGGATTTGGAATGGCTGATACTGTTACAATATGGCGGGTGATGTGGTGGTCAGCAATGATCATCTGTAATTTACCTACACATTTACCCCCTTCTTTGATCATTGTTGAGCACTCTTCCATATAAATCCATCCACATTAGCCTGGAATAACGCAGGTGCAGTGTACAAGATGGGAAGAGTCCCCAAGATGTGTCTATTACCTGATTAGATCTGTAGAGACACAAGGGGTATTGCCACCGATCTTCCACACATATTCTCACTTACTGATCCTCGAATGCAGATGGATGCACATACATTTGTCCCTTACTAGCCTACCAATTAAAAGGCAGTGTCCTTTCCTGTCTTCACACAAACCTAGACAGGTAAGTTTTCATAGAGATCGGAGACATGTCCCCACCAGGAATGGAAAGGAATAGTACAAAGCCTTTAAACAATCATCCAGCTTTACAAAAGTTCACACTCTAGCTAAATATGAAATAAGGTGAATTCAGTGCTTCTTATTCTGGCCCAACTGGTGGCATCCAGCTCCGGGCGGGTTCCAGGTGCAAACCAACATCCAGCTTAAAACTCCAGGTTTCTTTCACTAACCTGACACTGAGATTTAAGCGGGTTAAGTTGACATTCCTCCTGAAGGTCCCTCCTTCAAGTAGCGGGAGGCCGATCCCCAACCCCCCTCCAGCTGGTACAGCATAAGGACCCAAAGATGAAGGCGGTACCCTACCCAGAGATCTCATCAACAGCTAAGGGTCAGCAGAGAAATCTCCAGACTCGTGGCCTGGCCAATCAAGTTGCCCCCTTCACACACTGAATAGCATCTTTCCAACATCACCCTAAACATCAGTCAGCCTTCTTACTTTCCAGATTTCCTTACTAAGCTGTACAGTACTATTATTATGGAATTCTAAAGCAACAACAGTTAATGCAGAACTTTAAAAGGAGACCGTACATTTACAATACAATTCAAGATAACTCAATACAATTTACTGATATTGCAAATTCCCAAGAGGTGACCCAGCAGTTCTTTGACTTCTTTCATACACGAACCAGACCTACATCAACTCCAATCTAATGCATTCCACAACAGCTAAGGTCGAGGGAGGGCAGATTGGAATCCGCACTACATACAGGACCGTGGCATCCTGGAATACAAGAAACTTCAATCAAGTTCCCGATACCCGGGACCATCTTGCACACACAATGGGGAGTCACACGAATAGTTTAATTTCTCCCTCCCCACCTTTTTTTTTTTTTTTTTTTTTATTTTTTTCTTTTCTCATTTTTTCATAATAGGCAAGTTCCAACATCGGAAAAAGTAACCCGGACCTTTAAACAGTATAAAGAAGGATATAAATAAAGACCTGTCAGTCATGTTTTCTGTAGTGTATTTCTTCTTAATTTCCTTACTGAAGGAGCTCATTCCAACATCAACCCTAAACATCTTTACTAAGCTGTACAGTACTATTATTATGGAATTCTAAAGCAACAACAGTTAATGCAGAACTTTAAAAGGAGACCGTACATTTACAATACAATTCAAGATAACTCAATACAATTTACTGATCCGCCAGTGCAGATGGATACACATACATTTTTCCCTTACTAGCCTACCTTTTAAAAGGCAATGTATCTTCGTTCACTCACTAGGATGTATACACAGGCAAGCTAACTTGTAGATCACAGAAATCTTCTCAACATGAAAGATACAAAAATTAAAATACTGCCAACATGCAAACCAAATGTAATATATACATATACCTATAACTGCCTGCATCTTTTTATTTATATATCTATTTAGATAGAAAGATATATATCTATCCATCTATATATGTATTTTCTCAGTAATACATTTAAGTCTTTTAGTTGAATCAAATGGTCAAAAGTGAAACTGTCTAGAGAATTGATTCTTTCTACTGTTTTGTCAGTTTTAACCAAAAGATTACAAGCCTGCCCACCACGACAAGGTAGACTATTTTAGGGCAGGACCTACACTAAACTACACTATGCTAACCTACTCGATGCTAGTCATCATTTCTTTAGTGTTGTATACCTGTTTAAATTAGGCACTATCCTATAACCTGCCTTCTTGCTTTACAGACTTGTTTACCAAGATCTACATAAGAGCAACCCTTTTCTGACACAAAATGGACCTCAGATTTGGAATGGCTGATACTGTTACAATATGGCGGGTGATGTGGTGGTCAGCAATGATCATCTGTAATTTACCTACACATTTACCCCCTTCTTTGATCATTGTTGAGCACTCTTCCATATAAATCCATCCACATTAGCCTGGAATAACGCAGGTGCAGTGTACAAGATGGGAAGAGTCCCCAAGATGTGTCTATTACCTGATTAGATCTGTAGAGACACAAGGGGTATTGCCACCGATCTTCCACACATATTCTCACTTACTGATCCTCGAATGCAGATGGATGCACATACATTTTTCCCTTACTAGCCTACCAATTAAAAGGCAGTGTCCTTTCCTGTTTTCACACAAACCTAGACAGGTAAGTTTTCATAGAGATCGGAGACATGTCCCCACCAGGAATGGAAAGGAATAGTACAAAGCCTTTAAACAATCATCCAGCTTTACAAAAGTTCACACTCTAGCTAAATATGAAATAAGGTGAATTCAGTGCTTCTTATTCTGGCCCAACTGGTGGCATCCAGCTCCGGGCGGGTTCCAGGTGCAAACCAACATCCAGCTTAAAACTCCAGGTTTCTTTCACTAACCTGACACTGAGATTTAAGCGGGTTAAGTTGACATTCCTCCTGAAGGTCCCTCCTTCAAGTAGCGGGAGGCCGATCCCCAACCCCCCTCCAGCTGGTACAGCATAAGGACCCAAAGATGAAGGCGGTACCCTACCCAGAGATCTCATCAACAGCTAAGGGTCAGCAGAGAAATCTCCAGACTCGTGGCCTGGCCAATCAAGTTGCCCCCTTCACACACGGAATAGCATCTTTCCAACATCACCCTAAACATCAGTCAGCCTTCTTACTTTCCAGATTTCCTTACTAAGCTGTACAGTACTATTATTATGGAATTCTAAAGCAACAACAGTTAATGCAGAACTTTAAAAGGAGACCGTACATTTACAATACAATTCAAGATAACTCAATACAATTTACTGATCCGCCAGTGCAGATGGATACACATACATTTTTCCCTTACTAGCCTACCTTTTAAAAGGCAATATATCTTCGTTCACTCACTAGGATGTATACACAGGCAAGCTAACTTGTAGATCACAGAAATCTTCTCAACATGAAAGATACAAAAATTAAAATACTGCCAACATGCAAACCAAATGTAATATATACATATACCTATAACTGCCTGCATCTTTTTATTTATATATCTATATAGATAGAAAGATATATATCTATCCATCTATATATGTATTTTCTCAGTAATAAATTTAAGTCTTTTAGTTGAATCAAATGGTCAAAAGTGAAACTGTCTAGAGAATTGATTCTTTCTACTGTTTTGTCAGTTTTAACCAAAAGATTACAAGCCTGCCCACCACGACAAGGTAGACTATTTTAGGGCAGGACCTACACTAAACTACACTATGCTAACCTACTCGATGCTAGTCATCATTTCTTTAGTGTTGTATACCTGTTTAAATTAGGCACTATCCTATAACCTGCCTTCTTGCTTTACAGACTTGTTTACCAAGATCTACATAAGAGCAACCCTTTTCTGACACAAAATGGACCTCAGATTTGGAATGGCTGATACTGTTACAATATGGCGGGTGATGTGGTGGTCAGCAATGATCATCTGTAATTTACCTACACATTTACCCCCTTCTTTGATCATTGTTGAGCACTCTTCCATATAAATCCATCCACATTAGCCTGGAATAACGCAGGTGCAGTGTACAAGATGGGAAGAGTCCCCAAGATGTGTCTATTACCTGATTAGATCTGTAGAGACACAAGGGGTATTGCCACCGATCTTCCACACATATTCTCACTTACTGATCCTCGAATGCAGATGGATGCACATACATTTTTCCCTTACTAGCCTACCAATTAAAAGGCAGTGTACTTTCCTGTCTTCACACAAACCTAGACAGGTAAGTTTTCATAGAGATCGGAGACATGTCCCCACCAGGAATGGAAAGGAATAGTACAAAGCCTTTAAACAATCATCCAGCTTTACAAAAGTTCACACTCTAGCTAAATATGAAATAAGGTGAATTCAGTGCTTCTTATTCTGGCCCAACTGGTGGCATCCAGCTCCGGGCGGGTTCCAGGTGCAAACCAACATCCAGCTTAAAACTCCAGGTTTCTTTCACTAACCTGACACTGAGATTTAAGCGGGTTAAGTTGACATTCCTCCTGAAGGTCCCTCCTTCAAGTAGCGGGAGGCCGATCCCCAACCCCCCTCCAGCTGGTACAGCATAAGGACCCAAAGATGAAGGCGGTACCCTACCCAGAGATCTCATCAACAGCTAAGGGTCAGCAGAGAAATCTCCAGACTCGTGGCCTGGCCAATCAAGTTGCTCCCTTCACACACGGAATAGCATCTTTCCAACATCACCCTAAACATCAGTCAGCCTTCTTACTTTCCAGATTTCCTTACTAAGCTGTACAGTACTATTATTATGGAATTCTAAAGCAACAACAGTTAATGCAGAACTTTAAAAGGAGACCGTACATTTACAATACAATTCAAGATAACTCAATACAATTTACTGATCCGCCAGTGCAGATGGATACACATACATTTTTCCCTTACTAGCCTACCTTTTAAAAGGCAATATATCTTCGTTCACTCACTAGGATGTATACACAGGCAAGCTAACTTGTAGATCACAGAAATCTTCTCAACATGAAAGATACAAAAATTAAAATACTGCCAACATGCAAACCAAATGTAATATATACATATACCTATAACTGCCTGCATCTTTTTATTTATATTTATATATCTATATAGATAGAAAGATATATATCTATCCATCTATATATGTATTTTCTCAGTAATAAATTTAAGTCTTTTAGTTGAATCAAATGGTCAAAAGTGAAACTGTCTAGAGAATTGATTCTTTCTACTGTTTTGTCAGTTTTAACCAAAAGATTACAAGCCTGCCCACCACGACAAGGTAGACTATTTTAGGGCAGGACCTACACTAAACTACACTATGCTAACCTACTCGATGCTAGTCATCACTTCTTTAGTGTTGTATACCTGTTTAAATTAGGCCCTATCCTATAACCTGCCTTATTGCTTTACAGACTTGTTTACCAAGATCTACATAAGAGCAACCCTTTTCTGACACAAAATGGACCTCAGATTTGGAATGGCTGATACTGTTACAATATGGCGGGTGATGTGGTGGTCAGCAATGATCATCTGTAATTTACCTACACATTTCCCCCCTTCTTTGATCATTGTTGAGCACTCTTCCATATAAATCCATCCACATTAGCCTGGAATAACGCAGGTGCAGTGTACAAGATGGGAAGAGTCCCCAAGATGTGTCTATTACCTGATTAGATCTGTAGAGACACAAGGGGTATTGCCACCGATCTTCCACACATATTCTCACTTACTGATCCTCGAATGCAGATGGATGCACATACATTTGTCCCTTACTAGCCTACCAATTAAAAGGCAGTGTCCTTTCCTGTCTCCACACAAACCTAGACAGGTAAGTTTTCATAGAGATCGGAGACATGTCCCCACCAGGAATGGAAAGGAATAGTACAAAGCCTTTAAACAATCATCCAGCTTTACAAAAGTTCACACTCTAGCTAAATATGAAATAAGGTGAATTCAGTGCTTCTTATTCTGGCCCAACTGGTGGCGTCCAGCTCCGGGCGGGTTCCAGGTGCAAACCAACATCCAGCTTAAAACTCCAGGTTTCTTTCACTAACCTGACACTGAGATTTAAGCGGGTTAAGTTGACATTCCTCCTGAAGGTCCCTCCTTCAAGTAGCGGGAGGCCGATCCCCAACCCCCCTCCAGCCGGTACAGCATAAGGACCCAAAGATGAAGGCGGTACCCTACCCAGAGATCTCATCAACAGCTAAGGGTCAGCAGAGAAATCTCCAGACTCGTGGCCTGGCCAATCAAGTTGCCCCCTTCACACACTGAATAGCATCTTTCCAACATCACCCTAAACATCAGTCAGCCTTCTTACTTTCCAGATTTCCTTACTAAGCTGTACAGTACTATTATTATGGAATTCTAAAGCAACAACAGTTAATGCAGAACTTTAAAAGGAGACCGTACATTTACAATACAATTCAAGATAACTCAATACAATTTACTGATCCGCCAGTGCAGATGGATACACATACATTTTTCCCTTACTAGCCTACCTTTTAAAAGGCAATGTATCTTCGTTCACTCACTAGGATGTATACACAGGCAAGCTAACTTGTAGATCACAGAAATCTTCTCAACATGAAAGATACAAAAATTAAAATACTGCCAACATGCAAACCAAATGTAATATATACATATACCTATAACTGCCTGCATCTTTTTATTTATATTTATATATCTATATAGATAGAAAGATATATATCTATCCATCTATATATGTATTTTCTCAGTAATAAATTTAAGTCTTTTAGTTGAATCAAATGGTCAAAAGTGAAACTGTCTAGAGAATTGATTCTTTCTACTGTTTTGTCAGTT
The DNA here is from genome assembly GCA_028564925.1 of Lithobates sylvaticus. Lineage (NCBI taxonomy): Eukaryota > Metazoa > Chordata > Amphibia > Anura > Ranidae > Lithobates > Lithobates sylvaticus. Next base: position 201,591,187 of record CM053032.1, read on the forward strand.
TTAACCAAAAGATTACAAGCCTGCCCACCACGACAAGGTAGACTATTTTAGGGCAGGACCTACACTAAACTACACTATGCTAACCTACTCGATGCTAGTCATCATTTCTTTAGTGTTGTATACCTGTTTAAATTAGGCCCTATCCTATAACCTGCCTTCTTGCTTTACAGACTTGTTTACCAAGATCTACATAAGAGCAACCCTTTTCTGACACAAAATGGACCTCAGATTTGGAATGGCTGATACTGTTACAATATGGCGGGTGATGTGGTGGTCAGCAATGATCATCTGTAATTTACCTACACATTTACCCCCTTCTTTGATCATTGTTGAGCACTCTTCCATATAAATCCATCCACATTAGCCTGGAATAACGCAGGTGCAGTGTACAAGATGGGAAGAGTCCCCAAGATGTGTCTATTACCTGATTAGATCTGTAGAGACACAAGGGGTATTGCCACCGATCTTCCACACATATTCTCACTTACTGATCCTCGAATGCAGATGGATGCACATACATTTGTCCCTTACTAGCCTACCAATTAAAAGGCAGTGTCCTTTCCTGTCTTCACACAAACCTAGACAGGTAAGTTTTCATAGAGATCGGAGACATGTCCCCACCAGGAATGGAAAGGAATAGTACAAAGCCTTTAAACAATCATCCAGCTTTACAAAAGTTCACACTCTAGCTAAATATGAAATAAGGTGAATTCAGTGCTTCTTATTCTGGCCCAACTGGTGGCGTCCAGCTCCGGGCGGGTTCCAGGTGCAAACCAACATCCAGCTTAAAACTCCAGGTTTCTTTCACTAACCTGACACTGAGATTTAAGCGGGTTAAGTTGACATTCCTCCTGAAGGTCCCTCCTTCAAGTAGCGGGAGGCCGATCCCCAACCCCCCTCCAGCTGGTACAGCATAAGGACCCAAAGATGAAGGCGGTACCCTACCCAGAGATCTCATCAACAGCTAAGGGTCAGCAGAGAAATCTCCAGACTCGTGGCCTGGCCAATCAAGTTGCCCCCTTCACACACTGAATAGCATCTTTCCAACATCACCCTAAACATCAGTCAGCCTTCTTACTTTCCAGATTTCCTTACTAAGCTGTACAGTACTATTATTATGGAATTCTAAAGCAACAACAGTTAATGCAGAACTTTAAAAGGAGACCGTACATTTACAATACAATTCAAGATAACTCAATACAATTTACTGATCCGCCAGTGCAGATGGATACACATACATTTTTCCCTTACTAGCCTACCTTTTAAAAGGCAATGTATCTTCGTTCACTCACTAGGATGTATACACAGGCAAGCTAACTTGTAGATCACAGAAATCTTCTCAACATGAAAGATACAAAAATTAAAATACTGCCAACATGCAAACCAAATGTAATATATACATATACCTATAACTGCCTGCATCTTTTTATTTATATTTATATATCTATATAGATAGAAAGATATATATCTATCCATCTATATATGTATTTTCTCAGTAATAAATTTAAGTCTTTTAGTTGAATCAAATGGTCAAAAGTGAAACTGTCTAGAGAATTGATTCTTTCTACTGTTTTGTCAGTTTTAACCAAAAGATTACAAGCCTGCCCACCACGACAAGGTAGACTATTTTAGGGCAGGACCTACACTAAACTACACTATGCTAACCTACTCGATGCTAGTCATCATTTCTTTAGTGTTGTATACCTGTTTAAATTAGGCCCTATCCTATAACCTGCCTTCTTGCTTTACAGACTTGTTTACCAAGATCTACATAAGAGCAACCCTTTTCTGACACAAAATGGACCTCAGATTTGGAATGGCTGATACTGTTACAATATGGCGGGTGATGTGGTGGTCAGCAATGATCATCTGTAATTTACCTACACATTTCCCCCCTTCTTTGATCATTGTTGAGCACTCTTCCATATAAATCCATCCACATTAGCCTGGAATAACGCAGGTGCAGTGTACAAGATGGGAAGAGTCCCCAAGATGTGTCTATTACCTGATTAGATCTGTAGAGACACAAGGGGTATTGCCACCGATCTTCCACACATATTCTCACTTACTGATCCTCGAATGCAGATGGATGCACATACATTTGTCCCTTACTAGCCTACCAATTAAAAGGCAGTGTCCTTTCCTGTCTTCACACAAACCTAGACAGGTAAGTTTTCATAGAGATCGGAGACATGTCCCCACCAGGAATGGAAAGGAATAGTACAAAGCCTTTAAACAATCATCCAGCTTTACAAAAGTTCACACTCTAGCTAAATATGAAATAAGGTGAATTCAGTGCTTCTTATTCTGGCCCAACTGGTGGCGTCCAGCTCCGGGCGGGTTCCAGGTGCAAACCAACATCCAGCTTAAAACTCCAGGTTTCTTTCACTAACCTGACACTGAGATTTAAGCGGGTTAAGTTGACATTCCTCCTGAAGGTCCCTCCTTCAAGTAGCGGGAGGCCGATCCCCAACCCCCCTCCAGCCGGTACAGCATAAGGACCCAAAGATGAAGGCGGTACCCTACCCAGAGATCTCATCAACAGCTAAGGGTCAGCAGAGAAATCTCCAGACTCGTGGCCTGGCCAATCAAGTTGCCCCCTTCACACACTGAATAGCATCTTTCCAACATCACCCTAAACATCAGTCAGCCTTCTTACTTTCCAGATTTCCTTACTAAGCTGTACAGTACTATTATTATGGAATTCTAAAGCAACAACAGTTAATGCAGAACTTTAAAAGGAGACCGTACATTTACAATACAATTCAAGATAACTCAATACAATTTACTGATCCGCCAGTGCAGATGGATACACATACATTTTTCCCTTACTAGCCTACCTTTTAAAAGGCAATGTATCTTCGTTCACTCACTAGGATGTATACACAGGCAAGCTAACTTGTAGATCACAGAAATCTTCTCAACATGAAAGATACAAAAATTAAAATACTGCCAACATGCAAACCAAATGTAATATATACATATACCTATAACTGCCTGCATCTTTTTATTTATATTTATATATCTATATAGATAGAAAGATATATATCTATCCATCTATATATGTATTTTCTCAGTAATAAATTTAAGTCTTTTAGTTGAATCAAATGGTCAAAAGTGAAACTGTCTAGAGAATTGATTCTTTCTACTGTTTTGTCAGTTTTAACCAAAAGATTACAAGCCTGCCCACCACGACAAGGTAGACTATTTTAGGGCAGGACCTACACTAAACTACACTATGCTAACCTACTCGATGCTAGTCATCATTTCTTTAGTGTTGTATACCTGTTTAAATTAGGCCCTATCCTATAACCTGCCTTCTTGCTTTACAGACTTGTTTACCAAGATCTACATAAGAGCAACCCTTTTCTGACACAAAATGGACCTCAGATTTGGAATGGCTGATACTGTTACAATATGGCGGGTGATGTGGTGGTCAGCAATGATCATCTGTAATTTACCTACACATTTACCCCCTTCTTTGATCATTGTTGAGCACTCTTCCATATAAATCCATCCACATTAGCCTGGAATAACGCAGGTGCAGTGTACAAGATGGGAAGAGTCCCCAAGATGTGTCTATTACCTGATTAGATCTGTAGAGACACAAGGGGTATTGCCACCGATCTTCCACACATATTCTCACTTACTGATCCTCGAATGCAGATGGATGCACATACATTTGTCCCTTACTAGCCTACCAATTAAAAGGCAGTGTCCTTTCCTGTCTTCACACAAACCTAGACAGGTAAGTTTTCATAGAGATCGGAGACATGTCCCCACCAGGAATGGAAAGGAATAGTACAAAGCCTTTAAACAATCATCCAGCTTTACAAAAGTTCACACTCTAGCTAAATATGAAATAAGGTGAATTCAGTGCTTCTTATTCTGGCCCAACTGGTGGCGTCCAGCTCCGGGCGGGTTCCAGGTGCAAACCAACATCCAGCTTAAAACTCCAGGTTTCTTTCACTAACCTGACACTGAGATTTAAGCGGGTTAAGTTGACATTCCTCCTGAAGGTCCCTCCTTCAAGTAGCGGGAGGCCGATCCCCAACCCCCCTCCAGCCGGTACAGCATAAGGACCCAAAGATGAAGGCGGTACCCTACCCAGAGATCTCATCAACAGCTAAGGGTCAGCAGAGAAATCTCCAGACTCGTGGCCTGGCCAATCAAGTTGCCCCCTTCACACACTGAATAGCATCTTTCCAACATCACCCTAAACATCAGTCAGCCTTCTTACTTTCCAGATTTCCTTACTAAGCTGTACAGTACTATTATTATGGAATTCTAAAGCAACAACAGTTAATGCAGAACTTTAAAAGGAGACCGTACATTTACAATACAATTCAAGATAACTCAATACAATTTACTGATCCGCCAGTGCAGATGGATACACATACATTTTTCCCTTACTAGCCTACCTTTTAAAAGGCAATGTATCTTCGTTCACTCACTAGGATGTATACACAGGCAAGCTAACTTGTAGATCACAGAAATCTTCTCAACATGAAAGATACAAAAATTAAAATACTGCCAACATGCAAACCAAATGTAATATATACATATACCTATAACTGCCTGCATCTTTTTATTTATATTTATATATCTATATAGATAGAAAGATATATATCTATCCATCTATATATGTATTTTCTCAGTAATAAATTTAAGTCTTTTAGTTGAATCAAATGGTCAAAAGTGAAACTGTCTAGAGAATTGATTCTTTCTACTGTTTTGTCAGTTTTAACCAAAAGATTACAAGCCTGCCCACCACGACAAGGTAGACTATTTTAGGGCAGGACCTACACTAAACTACACTATGCTAACCTACTCGATGCTAGTCATCATTTCTTTAGTGTTGTATACCTGTTTAAATTAGGCCCTATCCTATAACCTGCCTTCTTGCTTTACAGACTTGTTTACCAAGATCTACATAAGAGCAACCCTTTTCTGACACAAAATGGACCTCAGATTTGGAATGGCTGATACTGTTACAATATGGCGGGTGATGTGGTGGTCAGCAATGATCATCTGTAATTTACCTACACATTTACCCCCTTCTTTGATCATTGTTGAGCACTCTTCCATATAAATCCATCCACATTAGCCTGGAATAACGCAGGTGCAGTGTACAAGATGGGAAGAGTCCCCAAGATGTGTCTATTACCTGATTAGATCTGTAGAGACACAAGGGGTATTGCCACCGATCTTCCACACATATTCTCACTTACTGATCCTCGAATGCAGATGGATGCACATACATTTGTCCCTTACTAGCCTACCAATTAAAAGGCAGTGTCCTTTCCTGTCTCCACACAAACCTAGACAGGTAAGTTTTCATAGAGATCGGAGACATGTCCCCACCAGGAATGGAAAGGAATAGTACAAAGCCTTTAAACAATCATCCAGCTTTACAAAAGTTCACACTCTAGCTAAATATGAAATAAGGTGAATTCAGTGCTTCTTATTCTGGCCCAACTGGTGGCGTCCAGCTCCGGGCGGGTTCCAGGTGCAAACCAACATCCAGCTTAAAACTCCAGGTTTCTTTCACTAACCTGACACTGAGATTTAAGCGGGTTAAGTTGACATTCCTCCTGAAGGTCCCTCCTTCAAGTAGCGGGAGGCCGATCCCCAACCCCCCTCCAGCCGGTACAGCATAAGGACCCAAAGATGAAGGCGGTACCCTACCCAGAGATCTCATCAACAGCTAAGGGTCAGCAGAGAAATCTCCAGACTCGTGGCCTGGCCAATCAAGTTGCCCCCTTCACACACTGAATAGCATCTTTCCAACATCACCCTAAACATCAGTCAGCCTTCTTACTTTCCAGATTTCCTTACTAAGCTGTACAGTACTATTATTATGGAATTCTAAAAAAAAAAAAAGATATACACGATAATAACACGTTAATGTATTTCTTTTTTTTTTTTTTTTTCTCCTGTTTTTCATTTTTTGAAATTTGTACACAAACCACAATTAGGTGGCACTTTTCTTTCATTTAGAACATAAATTTTTTTTTTTTTTTTTTTTTTTTTTGTACACAAATACCTACATATTCAGATTTATTATATATAGACCAATTGTTTTTGGGACACCGCCCGACAATAAAAGGGCAAATTTTTTGAGTCTGGAAAAAGGTTAAAACTCTGAATCAATAATCAATAACAAATAATAGAGGGGAGGCTTCGTACTATGAACAAAAATTTATGATGAGTATGTTTAATATGAAATATATATGGAATATATATGAATATAAATATGAATTTGATTTATGTGGACAGGCGATATAAGGAGACTCATGCCTACAGCTATGTTTCCTATTTGTTCTGGGTTCTTTTTTTTTTTTCCTCCACCTTCCTTCCCCCTTGGGGAACTTGAACTTGAGACTACTAAAATACTAGGGAACAATACACAGGCTGGAGAGGGAAGTAGAAGACATAGCCCATATGTGCGGATTAAATTGTGAGGTAATTAAAGGAGCAGAGAGATATGATCAAGAAGGACGGCTTTCTCCCTGCACCCCCCTTCGATACTGGTTTCCCCCCCCCACTTGCCCCCCCCTCCCCTTTCTCCCCACTACTAGCTTAAAAATCTCCCACTCTTTCCCTCTCGCCCCTCCCCTGTCCGTCCCTACTCAATCTAAAATTTCAAGACAGTAAATGCTGGAGATGAACGGGATGATCCCGGGAGCTTTTAAACCCGACTTACCCCTGACCACGACCCCACATAGGACAAAACGCTCATATACCGAGTCGTAACGGTGAGCGTTTATTTCTTTTTTAGCAACATATAGCTAAAGTTTTTTAGGAGGGGATTTCTACCCGCAAAATCCCCGAAATTTTTTTTTTTTTTTTTTTTTTTGGTTTCCTCTTTTTTTTTTTTTTTGCTGTTTTAGAGCCAGTCCATGGAGGCCCTCAATGTGATCTCGCTGAACGCAAGAGGTCTAAAATACACCAGAAAAAAGGAGACTATTAATACACGACCTACAACGCTATAAGTCAGACGTGTGCATTTGTACAAGACGACAATTTCACTGAGAGGATATAAAGTACTATTTAAAGAATCATTTATTCCCAAATGTCTATCATGCTACAACCAAAAGGCAAAGTCATAAGAGGAGTATCTATCCTTATCTCGAGAAAGATACCATGGACGTATATAGAATCGGTCAAGGACCCGAAGGGCGCTATTTGTTTGTAAAGGGTGAATAGGAGATATCGTAATTACATTGGCAACACTGTACGCTCCCCAATGACCATCAAGAACCATTATTAAGTTAAATATTCAAACGGATGAACGATTTTACAGAGGGCCAGGTGATCCTTGGAGGGCGATTTAAACGTCCCCACTAATCCTAGCTGAGATACCTCGTCTGGACTCCTCGGCTTGCTTCCTATACCCCCGCCCCCCCCCGCGTATCGTATTACCAAAATCTACATATAATAACCTGCTGATTGTACCACCGCCCCCCCCCCCCCCCCCCCCCTCCCCCACCCCCCCCCCCGCCGCCCCCCCCATCCTAATCCATCCAAACTGAAAAAGATTATATACTACTATTCGCCACAAAACGTAAATCCTACTCTCGAATAGACTATTTCCTGATAACACATGCCCAACTCCACTTCGATACGAGAACGCCACGACTCCCCCCTTCCCCCCCAGGTTATTTCGTGGTCAGATCATGCACCTATTTTATTAAAATATGAATTACAGACTCACCACATAAATGACCATCAAGAAGCGAGAGCCTTCTTAAGTAAAAGTCTTATGCAAACGGTTGAACGATTTTTACAGACCTTTGACTGGACCCGGAATTATATGTGATCATTAAAGCGGAGGCGTATAATTAAACGATTAAACGGAAACCACAATTAAAATCCAGCTGAAGTGTACTCGTTCTGGAATCGTCGACTACTTCCCTATAGAAGGAATCGCGTATTCATATTACACAAAAATGCAGACCTTTTACATAAAAACCAAACTGATTGATATCAGGGGATAAATGGAAAGTTCGTATATCCCATCCACCTGAGAAAGAAAATAATGAAACTATATACCACGATTTATACCACCGAACTCTGGCCAAATATAAATCCTACTCTCGAATTAGGACTATTTCCTATATAATCTCACATGACCAACTCCACTCGATACGGAGAAGCCACGATAGGTTCTATTTAAACGTGGTACAGATCATGCACCAATTTGAGGGTATTAAACCTTATGAATACACAGAAGATTTAAAGAACTAAGACCACATAAATTGGGATCAAGCCACGGGCCGGATGGACTCAGTGGAGATAGAACGATTGTTTCAGTCTCCAACATGATAATAAATTGTTTAGAGGATGTAATTAAGGAACTGAACTATATCGGTTTCGAAAGACCCGTAATGACAGTCCTTAGTTTTACTGTGATCTCCCGGTAAATTATCTAAAATCGGAAATTTCTAGCATAAAGAGGTCAATTAGGGCAAATTTAGTTACTAATTAAGCATGGGCCAGGATTAATACTACGAAGGTACTTAATTGCTACATATAGTGAATATAAAACTCAAACGCAAGGTGTTAATTTATAGAAGAACACAGGACGCTGAGTGAAGCCTTCGACAGGGGACTCCAAATGTTGAAATGGATAACATTCCATAATACTCCTGCAAGAGCACGGGTAAGTGGTTACGGGAGTACTGTCGGAAACCTTCCAGATCGCAAATGGGACACGCAGGGATGCCACTGTACACCACTCCTTTTCGCCCGGTTCGTGGACCCATTCCTCTGATATAATCGCTTAAACCAGGGGTATCCCGCAGGTATACATGTTGGAAAACAATTTAAGATCTCGGCCTATGCAGAACATGCTGTTCTCGCGAGAAACACGAACCCCCTGATCTCAATCCCGTGTACAGTACTATTATTATGGAATTCTAAAGCAACAACAGTTAATGCAGAACTTTAAAAGGAGACCGTACATTTACAATACAATTCAAGATAACTCAATACAATTTACTGATCCGCCAGTGCAGATGGATACACATACATTTTTCCCTTACTAGCCTACCTTTTAAAAGGCAATGTATCTTCGTTCACTCACTAGGATGTATACACAGGCAAGCTAACTTGTAGATCACAGAAATCTTCTCAACATGAAAGATACAAAAATTAAAATACTGCCAACATGCAAACCAAATGTAATATATACATATACCTATAACTGCCTGCATCTTTTTATTTATATTTATATATCTATATAGATAGAAAGATATATATCTATCCATCTATATATGTATTTTCTCAGTAATAAATTTAAGTCTTTTAGTTGAATCAAATGGTCAAAAGTGAAACTGTCTAGAGAATTGATTCTTTCTACTGTTTTGTCAGTTTTAACCAAAAGATTACAAGCCTGCCCACCACGACAAGGTAGACTATTTTAGGGCAGGACCTACACTAAACTACACTATGCTAACCTACTCGATGCTAGTCATCATTTCTTTAGTGTTGTATACCTGTTTAAATTAGGCCCTATCCTATAACCTGCCTTCTTGCTTTACAGACTTGTTTACCAAGATCTACATAAGAGCAACCCTTTTCTGACACAAAATGGACCTCAGATTTGGAATGGCTGATACTGTTACAATATGGCGGGTGATGTGGTGGTCAGCAATGATCATCTGTAATTTACCTACACATTTACCCCCTTCTTTGATCATTGTTGAGCACTCTTCCATATAAATCCATCCACATTAGCCTGGAATAACGCAGGTGCAGTGTACAAGATGGGAAGAGTCCCCAAGATGTGTCTATTACCTGATTAGATCTGTAGAGACACAAGGGGTATTGCCACCGATCTTCCACACATATTCTCACTTACTGATCCTCGAATGCAGATGGATGCACATACATTTGTCCCTTACTAGCCTACCAATTAAAAGGCAGTGTCCTTTCCTGGCTTCACACAAACCTAGACAGGTAAGTTTTCATAGAGATCGGAGACATGTCCCCACCAGGAATGGAAAGGAATAGTACAAAGCCTTTAAACAATCATCCAGCTTTACAAAAGTTCACACTCTAACTAAATATGAAATAAGGTGAATTCAGTGCTTCTTATTCTGGCCCTACTGGTGGCGTCCAGCTCCGGGCGGGTTCCAGGTGCAAACCAACATCCTGCTTAAAACTCCAGGTTTCTTTCACTAACCTGACACTGAGATTTAAACGGGTTAAGTTGACATTCCTCCTGAAGGTCCCTCCTTCAAGTAGCGGGAGGCCGATCCCCAACCCCCCTCCAGCCGGTACAGCATAAGGACCCAAAGATGAAGGCGGTACCCTACCCAGAGATCTCATCAACAGCTAAGGGTCAGCAGAGAAATCTCCAGACTCGTGGCCTGGCCAATCAAGTTGCCCCCTTCACACACTGAATAGCATCTTTCCAACATCACCCTAAACATCAGTCAGCCTTCTTACTTTCCAGATTTCCTTACTAAGCTGTACAGTACTATTATTATGGAATTCTAAAGCAACAACAGTTAATGCAGAACTTTAAAAGGAGACCGTACATTTACAATACAATTCAAGATAACTCAATACAATTTACTGATCCGCCAGTGCAGATGGATACACATACATTTTTCCCTTACTAGCCTACCTTTTAAAAGGCAATGTATCTTCGTTCACTCACTAGGATGTATACACAGACAAGCTAACTTGTAGATCACAGAAATCTTCTCAACATGAAAGATACAAAAATTAAAATACTGCCAACAAGCAAACCAAATGTAATATATACATATACCTATAACTGCCTGCATCTTTTTATTTATATTTATATATCTATATAGATAGAAAGATATATATCTATCCATCTATATATGTATTTTCTCAGTAATAAATTTAAGTCTTTTAGTTGAATCAAATGGTCAAAAGTGAAACTGTCTAGAGAATTGATTCTTTCTACTGTTTTGTCAGTTTTAACCAAAAGATTACAAGCCTGCCCACCACGACAAGGTAGACTATTTTAGGGCAGGACCTACACTAAACTACACTATGCTAACCTACTCGATGCTAGTCATCATTTCTTTAGTGTTGTATACCTGTTTAAATTAGGCCCTATCCTATAACCTGCCTTCTTGCTTTACAGACTTGTTTACCAAGATCTACATAAGAGCAACCCTTTTCTGACACAAAATGGACCTCAGATTTGGAATGGCTGATACTGTTACAATATGGCGGGTGATGTGGTGGTCAGCAATGATCATCTGTAATTTACCTACACATTTACCCCCTTCTTTGATCATTGTTGAGCACTCTTCCATATAAATCCATCCACATTAGCCTGGAATAACGCAGGTGCAGTGTACAAGATGGGAAGAGTCCCCAAGATGTGTCTATTACCTGATTAGATCTGTAGAGACACAAGGGGTATTGCCACCGTTCTTCCACACATATTCTCACTTACTGATCCTCGAATGCAGATGGATGCACATACATTTGTCCCTTACTAGCCTACCAATTAAAAGGCAGTGTCCTTTCCTGTCTCCACACAAACCTAGACAGGTAAGTTTTCATAGAGATCGGAGACATGTCCCCACCAGGAATGGAAAGGAATAGTACAAAGCCTTTAAACAATCATCCAGCTTTACAAAAGTTCACACTCTAGCTAAATATGAAATAAGGTGAATTCAGTGCTTCTTATTCTGGCCCAACTGGTGGCGTCCAGCTCCGGGCGGGTTCCAGGTGCAAACCAACATCCAGCTTAAAACTCCAGGTTTCTTTCACTAACCTGACACTGAGATTTAAGCGGGTTAAGTTGACATTCCTCCTGAAGGTCCCTCCTTCAAGTAGCGGGAGGCCGATCCCCAACCCCCCTCCAGCTGGTACAGCATAAGGACCCAAAGATGAAGGCGGTACCCTACCCAGAGATCTCATCAACAGCTAAGGGTCAGCAGAGAAATCTCCAGACTCGTGGCCTGGCCAATCAAGTTGCCCCCTTCACACACTGAATAGCATCTTTCCAACATCACCCTAAACATCAGTCAGCCTTCTTACTTTCCAGATTTCCTTACTAAGCTGTACAGTACTATTATTATGGAATTCTAAAGCAACAACAGTTAATGCAGAACTTTAAAAGGAGACCGTACATTTACAATACAATTCAAGATAACTCAATACAATTTACTGATCCGCCAGTGCAGATGGATACACATACATTTTTCCCTTACTAGCCTACCTTTTAAAAGGCAATGTATCTTCGTTCACTCACTAGGATGTATACACAGGCAAGCTAACTTGTAGATCACAGAAATCTTCTCAACATGAAAGATACAAAAATTAAAATACTGCCAACATGCAAACCAAATGTAATATATACATATACCTATAACTGCCTGCATCTTTTTATTTATATTTATATATCTATATAGATAGAAAGATATATATCTATCCATCTATATATGTATTTTCTCAGTAATAAATTTAAGTCTTTTAGTTGAATCAAATGGTCAAAAGTGAAACTGTCTAGAGAATTGATTCTTTCTACTGTTTTGTCAGTTTTAACCAAAAGATTACAAGCCTGCCCACCACGACAAGGTAGACTATTTTAGGGCAGGACCTACACTAAACTACACTATGCTAACCTACTCGATGCTAGTCATCATTTCTTTAGTGTTGTATACCTGTTTAAAATAGGCCCTATCCTATAACCTGCCTTCTTGCTTTACAGACTTGTTTACCAAGATCTACATAAGAGCAACCCTTTTCTGACACAAAATGGACCTCAGATTTGGAATGGCTGATACTGTTACAATATGGCGGGTGATGTGGTGGTCAGCAATGATCATCTGTAATTTACCTACACATTTACCCCCTTCTTTGATCATTGTTGAGCACTCTTCCATATAAATCCATCCACATTAGCCTGGAATAACGCAGGTGCAGATAATATGCACATTTATTTATATATCTATATAGATAGAAAGATATATATCTATCCATCTATATATGTATTTTCTCAGTAATAAATTTAAGTCTTTTAGTTGAATCAAATGGTCAAAAGTGAAACTGTCTAGAGAATTGATTCTTTCTACTGTTTTGTCAGTTTTAACCAAAAGATTACAAGCCTGCCCACCACGACAAGGTAGACTATTTTAGGGCAGGACCTACACTAAACTACACTATGCTAACCTACTCGATCCTATAACCTGCCTTCTTGCTTTACAGACTTGTTTACCAAGATCTACATAAGAGCAACCCTTTTCTGACACAAAATGGACCTCAGATTTGGAATGGCTGATACTGTTACAATATGGCGGGTGATGTGGTGGTCAGCAATGATCATCTGTAATTTACCTACACATTTCCCCCCTTCTTTGATCATTGTTGAGCACTCTTCCATATAAATCCATCCACATTAGCCTGGAATAACGCAGGTGCAGTGTACAAGATGGGAAGAGTCCCCAAGATGTGTCTATTACCTGATTAGATCTGTAGAGACACAAGGGGTATTGCCACCGATCTTCCACACATATTCTCACTTACTGATCCTCGAATGCAGATGGATGCACATACATTTGTCCCTTACTAGCCTACCAATTAAAAGGCAGTGTCCTTTCCTGTCTTCACACAAACCTAGACAGGTAAGTTTTCATAGAGATCGGAGACATGTCCCCACCAGGAATGGAAAGGAATAGTACAAAGCCTTTAAACAATCATCCAGCTTTACAAAAGTTCACACTCTAGCTAAATATGAAATAAGGTGAATTCAGTGCTTCTTATTCTGGCCCAACTGGTGGCGTCCAGCTCCGGGCGGGTTCCAGGTGCAAACCAACATCCAGCTTAAAACTCCAGGTTTCTTTCACTAACCTGACACTGAGATTTAAGCGGGTTAAGTTGACATTCCTCCTGAAGGTCCCTCCTTCAAGTAGCGGGAGGCCGATCCCCAACCCCCCTCCAGCTGGTACAGCATAAGGACCCAAAGATGAAGGCGGTACCCTACCCAGAGATCTCATCAACAGCTAAGGGTCAGCAGAGAAATCTCCAGACTCGTGGCCTGGCCAATCAAGTTGCCCCCTTCACACACTGAATAGCATCTTTCCAACATCACCCTAAACATCAGTCAGCCTTCTTACTTTCCAGATTTCCTTACTAAGCTGTACAGTACTATTATTATGGAATTCTAAAGCAACAACAGTTAATGCAGAACTTTAAAAGGAGACCGTACATTTACAATACAATTTCAAGATAACTCAATACAATTTACTGATCCGCCAGTGCAGATGGATACACATACATTTTTCCCTTACTAGCCTACCTTTTAAAAGGCAATGTATCTTCGTTCACTCACTAGGATGTATACACAGGCAAGCTAACTTGTAGATCACAGAAATCTTCACAGCATAAGGACCCAAAGATGAAGGCGGTACCCTACCCAGAGATCTCATCAACAGCTAAGGGTCAGCAGAGAAATCTCCAGACTCGTGGCCTGGCCAATCAAGTTGCCCCCTTCACACACTGAATAGCATCTTTCCAACATCACCCTAAACATCAGTCAGCCTTCTTACTTTCCAGATTTCCTTACTAAGCTGTACAGTACTATTATTATGGAATTCTAAAGCAACAACAGTTAATGCAGAACTTTAAAAGGAGACCGTACATTTACAATACAGGCAAGCTAACTTGTAGATCACAGAAATCTTCTCAACATGAAAGATACAAAAATTAAAATACTGCCAACATGCAAACCAAATGTAATATATACATATACCTATAACTGCCTGCATCTTTTTATTTATATTTATATATCTATATAGATAGAAAGATATATATCTATCCATCTATATATGTATTTTCTCAGTAATAAATTTAAGTCTTTTAGTTGAATCAAATGGTCAAAAGTGAAACTGTCTAGAGAATTGATTCTTTCTACTGTTTTGTCAGTTTTAACCAAAAGATTACAAGCCTGCCCACCACGACAAGGTAGACTATTTTAGGGCAGGACCTACACTAAACTACACTATGCTAACCTATTCGATGCTAGTCATCATTTCTTTAGTGTTGTATACCTGTTTAAATTAGGCCCTATCCTATAACCTGCCTTCTTGCTTTACAGACTTGTTTACCAAGATCTACATAAGAGCAACCCTTTTCTGACACAAAATGGACCTCAGATTTGGAATGGCTGATACTGTTACAATATGGCGGGTGATGTGGTGGTCAGCAATGATCATCTGTAATTTACCTACACATTTACCCCCTTCTTTGATCATTGTTGAGCACTCTTCCATATAAATCCATCCACATTAGCCTGGAATAACGCAGGTGCAGTGTACAAGATGGGAAGAGTCCCCAAGATGTGTCTATTACCTGATTAGATCTGTAGAGACACAAGGGGTATTGCCACCGATCTTCCACACATATTCTCACTTACTGATCCTCGAATGCAGATGGATGCACATACATTTGTCCCTTACTAGCCTACCAATTAAAAGGCAGTGTCCTTTCCTGTCTTCACACAAACCTAGACAGGTAAGTTTTCATAGAGATCGGAGACATGTCCCCACCAGGAATGGAAAGGAATAGTACAAAGCCTTTAAACAATCATCCAGCTTTACAAAAGTTCACACTCTAGCTAAATATGAAATAAGGTGAATTCAGTGCTTCTTATTCTGGCCCAACTGGTGGCGTCCAGCTCCGGGCGGGTTCCAGGTGCAAACCAACATCCAGCTTAAAACTCCAGGTTTCTTTCACTAACCTGACACTGAGATTTAAGCGGGTTAAGTTGACATTCCTCCTGAAGGTCCCTCCTTCAAGTAGCGGGAGGCCGATCCCCAACCCCCCTCCAGCCGGTACAGCATAAGGACCCAAAGATGAAGGCGGTACCCTACCCAGAGATCTCATCAACAGCTAAGGGTCAGCAGAGAAATCTCCAGACTCGTGGCCTGGCCAATCAAGTTGCCCCCTTCACACACTGAATAGCATCTTTCCAACATCACCCTAAACATCAGTCAGCTTTCTTACTTTCCAGATTTCCTTACTAAGCTGTACAGTACTATTATTATGGAATTCTAAAGCAACAACAGTTAATGCAGAACTTTAAAAGGAGACCGTACATTTACAATACAATTCAAGATAACTCAATACAATTTACTGATCCGCCAGTGCAGATGGATACACATACATTTTTCCCTTACTAGCCTACCTTTTAAAAGGCAATGTATCTTCGTTCACTCACCAGGATGTATACACAGGCAAGCTAACTTGTAGATCACAGAAATCTTCTCAACATGAAAGATACAAAATTAAAATACTGCCAACATGCAAACCAAATGTAATATATACATATACCTATAACTGCCTGCATCTTTTTATTTATATTTATATATCTATATAGATAGAAAGATATATATCTATCCATCTATATATGTATTTTCTCAGTAATAAATTTAAGTCTTTTAGTTGAATCAAATGGTCAAAAGTGAAACTGTCTAGAGAATTGATTCTTTCTACTGTTTTGTCAGTTTTAACCAAAAGATTACAAGCCTGCCCACCACGACAAGGTAGACTATTTTAGGGCAGGACCTACACTAAACTACACTATGCTAACCTACTCGATGCTAGTCATCATTTCTTTAGTGTTGTATACCTGTTTAAATTAGGCCCTATCCTATAACCTGCCTTCTTGCTTTACAGACTTGTTTACCAAGATCTACATAAGAGCAACCCTTTTCTGACACAAAATGGACCTCAGATTTGGAATGGCTGATACTGTTACAATATGGCGGGTGATGTGGTGGTCAGCAATGATCATCTGTAATTTACCTACACATTTACCCCCTTCTTTGATCATTGTTGAGCACTCTTCCATATAAATCCATCCACATTAGCCTGGAATAACGCAGGTGCAGTGTACAAGATGGGAAGAGTCCCCAAGATGTGTCTATTACCTGATTAGATCTGTAGAGACACAAGGGGTATTGCCACCGATCTTCCACACATATTCTCACTTACTGATCCTCGAATGCAGATGGATGCACATACATTTGTCCCTTACTAGCCTACCAATTAAAAGGCAGTGTCCTTTCCTGTCTTCACACAAACCTAGACAGGTAAGTTTTCATAGAGATCGGAGACATGTCCCCACCAGGAATGGAAAGGAATAGTACAAAGCCTTTAAACAATCATCCAGCTTTACAAAAGTTCACACTCTAGCTAAATATGAAATAAGGTGAATTCAGTGCTTCTTATTCTGGCCCAACTGGTGGCGTCCAGCTCCGGGCGGGTTCCAGGTGCAAACCAACATCCAGCTTAAAACTCCAGGTTTCTTTCACTAACCTGACACTGAGATTTAAGCGGGTTAAGTTGACATTCCTCCTGAAGGTCCCTCCTTCAAGTAGCGGGAGGCCGATCCCCAACCCCCCTCCAGCTGGTACAGCATAAGGACCCAAAGATGAAGGCGGTACCCTACCCAGAGATCTCATCAACAGCTAAGGGTCAGCAGAGAAATCTCCAGACTCGTGGCCTGGCCAATCAAGTTGCCCCCTTCACACACTGAATAGCATCTTTCCAACATCACCCTAAACATCAGTCAGCCTTCTTACTTTCCAGATTTCCTTACTAAGCTGTACAGTACTATTATTATGGAATTCTAAAGCAACAACAGTTAATGCAGAACTTTAAAAGGAGACCGTACATTTACAATACAATTCAAGATAACTCAATACAATTTACTGATCCGCCAGTGCAGATGGATACACATACATTTTTCCCTTACTAGCCTACCTTTTAAAAGGCAATGTATCTTCGTTCACTCACTAGGATGTATACACAGGCAAGCTAACTTGTAGATCACAGAAATCTTCTCAACATGAAAGATACAAAAATTAAAATACTGCCAACATGCAAACCAAATGTAATATATACATATACCTATAACTGCCTGCATCTTTTTATTTATATTTATATATCTATATAGATAGAAAGATATATATCTATCCATCTATATATGTATTTTCTCAGTAATAAATTTAAGTCTTTTAGTTGAATCAAATGGTCAAAAGTGAAACTGTCTAGAGAATTGATTCTTTCTACTGTTTTGTCAGTTTTAACCAAAAGATTACAAGCCTGCCCACCACGACAAGGTAGACTATTTTAGGGCAGGACCTACACTAAACTACACTATGCTAACCTACTCGATGCTAGTCATCATTTCTTTAGTGTTGTATACCTGTTTAAATTAGGCCCTATCCTATAACCTGCCTTCTTGCTTTACAGACTTGTTTACCAAGATCTACATAAGAGCAACCCTTTTCTGACACAAAATGGACCTCAGATTTGGAATGGCTGATACTGTTACAATATGGCGGGTGATGTGGTGGTCAGCAATGATCATCTGTAATTTACCTACACATTTACCCCCTTCTTTGATCATTGTTGAGCACTCTTCCATATAAATCCATCCACATTAGCCTGGAATAACGCAGGTGCAGTGTACAAGATGGGAAGAGTCCCCAAGATGTGTCTATTACCTGATTAGATCTGTAGAGACACAAGGGGTATTGCCACCGATCTTCCACACATATTCTCACTTACTGATCCTCGAATGCAGATGGATGCACATACATTTGTCCCTTACTAGCCTACCAATTAAAAGGCAGTGTCCTTTCCTGTCTTCACACAAACCTAGACAGGTAAGTTTTCATAGAGATCGGAGACATGTCCCCACCAGGAATGGAAAGGAATAGTACAAAGCCTTTAAACAATCATCCAGCTTTACAAAAGTTCACACTCTAGCTAAATATGAAATAAGGTGAATTCAGTGCTTCTTATTCTGGCCCAACTGGTGGCGTCCAGCTCCGGGCGGGTTCCAGGTGCAAACCAACATCCAGCTTAAAACTCCAGGTTTCTTTCACTAACCTGACACTGAGATTTAAGCGGGTTAAGTTGACATTCCTCCTGAAGGTCCCTCCTTCAAGTAGCGGGAGGCCGATCCCCAACCCCCCTCCAGCTGGTACAGCATAAGGACCCAAAGATGAAGGCGGTACCCTACCCAGAGATCTCATCAACAGCTAAGGGTCAGCAGAGAAATCTCCAGACTCGTGGCCTGGCCAATCAAGTTGCCCCCTTCACACACTGAATAGCATCTTTCCAACATCACCCTAAACATCAGTCAGCCTTCTTACTTTCCAGATTTCCTTACTAAGCTGTACAGTACTATTATTATGGAATTCTAAAGCAACAACAGTTAATGCAGAACTTTAAAAGGAGACCGTACATTTACAATACAATTCAAGATAACTCAATACAATTTACTGATCCGCCAGTGCAGATGGATACACATACATTTTTCCCTTACTAGCCTACCTTTTAAAAGGCAATGTATCTTCGTTCACTCACTAGGATGTATACACAGGCAAGCTAACTTGTAGATCACAGAAATCTTCTCAACATGAAAGATACAAAAATTAAAATACTGCCAACATGCAAACCAAATGTAATATATACATATACCTATAACTGCCTGCATCTTTTTATTTATATTTATATATCTATATAGATAGAAAGATATATATCTATCCATCTATATATGTATTTTCTCAGTAATAAATTTAAGTCTTTTAGTTGAATCAAATGGTCAAAAGTGAAACTGTCTAGAGAATTGATTCTTTCTACTGTTTTGTCAGTTTTAACCAAAAGATTACAAGCCTGCCCACCACGACAAGGTAGACTATTTTAGGGCAGGACCTACACTAAACTACACTATGCTAACCTACTCGATGCTAGTCATCATTTCTTTAGTGTTGTATACCTGTTTAAATTAGGCCCTATCCTATAACCTGCCTTCTTGCTTTACAGACTTGTTTACCAAGATCTACATAAGAGCAACCCTTTTCTGACACAAAATGGACCTCAGATTTGGAATGGCTGATACTGTTACAATATGGCGGGTGATGTGGTGGTCAGCAATGATCATCTGTAATTTACCTACACATTTACCCCCTTCTTTGATCATTGTTGAGCACTCTTCCATATAAATCCATCCACATTAGCCTGGAATAACGCAGGTGCAGTGTACAAGATGGGAAGAGTCCCCAAGATGTGTCTATTACCTGATTAGATCTGTAGAGACACAAGGGGTATTGCCACCGATCTTCCACACATATTCTCACTTACTGATCCTCGAATGCAGATGGATGCACATACATTTGTCCCTTACTAGCCTACCAATTAAAAGGCAGTGTCCTTTCCTGTCTTCACACAAACCTAGACAGGTAAGTTTTCATAGAGATCGGAGACATGTCCCCACCAGGAATGGAAAGGAATAGTACAAAGCCTTTAAACAATCATCCAGCTTTACAAAAGTTCACACTCTAGCTAAATATGAAATAAGGTGAATTCAGTGCTTCTTATTCTGGCCCAACTGGTGGCGTCCAGCTCCGGGCGGGTTCCAGGTGCAAACCAACATCCAGCTTAAAACTCCAGGTTTCTTTCACTAACCTGACACTGAGATTTAAGCGGGTTAAGTTGACATTCCTCCTGAAGGTCCCTCCTTCAAGTAGCGGGAGGCCGATCCCCAACCCCCCTCCAGCCGGTACAGCATAAGGACCCAAAGATGAAGGCGGTACCCTACCCAGAGATCTCATCAACAGCTAAGGGTCAGCAGAGAAATCTCCAGACTCGTGGCCTGGCCAATCAAGTTGCCCCCTTCACACACTGAATAGCATCTTTCCAACATCACCCTAAACATCAGTCAGCCTTCTTACTTTCCAGATTTCCTTACTAAGCTGTACAGTACTATTATTATGGAATTCTAAAGCAACAACAGTTAATGCAGAACTTTAAAAGGAGACCGTACATTTACAATACAATTCAAGATAACTCAATACAATTTACTGATCCGCCAGTGCAGATGGATACACATACATTTTTCCCTTACTAGCCTACCTTTTAAAAGGCAATGTATCTTCGTTCACTCACTAGGATGTATACACAGGCAAGCTAACTTGTAGATCACAGAAATCTTCTCAACATGAAAGATACAAAAATTAAAATACTGCCAACATGCAAACCAAATGTAATATATACATATACCTATAACTGCCTGCATCTTTTTATTTATATTTATATATCTATATAGATAGAAAGATATATATCTATCCATCTATATATGTATTTTCTCAGTAATAAATTTAAGTCTTTTAGTTGAATCAAATGGTCAAAAGTGAAACTGTCTAGAGAATTGATTCTTTCTACTGTTTTGTCAGTTTTAACCAAAAGATTACAAGCCTGCCCACCACGACAAGGTAGACTATTTTAGGGCAGGACCTACACTAAACTACACTATGCTAACCTACTCGATGCTAGTCATCATTTCTTTAGTGTTGTATACCTGTTTAAATTAGGCCCTATCCTATAACCTGCCTTCTTGCTTTACAGACTTGTTTACCAAGATCTACATAAGAGCAACCCTTTTCTGACACAAAATGGACCTCAGATTTGGAATGGCTGATACTGTTACAATATGGCGGGTGATGTGGTGGTCAGCAATGATCATCTGTAATTTACCTACACATTTACCCCCTTCTTTGATCATTGTTGAGCACTCTTCCATATAAATCCATCCACATTAGCCTGGAATAACGCAGGTGCAGTGTACAAGATGGGAAGAGTCCCCAAGATGTGTCTATTACCTGATTAGATCTGTAGAGACACAAGGGGTATTGCCACCGATCTTCCACACATATTCTCACTTACTGATCCTCGAATGCAGATGGATGCACATACATTTGTCCCTTACTAGCCTACCAATTAAAAGGCAGTGTCCTTTCCTGTCTTCACACAAACCTAGACAGGTAAGTTTTCATAGAGATCGGAGACATGTCCCCACCAGGAATGGAAAGGAATAGTACAAAGCCTTTAAACAATCATCCAGCTTTACAAAAGTTCACACTCTAGCTAAATATGAAATAAGGTGAATTCAGTGCTTCTTATTCTGGCCCAACTGGTGGCGTCCAGCTCCGGGCGGGTTCCAGGTGCAAACCAACATCCAGCTTAAAACTCCAGGTTTCTTTCACTAACCTGACACTGAGATTTAAGCGGGTTAAGTTGACATTCCTCCTGAAGGTCCCTCCTTCAAGTAGCGGGAGGCCGATCCCCAACCCCCCTCCAGCTGGTACAGCATAAGGACCCAAAGATGAAGGCGGTACCCTACCCAGAGATCTCATCAACAGCTAAGGGTCAGCAGAGAAATCTCCAGACTCGTGGCCTGGCCAATCAAGTTGCCCCCTTCACACACTGAATAGCATCTTTCCAACATCACCCTAAACATCAGTCAGCCTTCTTACTTTCCAGATTTCCTTACTAAGCTGTACAGTACTATTATTATGGAATTCTAAAGCAACAACAGTTAATGCAGAACTTTAAAAGGAGACCGTACATTTACAATACAATTCAAGATAACTCAATACAATTTACTGATCCGCCAGTGCAGATGGATACACATACATTTTTCCCTTACTAGCCTACCTTTTAAAAGGCAATGTATCTTCGTTCACTCACTAGGATGTATACACAGGCAAGCTAACTTGTAGATCACAGAAATCTTCTCAACATGAAAGATACAAAAATTAAAATACTGCCAACATGCAAACCAAATGTAATATATACATATACCTATAACTGCCTGCATCTTTTTATTTATATTTATATATCTATATAGATAGAAAGATATATATCTATCCATCTATATATGTATTTTCTCAGTAATAAATTTAAGTCTTTTAGTTGAATCAAATGGTCAAAAGTGAAACTGTCTAGAGAATTGATTCTTTCTACTGTTTTGTCAGTTTTAACCAAAAGATTACAAGCCTGCCCACCACGACAAGGTAGACTATTTTAGGGCAGGACCTACACTAAACTACACTATGCTAACCTACTCGATGCTAGTCATCATTTCTTTAGTGTTGTATACCTGTTTAAATTAGGCCCTATCCTATAACCTGCCTTCTTGCTTTACAGACTTGTTTACCAAGATCTACATAAGAGCAACCCTTTTCTGACACAAAATGGACCTCAGATTTGGAATGGCTGATACTGTTACAATATGGCGGGTGATGTGGTGGTCAGCAATGATCATCTGTAATTTACCTACACATTTACCCCCTTCTTTGATCATTGTTGAGCACTCTTCCATATAAATCCATCCACATTAGCCTGGAATAACGCAGGTGCAGTGTACAAGATGGGAAGAGTCCCCAAGATGTGTCTATTACCTGATTAGATCTGTAGAGACACAAGGGGTATTGCCACCGATCTTCCACACATATTCTCACTTACTGATCCTCGAATGCAGATGGATGCACATACATTTGTCCCTTACTAGCCTACCAATTAAAAGGCAGTGTCCTTTCCTGTCTTCACACAAACCTAGACAGGTAAGTTTTCATAGAGATCGGAGACATGTCCCCACCAGGAATGGAAAGGAATAGTACAAAGCCTTTAAACAATCATCCAGCTTTACAAAAGTTCACACTCTAGCTAAATATGAAATAAGGTGAATTCAGTGCTTCTTATTCTGGCCCAACTGGTGGCGTCCAGCTCCGGGCGGGTTCCAGGTGCAAACCAACATCCAGCTTAAAACGCCAGGTTTCTTTCACTAACCTGACACTGAGATTTAAGCGGGTTAAGTTGACATTCCTCCTGAAGGTCCCTCCTTCAAGTAGCGGGAGGCCGATCCCCAACCCCCCTCCAGCTGGTACAGCATAAGGACCCAAAGATGAAGGCGGTACCCTACCCAGAGATCTCATCAACAGCTAAGGGTCAGCAGAGAAATCTCCAGACTCGTGGCCTGGCCAATCAAGTTGCCCCCTTCACACACTGAATAGCATCTTTCCAACATCACCCTAAACATCAGTCAGCCTTCTTACTTTCCAGATTTCCTTACTAAGCTGTACAG